>JANVCC010000120.1:2268159-2473289 GCA_025345505.1 Todiramphus chloris collaris | reverse complement strand
TTCCTTTCCTTTCCTTTCCTTTCCTTTCCTTTCCTTTCCTTTCCTTTCCTTTCCTTTCCTTTCCTTTCCTTTCCTTTCCTTTCCTTTCCTTTCCTTTCCTTTCCTTTCCTTTCCTTTCTCCTTTCCTTTCTTCCCCCTTTCCCTTCTTTCCTTTTTTCCCTCTTCTCTCCTCTCTTTTCTCTTTTTTCTTCCCCTTTTCACTCCTCTCTTTTCTCTTTCATTTTTGTTTTGTTTTTTCTTTTCCCTGGCACTATTTCAGCAAGCTGGCCTTCCAGCAATCCTCTAGGAAATTCCAGCGGCCCGAGCGAGCGAGGCTGAGGCCTGGCAGTGCCAACCTCCACCCAGGGATGCCAGCTCTCCACGGTGCTCTGCTGCTGAGGGAACCGTCGGCGTACGGCATCCTTGGAGGACACCTATCGATGTGTTTACCCCCGCGCACGCCGTGGGTTGGCTGTAAGCACAGATCAGTGTTTCCTTACGAATTGAAAAGACATGAATCAAAATAGAACACCCCGCTGTAATATTAATGAAGAGCAAATTGATCTATCTATCTTTCCACCTCACGTTCATCATCTCCGTGGCACCTCAGCACCAATGGCAAAGTCATCGCTTATTTCTGCCGCTTCCCATCAGCCCCTGGCTTTTTAAGCAGTGCCTTTGGGAACGCTGCTACCGCTGCAGCCATCTGATTAATTAAAAAGAAAAAACAAAAGACAGTAACTTAATTCAGAGGCACAACAGCTTTAGCAATAGAGTCTTATTATTTGTCTATTTTTTTAATTTAGTTCTTACAGCAACCCCTCATTTTCATATTAATGTGGCAGGGTAACTTTCCCGTGCGAGCACGCCACTGGGACCACCATAATTAATGTATCTAATGTGAAAGTTTAAGGTTCATTAGGCTCGGAATTTAGGCAGGTTTTTAATCAAGCATGTTATAGCAAATCATTAAAAGCTAAACACAATTTGTAAAATCCCGGAGCGCTGTTTAGCTGTAACTTCGCCCGGGGCAGAGTAGGTGGGGCTGAGACACGCTCTGCACCTTCTGAGACCTTCTGTCAAATCAACCAGGACAGCAGCAAACACAAACCCATCTTCTCCTTCGGCAGGGAACAGAAGAAGCTGGGAAGGGGTCGATTTTCCTAATAATAGTGGCAATTAGGAGGCCAGGCGAGTTAAAGTCAATCGTGTAATGGTGATACCCTCTCCCTGCCATTACCCTGTCACTCCTCTGAGGAGAAGCAGGTCCTGCAGAGCCAGGCTGTCACTTGCTGTTAATTATTATAGGCTGGTGTATCCAAGACCCACATCAGCTCAGGACCACGCTGTGAGAGGTGCTGTGAACTCACAACCGCCATCCTCACCCCAAGGAGCTTGCCATCTCAGCAGGTCCCAGAGGCCAAGGAGGGACTGCTGTCCCCAGTCACACACTGGGAAGCACAAAGTAACCTCAGGGAGCGGGCAGGCACGATGAGATGCCCTCAGCAAGGTCAGGATGTTACCGAGCTGAAGGTTTTGGATCACTTTGCAAGTATAAGTGTCTGGAATTCCAAAGAAAATCACTTTAGGAGGAGCTGTTCTGGGCGAGTCTGGTAACTCCGAGGGAAGATGGTGCCAGGATACAAACCCAGGGCTGTGCTGGGACAGCAGGAATAGCAAAGACATCCAAGGTCTGCAACCAAGAGGAATTCTGTCTACCTGAGAAAAATCACAGGCATGCAGGAAACCCTCAATAGAGTCCTGTTAATCCCGATAAAAAAGACTTCATACACCTCCCAGTTCCAATTATCTCCTCCCTTTGTTCTCAGCATTGTTTTATTTAAGCTTCCTTTAAGCTTAGGAGGGTTTTTTTTCCTTCTTCTTTTCTACTCCTTTTTCTTTTCTCTTTTCTTTAAATAAAAAAACCTGCTTGGCAAGCAGGATTTCCCAAGCTCCAGTGGTTTCAATTGCATTCCAGGTAATAATCTTAAGAACACGCCGTGACCGAGACAGCTCAGCTGGGCAAGAGCAAGAACAAAAGAAACGTTAGAAAGTGAGTGCCAATCAATTGCAGGCGTCGTTAATTAACTTGGAGCTACCCGTTCCGATTCATTCTCCGAGCGATCTATCACTGGGGGCTCTACCCCTCAGACACTTCCCTATCTCCACCCTGTCATCTGAAATGCTTGGAAAGAGGATGTCTACCCTGGCTATCAAAAGGACACCAGGAGGAGAAGTGGTGGAGAAGATCAACTGATGTCCTCTGAATGTTAAAAGGTAAAAGAAGGACAAAGCTGCTGTGTTGGACAGGAGCTGTGGGGAGAACATCCCTAGACCTGTTCAAGGCCAGGTTAGATGGGATTTTGAGTAATCTGGTCTAGTGGAAGGTGTCCTTGCCCACGGCTGGGACTAGGCTGGAAGTAGATGATCTTCAAGGTCCATTCCAACCCAAACCAGACTATGATTCCATAACACGCACAGCCTGTCCTTCTGAGGGCTTTAGGCTGCTAAGGTGTTTGCTGCTTAAACTGCAGTGGCACTGGTGAGAATCAGCCTCTTCTCCATCTTTTGTCTCCTCTTCACAGACCCGACTGTGCTCCAAGTGCTCCAATGTCAGTTTACTGGAGGTGTCCTGCAACCTCTGCAAACTGCCTGTGAGAACTCAGCTGACAACCTCCTGATTTTGGTCCTGCATCCTCCCAACTGTTTCCAGCCCCGTGCTTTGATTCCTTACGCACTCTCCACTGGCAGATGTTAAGTTTTACTCCAATAGGTTTTGCAACATTTGATCTTCATTTTACCGAGCTGCTTTATTCTTCCCTGTCTCCTGTACATATTGTGATCCATCTGCTGAAACCTGGTTCGTCTGGATGAGAGTGCAAGTTGAACTGTAAATCTGATTGCATCAGTCCCTTTTGCCACTTGCATTTCTGGGACAATTAAACAGGCACAACAGATAACCTCTGCTTGCGCCAGGCACTTGGAGCTTTAATGCTTCACATCAGCAGTTGGGTTTATAAGAAAGGTAATTAGAATGGGTGGGTAAAGCTTAACATCAGCAGCTGTTTTTTTGCAAGCAGGATCGTTTTAAGGGGGTGTGTCCTTCGTTCTCCACTGACAGCATTTAATCTTTCAACAGGAAAACAACAACAAAAAAGAAATTAAAAGGAAACTTTTTTGCAAGCTCTACTTACAAGGAAAAGTCCTTTTTCCTCATTGTTCTCTGCTTCTAAACCTAGACCTTCCCAGAATCTTGGACATGCCTTTTTAATTGTGCTTCTTCCTTGTCCAACTCTGACCCAAACGTATTTGGCCTTGGTTTTGTTAGAAGTGGATGAGATTTACAAAGGATCTTTCGGAAACTGACCCACCCGGATGACACTGGTTTAAGCATCTGGTTTTATTAGTCCTCTAAAGACCACAGTCCTGTTATGTGTTTCTTCAGCGCTCCAATAAGTTATAAAATGGGTTGAATCCTATTTTAGAAGTAAGTGCGTGTGAATAAATTACACTCTGCTCCTGGATTTCACCACAGCTCAAGGGAATGATGCTAACTGGATGCGTGCACACAGCTCTGACTCCTGCTGACCACAAAGTGAGGCCATCAAGATGGTTTATGAGACTGGTTTACTTTGTGTTTGCAAGGACCTGGGAATTATCGGTTACTGGAAATCAGGCCAAGAGTGGTAACGTGTAACTGATGTAAATGCTAAAGTCATGCTTGCTCAGGCTCTGTGATTATGCCACAGCCTTAGGAGTGTTAAAAACCAACTTCACACATTTTTGCAGCTTAATACTTCTGAAAATGGGATTGCATCCAATTACATGATAGAAGTACATACTTCTCCCCAGGAGTTCACAGCCCGAGTCATTTTCACAGCCTCTTTTTTTATTTTTCCCTAATTTAGATCACCCTCAAATCTCAGCTTTGTACAGAGTGACATCCCCCATGTCAACGGAGTCCTTCCTCAGCTGGGAATGATACAATGCACAGCTCCTTCTCCAGAACATACACAGCAACGGGTGAAAAAAGTGACTTTCAGGCAGTGATTTACAGGTACTTGCACCATTTTTGACACTGTGTTGAGCATCTGCTCTTTGATGTGTACTTCACTACTAGGGAAAGGTAACTCCAACAGTCTCTGTAGCATTGCCAAGGACTTTAGCATTATGAACTAGGGCAGAACTCTGTAAACTCTGGCAATCTTTTGATTAGTTTCATTGCTTCAATACTTCTGAAAGAGAGTCGATTTCTGGAAGGAAAAGACCTGATTCATTATGGTGCATAGATCAGAGAGCAGGAATTGTGTCATTTGGCCTGCCCACAATGGTCGTTCCATCCCTAATTACACAATATCAACCTAGCTAGCAACACTTTCTCATCCTATAATGTTGTGCTTACTTAACACTGGAACTCTTCACAGTCAGCCCAGAAAGGAATATAAAAACACAAGACACTGGGAGCAGGGAAGAGAAAGGCTTATTAATCTGAAGGTTATTTTTCTACTCCCCTGTGGGACAAGACTAAAAGCCAGAACTAGAAAGAACAACCCTGAAGAAACACCTTTTAAAATATCTGACCCGAAGCACCTACTTATTTCATGTTGTTTGCTCCTTGCTGACACACTGGTCAGGAATGTGGCTGGAGCTGATGTGTGATCTCATGCAACAGATAACACCAAGTGCGACAGAAAAAGTGTCCTAAGAGCAAGGGGCAGTGCAGAAGAGCATCTAATGATCTAATCTATTTAGCTTCTCAGCCTGGCACAAATGTGCCTTCCTTGAGTGACTTTTTACTGTTCATTATCCATTATCTTCTTCCCAGAGGGAGAGCTGCTTACAACAAAGCACTTACAAAGGCACTGGGCCTGAAAGATGTGCTGTGCTGCTGTGTCTGACTATCAGAGGACACGCTGAAGATGTTGTCCCCACGGTGAGGCCAAGGTCCTCAAGGGAACTCAGCCCTGAAGACAGGTTGGTGATGGTACAGCAAACCTGAGCTCCAGCATGAACTCCCTTCTCACACCAGTCCAGCCCAAACAGCTGGGGAATCTGTGAAAAGCAACCAGGTAAACCTCACTCCCTGCCCTATCAAGATACCATGAGGTCTCCAAAGCAAAGGCAGGCAAGAGAACTACCTTGCTGCAGACAAGAGAAGTTAGAGAGCTCCTGGCACCAGTGCCAGATCTTTAACTGCCAAGACAGCTCTCCCGTGGGCACACAGAGAGGTTAGACACTGCTTATAAATGTTAAGCCTGGAGCTGGATTCAGCAGCTCTGTCATCTCATGGCAGGATTTCCCCTCTTGTACACTGCACATATTACACCCAATCTTCCAGGTCTAGTTTTGAATTTGAAACTCTCTGGATTTTGAATTGGGAAGAAGAGATCCTGGCTCTTTTCTCTCCACATCATCACATTTCTCCACAAAAGTCCCTACTGCACTCCCTTTAGAATCTTTTAGCTAGCTTCTCTGCTTAAACAAATACAGACTAAGCATTATTTTCCTGTAGGGCTTATGAAATGCTTTATAAAATATGAATTGTCATGTACAATGGCATATATCTTATGCAATTCAAATGCTTCTCACCCTCCTGGGCATAATTACTGGGAAAAATGAAAAAAAGATTCCTTGAAACCATGAAGCAGTTTACATCCCAAGTCCCTCCCGGTGCAAATGAAAGCAGTTTTATTACTGTTTCAGTTTTGATCAACACAAAGCAAATCAGATATCCATCAGTTCATCGGTGAGATGATTCCAGAGTGTCACTGCCTTGGCAAGGAGCTCAGGTGTGGCAGAAAGAACTCAAGCTGGCCACCAAAGTCCCGGTGCAGGCTCAGGCACACAACCCTGGCTCCAGTCTCCTGTCCCCTCTCGGCTTCTGAGTGGTGCTGATTTGCCAAGTGAGATGGGCTCATCTGAGTTCATTCCTCTGGATTATTTGAGATCACCATGGGCTTGCAGGCACAAAATCTGACAAGCCAAACCTGCAGTCATTGACTTGAGTCTAGGCATGATCCTAAGTGGAGAAACAATCGGGTGGCTTCATATTAATCCTGCCAGTTCTGAATTGATGAACGCTGAGCCAAAGGCCCTTCCAGGGCAAGTTCATAGCTTCAGGAGAGTTACACTGAGGATAGATGTCCTTTCATGTGAAATCACAGGCAGTGTGTGATTTAATCAAGGGGTGGCAGTTCTGAGTGCTGGTTTGACGGTCAAAGGACCAATCTAATACCAAAATAGAAAAACCCTGCCAAAAGGCATTTGTTGTTCATTATTTTTTTCATAAGCTTGGCCATTTCACTGCTCTGAGTCACCAAGGACAGGAACAAATGGAAGGACCAAGGTGAGGGAGGGCAAAATGTGAAGCTGCTTTCAAAGGCTGCATCAGTAACACACAGCCTGAGGTTCATAAAACCTGGATTAATGTGGGCTGGGATCTGGTCTCACCCTCTGCTGATCTTTTGTACCACCCAAGCCTTTATCCTGTGAGCAGTGCTGGTCAGAGACATTCTCTTTTATCACCATACACAACATCTACTATGATGAGCCTCTGCTGTGAGCCTCTGGATTACAAAGGTGTACGGTCTCCTCTCTTCAAGGCTTTGATAAGTTCAGAGTGCAGGCCCAAGGTAACCAAGAGAGCAGCTCTCCCAAGATATCATCACTGCATTTCCAAAAGAAAATGTGCATTTCATCAGTACAAAGAGTTCACTTTTCATATTCCCACCCACACTTCTTTTGTTTGTTTGTTTAATCACAGAATCACAGAATGGTGGGGTTGGGAGGGAGCTCTGGAGATGATGGAGTCCAACCCCCCTGCCAGAGCAGGGTCACCCAGGGCAGCCCACACAGGAACAGAGCCAGGGGGGTTGGAAAGGCTCCAGAGAAGGAGACTCCACAGCCTCTCTGGGCAGCCTGGGCCAGGCTCTGGCACTGGAACAGGGAAGAATTTTTATCTCATGTTGAGGTGGAACTTCCTGGGTTCCAGTTTGTGACCATTACCCCTCATCCTATCCCAGGGCACCACTGACAAGAGCCTGGCCCCTTCTCCTTGCCCCCCACCCTGCAGAGATTTGTGACCATTCATCAGCTCCCCTCTCAGGCTTCTCTTCTCCAGGCTGAACAGCCCCAGGGCTCTCAGCCTTTCCTCACCAGAGAGATGTTCCAGTCCCTTCAGCATCCTTGTAGCTTCTGTTGGACTCTCTCCAGTATTTCCCTGTCCCTCTTGAACTGGGGAGCCCAGAATTTCATTCCTCTTACACCTGTTTTGTGGATTATTCTGAACTGATTTGATTTTGATCCTACCTAGAAAGAAAAAAAAAATAAAAATCACATTCAGAAATCTTGAAAGCTGATGTTACACAGAACTGCCACCCTTTTGTCATCACCATTCAGTCTGCTGAGAATGAGATCTGAACTCTGCAAATGGCTCGGCGCTTTCTCTTGCCATAACCCTAACCTGAAGATCCAGACATGAAGATTTTGAGGGTACAAACAAGGTGATCACCGTGTTCTCAGCTGTCCTGGCACCCACAGAAGCAGTTAGATGCACACATGGAGCAAAGAGTAGATGGTGTGAACTGAGTAGCCCAGGGGAAGGGACAATTATTTATGAAGAGTCCTGCACTTGTCACCATCCTCTAGTCTGGTCTCCATCTTACCTTCAGCAACGCTGTCAGTGCTGAACCATCTTTCCAGGATCAGCAGTAAATCTGCACTCTTCAGGTCTCTCCGAATACCTGCTTCTGTCAATCCAAAGGGCTGAGGAGGTTTATTGAACGAGCTGTCCTTCATATCAACGGTTTATTCCTTGCTTGCTTCAGTAACACTCCCTTCTCCAAAAAGCTCTCTAGTCCTTTCAAACCCAGGACCACTTCTCTCTTCTTATCAGGTTATTCACTTTCACCTCTTCAGTGTGCTTCTGTGAAGCAGGTCATAACTTAGGGAAGCTTTTTATCACCTCTCTACAAAGCTGAGCTTGTATTTACAACCAGCGGGTCAAAATTGACAGCTTTAAACGCTGTTCTTAGCTGACTAACCAGTCTGGAGACCCTTACAGCCACCAGGATTTGCTGCAGGCTGTGGTGGAATTCAGGCTGAGGTATCCCAGTTGGACAGACAGAGCTCCAGTCCCCACACAGAGGGGCTAAGGGGACCTGCTCGGGAGGAGCCAGATGGCAGCGTGAAGTGATCTAACAGAGTTTTGCTGATGGTATCACAGAACATCCGTGGCAAAGTCTGCAATTTAGAGTGGGACCAAGGAGCAGCAGTCCCAGAACTTTCCCTGGGAATCATTTCCCCTGTGTTTTCTATTTACCAGCTTTCAGTAAAAATTCTACTGGCGCTACGAGATTTTGACAAATTGAAGCTCCCAGAGAGGGGAGCTACAGCTACAGCTGTTTCAAACCGTTTCCACAGCGTGCTGTTAGAGCTGAGGGACCAGTCCCAGACACTGTGGGAAAGGACAGAAAACCACAGGTCTCCAGCCCACACTTAGTGAAAATCAGTCCCCAGCAGAAGCTGGACAGGAAGAAAGGACTGTTGCTGCCGACAAAGCTGCCCGTGAGCGTGCCACCAGCTGAAGGCCAGGAGATCTAGTCTCACCTTCTCCTGTGTCCAGTCTCACCACCTCCTGTGTCCAGTCTCACCTTCTCCTGTGTCCAGTCTCACCACCTCCCGTGTCCAGTCTCATCACCTGTGTCCAGTCTCACCTTCTCCTGTGTCCAGTCTCACCTTCTCCTGTTGCACAGCTGGTTCATATACCGACTGCAGTACCCAGACTCCAGGCTCCCAGGAGAACCCCAGCCTGCCCCCAGCCCCGCTCTCGGGGTGTGCAGGGCCCCAGGCTGAGCTCTGCAGCCCAAAATGCCTGGTGGGGACACGTCTGCCGTTCGCATGCAGGTGCCTGGGGTTGTCTCCACCTGGCAATCCCCAATCGAGTTTGGCCATCTGAGCTGATTTCAGCTCCACTGGGCAGTGCTGTTACTCTTCTCAGTGTCCTCAGGCGCAATGGGCCAGTGTAGATTTAAATGAAAAAGGTTTACATTACCCAAGTGCTACAGATCAATCAATTCTCTCCGCAGTGATTTGTGGCTCCCCTATAGAAACACCTGCCTGACAAAGACTCGGGGGTTAACTACAGATTTTTACAAGATTACAACCTTCTTTTGGTGGAGTGGTCTCGCCCATCCTCTGGTTCAGTGCACAAATCATTCTTTTCAGCTTCTTTGTCATTTTTTTACCTTGATGTATAAAGAGTTTTGATAGCCCCTGCAAACCTGCCATTCCAGCAGGCTGCCCATGAATCTATTCAGTGGCTCTGTGCATCTAGTGAATTTTGCTGACATTCTTCCCCCTCTTGCTTTGGATGATTGGCACTGCAGTGATGTATTTTGGAAGAGCACAGAAGTGGAGCTGATTTTCAGGCTTGGCTGGAAAAATCTACATTCTGAAAGTTGTGTTTTTTATTTTATTTTTTCATTTTACTTTAGTTTTGAGTATCTCACAACTAACATGGAAAATTTCCTCTGAAGACCTTTGATCTGGAAGATGGATTAAATAAGAACAGACACCTACTAAACACTGCGAGAGGAACCGTCGTAGATGAGTTACTGGATGAAGAGGAAGAAAAGGTCAGATTAATGCTGGGCTCTGCAATCAGTGAAACTGGTCCCTTGAAGACTAAATTATTCAAGGTCCTTCAGCATAGAAGGATAATAAATTATTTTACAAAATCTTGTCCTACATTTGAATGCATTAAATGGCCAGCCTGTTACAAAAGTGAACAGAGAAAGAAAAGATACCTTTGTAATTCCCTGCGTCCAGAAACTCTGAAACAGAAGCCCCAACCAGGCTGCCTGATGCCAAGAGACCCCCTTCAAAGCATCACTGCTCATACCCAGACCAAAGGGATGCCCGACGCGCCCAGGACGTGGCTGATTCCCTGAGCTGAGCTTGTGCTGACTGCCTTCAACATCCGCCACCTGAAATGTGGGAGCGCTGCTCCGATCACCGATATGGGCACACAGACAAGGTACCAGGGGTGAGAGCGCAGAGGGATTTCTGGAACAGTAGCTGTAGGGCAGAAATATCCTACCTGCACTTGCTTCCAAAACATTCTTCCATTTACCTTGCTGCTTCAATTGTCCTGCTTTTACCCCTTCTTTCCTGAGGGGTAAGCAAGTGTCGATGGGCAGGAGGCCTCCAGCTCATGAGCTGTCTGAATGCTGGGATGTGGATTCGGGTGGGTTGTGCGGGCTCCTTCTGCCACCAGCAGAGAGAGCAGCATTTCCCAGGGGGTAACTCATTCCCACCTCACACGGGCAGCACTCCCTCTTCCTCTGAGCTACAGACCATGCTGCGATCACTCACCCCGGTAACACACCCAGCATCCAAATGGCTGAGGGTTGGTAAGCAATGTCCTGCCCTGGCTGGGTAATGAACACTGCCACCCCACGATGCTGCTCACCGCGTGCCATCTTAGCACACATTCTACTCCCATTTCCCCAGTGCTGAAACAGAGGGAAGAATTCTTCCCCAGAGTCTGTGTTTTTTCAGACCCTGTCAGTGTAATCTCAAGATTGCAAGAGCTGAAGTGGTTTGATGGTTGTTCCTCCTGCATACGAACCACCTCTAGCACTTGATGCCATCATCTGAGCTGAACTTCACAGGAAACAGTAATATAAACAAGGTTTACTATCATGGCACATGGAAAACTAAAGCATGGCACTGCTCTACCACCTCCTGGCCAGGCAGATGTTACCTACAATGGATTAAATACAGCAGGGGATTGTTTCACTTCTTTCCTTCCTATCTTAATTCCCTCCTTTACTCAGGGTTCAGTCAGCTCTCTGGATCCATTTCTCATAAGAAGTTATCTTCTCACCAGAAAGCAGCCCCTAGAACAACTCTTAAGAACAGGAACTTCTTAAGAAGCAGATGGAAGGGGTGACATCCACCCCATGACCCCTGCTACCCCCCGTAGCCAGCCCAGCCGTGGGCCCGTGCTACCCGCGCTGAACAGCACCAGGGGCCAGTGGCTTCAGTTTTCCTCCAGGGGAGAGAGGGGTAAGAGCAAACTGAATTCAACAGTGTTCTATAATTAATTTACATCCAATTAGGATTAGTCAATCTCCGACTAAAGTATCAAGCCATGTAATTAGGTATCAAAATCAATAATCGTACGGACTAAATGAGGCAGCTGGTTCCAAAGTGGTGAGACATCACCACTCCACAGAGCCTGGGCTCTGCTGCTGCCTCCAGCCAAAGCAGGGAGATCCCACCAATTGCAGAAGGACTGACTGTCCCTCACCCAACACCCGTCTGTCCAACCTACTACGTCTGTCCAAAGAGGGAATGTTCTGGAAGACAAGACCAAATCCTTCCCCTTGAGCCAGTGAGTCATCAGACCCCACAGACTGGGATCCCACAGCTTCTGAGGCAGGACTACTCCAGTTAACCCACAGTGCTCCTCCCAGCACCGGCATCCTCTGCTCCTTATAGATACAAGTTGTTCTGTAGATATCAAAGTTCATACATAAGCATGTGCGGATCAAGTGGAACTGCTACGATCCACTTGCTGATGGCAGAGAAGGATACAGAATCCCAGCATGGTGGGGGCTGGCAGGGAGCTCTGGAGATGCTCTGGTGCCACCCCCTGCTCCATCCAGCAGGGGCACCCAGAGCAGGGGCCCAGCAGTGCAGGGTCCAGCCGGGGTGGGAATCTCTCCAGAGAAGGAGACTCCACAGCCTCTCTGGGCAGCCTGGCACAGCCTCCCACACCCTCACACCAAAGAAGTTTCTCCTCCTGCTCAGATGGAACCTCCTGGGTTCCAGTTTGTGCCCATTGCCCCTTGTCCTGTCCCTGGGCACCACTGAGCAGAGTCTGTCCCCATCCTCTCACCCCCCGGGGCCCTTCAGCTCTTGCTCAGCATTGCTCAGCTCCCCTCTCAGGCTGCTCTTCTCCAGCTGCACAGCCCCAGGGCTCTCAGCCTTTCCTCTCAAGACACAGCCCCAAGTCTTGTGACCCCCCCCACTCCTCCAATACCCTACCCAGTACCCCCTGTCACCATTGTCAGCACCAAGTGAACACCTAATGTCTGACGAGATTAGCAGGTTGAGACTGCAAGCTTGGAGGGGATCAGAGCATCTTCAGGTGACCATCAGATTTTGTGCCAGCTATCTGACCCAAACCTGACCTGACTCTGGTAGTGCCGAGATGCGTGGAGGATTTTTCCCACTGCAGGCAAGGGAAGGCTGTGTGTGTAACAAGTTCACAGTGGCAGCCACAGAGTTACGGGGTTTCTTAATTTTTTTTTTTTTTTCATGTGGCATCAAACATGTAACTAAAACTTCACACTCTGGGGGCACGTGCTGGACAAAAGGCCTGTCTGACACAGTTGAGGTGGATGCGGTAGCAGCCTGAGGCAGAGGTGTAAGGATAATGCAATGCAGGCACGTGCACAAACAGAACAGGAACAGAAATAACGGGAAAAATGCCTCCTCTGAGGACGGGGAAAGAAGTGGGAAAGGAAACAATACCTTAGGATGGTTTCCCCATCTAGCTTTAGCACGGTGCTCTCCAGTTCACTGGTAGATACGCATTGTTTGACTGAGCAAATTCAGTGTGACACTCACAGAGAAGTCGTTCATGAAAAATTGGGAGATTTTTGTCAGGTTGTATAAATGAATCAGCCAAAGTGACACTGCGTAGGAGACAGAACCATCTGAAGAAGAACAAAATAACCTATTTCTTACAAGGTCTAGATTTCACCTTAAATTCAAATGCCAATTGGAAGTGGCATTGAGGGTAATGGACTTTGTGAGATGTTAAATGAAAAAGCACAGGCAGGATAAATAATCTGAAAGTGGCTGTGTTGTCAATACAGCAACAGTAAAAGCCAAGAGCTGTGAGATGCAGCAGGACAGGACCGGGGGCAGAGCAGTTAAAAGGTTCTTTTCAATGTCCCAAAGTGTGAGTTTGACTCGTATTTCAAGTGTCTGCTAAAAGATGACTCCAGTTGAACTTCTCTTACAGTGTTGAGAAGCTCAAAGCGATGGGGTTTGGCACAGTATGGCCCTGTGGCTACTGGCTAAGCAACCAAGTTGCCTTAATGGTGCTGGGTGGGAGTGGTGGTACCTGCTTGCAGGTGGAACTGTGAGATTGCTCTTCTCTGGGGCACAACCCTCACACTGAGAGGAGCTGGAGGCAGAACGAGGTCGTGGTTTATTCCATTTCTTGTGCCCTTTTTTAGCAAGGATGGATTCCAGTTGGCTTTGTCCAGGATCTGAATCTCTCCAACTGCTGAGTCCCTTCAGCTCTGTGATAGTAATGGAAATGTAAGATGCCCTCTGCAAACAGCAGATATTTCACCCCATGTGTGATCATATCCAGGGAGTCAGGAGACCACATTTTACCCTTGTCTCTAAGCCACATCTACTGAGTCTTCTCTCCCAGCCACACTGTTTCCTCTACAGGCAATGGTGCAAACAGCCTCCCTCTGCTGCATGCCCCGAGATCTGCCGAAGGAACTCGGTTCTTTTATGGGGTCAAGACTCTGCTCTGCTCCTCCGAAACTCAACAAACAGCTCCAATCCTGTCCATGGATTTCTGAAACCCAACAAATGGCTCCAAGCCTGCCCATGGATTTCCGAAACCCAACAAACAGCTCCAACCCTGCCCATGGATTTCTGAAACCCAACAAATAGCTCCAAACCTGCCCATGGATTTTGCTCAGCAGGCAGCCTCACCACAGAGAAGTGCTTGAATGACTAACCCAGGTCTTTCTGTGAAAATCCAGCTCTATGAAAGGGGAAAAATACAGCTTGAGAATATTTATATCCAAGTGTTCTGAAGAGCTCTGTTGTAGAGATGAGGAATTTGTGTAGGCCCGGCTCTCCTGACGGTACTCAGTGACCATCTAATCTCCCTGCTATCATCTTAATACCTCCTTAATACTTGTTTAAACAGATGTAAAATTACTCATAGCTCTCAAAAAGAAGAGGATGTCGTCCCTGTTCTACCTGGGTAAACAAGCACTTGAAGTGGAGAAGAAAGGAGTGCCTATCCCCCTATCTCCGCCTGCATTAAGCACAGGTAGTGTCTGAGCACATTTTTTATCGTGCTCCAGCAGCAGCTCCACTTCTGCTTAACCTCATTTCCTCCTCTCATTGCCTGGGTGCCTCATGTTTTGCCTGCATTCCCACAGTCAGCATCCCTGCTTGCTCCGTGCAATTTAGCTTCCAAAAGTCTCCAGAGTGCCTGCTGTGAGGTGCTCCTCGGTATTTCATTTTCATCCTGATCTGTAGTTTGAATATCACCGCTGAAAACCGCATCCTGTGGTCCAGGGCTCTCCAGGACAGATTTCCCAGAACTATTCAGGCAGCCAAGAAGGAGCAGAGCAAGCCCTGGGCTCCCGGCAGCGCAGGCAAAGCTGAACGCTGCCACCCCAAGGCTGCAGACATTCTGGTCCCAAGGAGGCAATGTCATCCTCTAACTGGGAGGAAAAAAGGGCAGGGATGCAAAGGCATCTCTCAACCCTCATCTCATCAATGGGAAAAGGCTACAAAAAACTTTCTCTCCACGAGCCAGAGGCAGGTCCAGCCTCCCTGATACAGGTCTGGAGAGCTCACACTGCCTCAGCACGTTCGTTGTCAGACCAGAGGTTTGAAGGAATTATTCCTTCACTACTGGATGTTTTACTTTCCTTCTTTATATGGCAGTCAAGTGCCAGGTCTAAGGTGGGAATTAAGTATCCAACAGGATCACATGCTCTGGAAAATCCGGCACTTCATTTCCTGCCTTAGGTCCCCAGTTTTCTGCCTGCATGAATCACCATTCTCAAGTATCTTTTATTTCCCCTTTTCTACAGCAATACCACTTCTTTTCCTCATTCCGTTTTTTTTCCATGACTTTAAAGTATTAGGAACTTGTTATGAGGGCATCACATCTTGGGAATTCACCTGTCCTCATGATAGAGGCCTCTCCAGGGTCCAGAGAGATACTTCTCTGGCAACATGGGTCTACTAACACCATCCAGGCTGGCAGGTTGCACAGGGTGGCCCAGATTCCCACCCCCCCAGGAGTAAACTGGTGGAGCTCTGTTAACATCAGCAGGCCGGCAGTCACCGACACGGGCCAGGGGATCTGACCCAAAGGCAGATGCTGAATCGTGCTGTTGCCTCAGCAGCTCCTGCCATCCAGAGCTCAGCAGCAGGAGTGGTCCCTCGAGCCAACAGGAGGGTTTAAATCCATAATCTCCTGTATTACAGCCTCTACTGGAGAAACATTTGTCCTTTAACAGCATCATCAGCTACTTATGATACAGAGAAGAGGAAAAGCTTTTTCACCTACTTGTTACTTCTTTAACATTAGGAGGAGGTATTCATCTCGGCCCGGCTTTCTGTCAGGTATGAAATGAGAATGTGCGCAGTGTCTTTTACCCGAGGTAAATTCCCTCCATCCTTCAATAAAAACAACTAGAAAGGGCCATTTGAATCAGACTCTGGCAAGCACAGGAACAGGAAGCTAAGCATTCCACTTCAGCTTACCCCCAGAACACACGCTGCCCTGAATTAAGATTAAATTCTTTAATATCCCAAGGCCAAGAGCTCTGTAGACTGGAGCGTGCCACGGGAGGAGAGCAGGGAAGGCTGGCTGCATTTACTCCACTTTGCTACTGCCTCTAGAAGAAAATTGATGTCACCCCACAAAAGCATTGGGCCAAGTCTCTTTGCAGGTATTAATTTTCCTGCTCCGTGTGTAGGTTTATGTCCACTGAAATCATTCCTTGGTCAAGCAATGGGAAGGCTCAATGCAAAGGCCATGCTTTTGTCTCTACGTGCTGCGAGGCATCGATTCAGCCAGGGAAGAAATTGGCCACGAGTATGAAACTCATGATATCGGCCTCCACCAAGGCTAAGTCCTTGCTGCGGGAGCAAAGCTGACATTTTCCTCAGCTGGATGTACAAGCTGCATGCTTCTCCCTGGGCTGGAGAGAGAACGAGTTCACTGCTGATCAGATCACTGTCACAAACCAGATCCTAGCATCAGCCGCAGGTTCAGTGGATGTTAAGAAAAGGAGATTTATTTTCCTTCTTCATCCGTGTCTTAGGAAAGAAAGAGGAATCTCTGCTTGGAATGCACCAGAAATCCTTCTCGCCACGGCAGCTGCTGCCAGGCTATCTGGGCCAGGCTTGGGATGGAGCAGCAGCAACACCACATCACCTCAGTCAAAAACTTTTCCAGAACTTACATCAGCCATTGACCTAAAGAAACAGTTCCTGACCTCCCAGCGCAGGATACAAATCTCTTTTCCTGACTTTCACAATATTTACTAAGGCACCTTTGCTTCTGTTTTATAAAGAAAAATGTTTCTTGTCCTCTGGGCAGCACAGAAAGAAAACTTGTCAAACGTAAAGAGCTGCAGTAGTTGTCCAAAGAACTCCTGATTCCTATTTCCAGCTCACCGTGTGACTTTGGGAAATCACGATGTCTCTGCGTGGTACCAGTTTAGCAAAACAGGAAAGCATGTGCTTATGTCCTGTGGAGCTTTAGTGCTGAGCTGAATCAGAGCCAGTCTACTCCAGTTTCCCCTCTCGTAGCACGACAACAATGATGCCACCTCTCTGTACAAAGCGTCCTGAGGATTTACAGATTAACTTTTCCCTAAGGAGAAAACATTCATGTTAGTCTGGCTCCAGCCGTGATCACTTCAAATGTAAAGGTGTAGCTCCTAAAATATTTCTGCATGTCATTGTAGCCTGACAGTGGTCGAACAGATCAGAAGAGGTACCTGCAAAATTGACAGAAGAGTAACAGGCACTAAAACGCTGAAGCAGGATCAGTCCCGCTAGCACAGCTCAGAACTACAGCAGCAGAATGGCCAGCTCTTGCTGGGAGGAACAGAACAAAGTCAGGATTCCTGGAGGCCAACAGGCACCACCAAGCTACCGGAAACTCCAGGACAAAGCTGCAGTCAGGATTTGGGCTTCAAGCAGTCACAGAAGAGCACAGAACTCTGCCAGGACTAAACCTGGGTCTGGCGAAAGCGTCGTCAGGCCAAAGAGAGCCGCGCGGTCTCCGGGCAAGCACACTGCCCTTGCCCCCGATGTCAGCACGGTGCAGAATGGGTTCCTTCCACACCACCCTACTCCCCAAGATCCCTGAGGGTCTCTCTCGATTTCTCCCTTGCCCAAACAAACCTCAAAAGGAACGGTGGGGTTTGCAGCGGCAGCCCCCCCAGCGTCACCCTCAGCCCAGTTCTGCATTAACTCCCACGGCAGATGGAGGCAGCTCCTCGCCATCTGGACTCGCAGCAGCCATCAGGTGCTGTGCTCGTTACACCTGCTCGACAAGAAAAGGATAATTACATCGGGGGGGGGTTCTATTCCACTTTTTTTCCAATGCCTTCCCAGCCCTTCTGGCTCTGTGACCAGAGCACTTGGAGTTTTTTTTCGCAATATGCAAAATAAAAACCATTTGCATGAGGCGGAAGTGAAGATGAGTGAACCTTCTTAGCCTGAGCAGATGTTTTTCATTAGAAAGTAATTTGTCAAAAGGTAGAGAGACTCACATTACTAATTTTCAGAACAGCTTCTTTCACTTTGGAGGGTAACTAGACTCAATTTAATTGCAAATGGGGCTGCATGGTCCTCAGAATAAGGAAAGTAAAAGCAGTGAGAGCGTGTGCTATTTTTTTTTAATCAAAATCTTTCCCAAAATAAAGAACTTTTGTCCTATTTACCCTGGGACAAGTGTTGATTCCTGATTTAAGCTCATAGCTCCTGGATATCTATCTTCTGTGATAAATCAACACTTAAGGGTACTGAGGAGAAATGGCAGGAAGAATCTCACTGCATTCATGCTGGAAGTCCATAAGCTAAAACGTGGCTATTTAAACCCTAGAGAAGAGACAGTTCATTTTAGGGAGAAGTGGACACTGCACTGGGCAGAGACAGACCGAGCTTCCCCATGGGGAGATAGAGCTGCTGATCCTGCTTCTCCTCTGCTGGGTGAGGTGGGGCCAGGCTGGTCCTCTACTTCAGTTCCCCCTCTGGGGTGATCACATTGTGAGGTGTTCAGAGGCAATCGTGGGCTCTGCCAGGGAGTGTGTGACACAAGCAGCCACCGTTGCCCATTCGGTGCTCTCAGCCATAGAAAAATGCGAGTCTGAATAACTGATCCAGCACAATTAACATCTGGCAGCTGGAACAGAACTAACGTGAGGGAATTTGGAATCTAAAGCTACGTTTCAGAGCTGAGCCCCGTGGACAGAACTGTATTTCTCTTTCTCACAGAAACACCTCACCCGATGTTGGTGACCTGAAGCCCTTTGCAGCGAGAACCACCGGCAATCAGCATGCACAGGAACTTTTCTAGCTTATGGACTTCCAGCACGAATGCAGCGAGATTCTTCCTATCACTTCTCCTCAATACCCTTAAACGTTGGTTTATCAGAGGAGAGATATCCAGGAGCTATGAGCTTAAATCAGAAAGCGACACAGGGAGCAGCACGCACACAGCACGCGTGGGCACCCCTTTGTTTCTCTGTCTGTGCCAATCTGCAGATAACACAAACACACATCCCCCTGTGTCTGCAGCTCCTCTGCTCCCCAGGGAGCACGAACCCACCCTCACAGTGCAAGCGCTTGCTTCATGCCTTTAACAAATCACAACAGTGCCAGGCCAGGGGCTGGCTTCTCTTTTCCTTCTGCAGCTACTTACAAATCAAACGTGGAGGAATAGAGCCAACCCAGAGCTCAAGTCAAGGAACTAGGGGTTGATGGGAAGGACTAAGACTGAGGTTGGAGAGTCGCAATCTGTGCTGCTTGGGCACATGAGGTTTCTTATTTCCTGAAACCAAAGGCTGTGTGATCTGTGTTCATAACAAGTCATTAAAGAAAAAAACAAGTCCCCACCAATTCTTGGCCTGAGCTGTCAAAGGCTCAGTGTGTAGACTTGAAACTGTAAGGGATGATTCTTATTTCTCCATTCCTAAAATCACGAGATTTTACCTTCACTGAAGAAGGAATTCCTCTCCATAACCCTGGGTTGCTTTTAAATTAACAAATCATACTCCCTGGGGGCTTCAGGGGAGTTCCTCCCTGCACTGGGAGTGAACACCAGTTCTCCCAGTGACTTCCAGGGGCCACTTCAGAACATTTTCAGGACATTTTTACAATGCTAAATGAAGCACGCTCTCTGGACCAACCCTGGCACGGTCACAGTCACACCTTGTGCACATGCTTCACCAGACCATGACTATTCCCATGGAAAATGAGCATAATCCACCCTGCCATTAGGCAGTTCCACTGTGGAATGAGCTTGTTCACCCTTAAGTTGGTCTAATTATAGCAGGACAGAAATAAGAGCACACTGTTAGCATTTAATCATTATTGCTCAGCTCAGGAAAGGAAAAAAAAAAGTAATTACCCTTATCATCTTTCTGCAGATTAGGAAACTGAGGTATGTTGTCTGTGCCCCTGTTACAAGCAACTTTTCTCTCCCCTATGATGCAACTTGGTGCTGAAACAGAAGAGAGCGCGTATCGCTCACCCAAATCACTCTGCACGGCCGCCCTTGTAACCAGCACCACTGCAAAGGCAATAAAAACCCAGAGCTGTAATTTAAATGCACTGCTTTGTTCAAAGAGATGCTTCTTAATAACAGTAGGAAAGTGTATGGGGGAGACCCTTGCTGACAAAAGTAATCTGTCATTTTTAAAGACCGAAAAAAAAACCCCCTGCTGCTTGGGCTCTCAGAGTAACTCCAGTTTCCAATGAATCTTTACATTAAGCCATGCTGCATCACTTGGTTATTGTTAAAGTTTTGTGCCGTTTTTGTCCTTAATTTTCAAAGGCTTTATGTTAAAGTTTCAGAGGTTTCTTTGGTTTTCTTTTATTGCTTTCTGAAGGCAAGACACACATTCAGTCGAGGACTGAGTATTTCCTCTAAAGGCGCAGGTTCTATTTCAATGGTATTTTATTTGAAAAAGAAAATGTTAAAGAAGAGAGCCTCAATTTTATAAAGCAAACAGGAAACAGATAATTACGGAAACCAGTGAAAAATGAATCTTTTATGCATTTGCTGAACCTTCCCAACTCTGTAAGGATGCCCTGCAAACTGTTTTCTGGCTGTTTAATCGACCCGTGGAGATTTTGCAGGTCTGTAAAAACGGGGCACAAATCTCCAGAGAAAATGATTCCTTATTGACATTTCTGAGTCTGGCTTGATGTGAGAACAGAGATGCATAAAGATGAGAAAAGACAAGGGGAGGGGAGAATATCTGCACATTTCCCATGACTGCTAAAGTTCCATTTCAATCCGTACCTAGGATCTAAATTTCAAACTTCCCAAAAATCTGAGGTATTTAAATCATCTCATTATATATTTAACTTCTCTGCCACATGTGATAAAAACAACCAAAGCCCTGCTTATAATATCTAGGGGACCTTCTTGGAAATGAACACAAAGCATAAAGAGTTTTTAGTCTCATCCCAGCCATGGGAATAGGAAATAACTCCTCTTATCCAGTCTTAGCAGACAATTCTTCCCCTCTTCATGAAGACTCCTGAGCCTAATTAGGGAAATAAACAGCAGAGTTTTTACGGCGAGAAGAGGAAGCTGCTGCCAGGGTTGGTACCCAGACATGGCCTGAGCTCAGCCGGGAGTCCCTGCGCTGTCAGTCAGCACAGCATGACACCAGGAACAGGTCAGGTCACCTTAACTCCCCTACCACGGCTGCATCACAGGGCCCTCTGCTGCTCTGGGGGCTGCTGGGGCAACGCAGATGCTCTCCCTCGTTGCAGGTCTAGAAACCAAGGATTTTCTGTAATATATACAGACATAAATACATATATAGAGATATATACACACACACGAACACATACAGAAGCATGGTGGGTCACAGACACAGGTAATACTTTTCTCCAAATCCCTTTTGCACTTGTCTCTGAGCTTCCCTCCTCTGCTTCCTCTTTCTGGGGCTGCTTTCCCATCCCAGTTCTGTGTAACCAGTTACTTCCCACCCAACAGCTGCACTTCCTCCTGTTTTTGTGGGAGTTCTTGAAAGTTCTGGGTTGCTCGCGGACTACTTTGCAAGAAAGATAGTTTTATTGAAGTGAGAGCTGTTTGAGCTCGTTGAGGTTTTATCTCCTTCACCCTCCCCAAGTTCTGTGCTGTGCAGATTGCTGAGCACGTATCGTGCAGTGGAGAATTTGAGAGAATTTGACTTTTTTATAGAAACCAACAGTCAAGCAACCAAACCCTACTGAAATCAAATGGATGCTGGCACTCGAGTACCTTTAGCTTCTGGGAGATGAACCTCAGTGCCTAGAAGTGAGGAAGCCAACCTCAGCCTGACCAAAAGCAGGGTATGGAGAGAGCTGTTTGCACGACCAACACCTTACACCTCACCACTCCCAGATGTTATTGCTGCACATCCACATCTCTTTCCAACTCCTGCAGTACTTTTTGCAGCCCTTTTTTGATCTGCCTGCCCTGGCACTGAAATCCACACTGGTTGCCAGTGACACTTCTTATTGATTTTTAAAAAGCTTCTGCTTGCCTACACTATAGTTCTGTAATAGTCTAGCTCTGGAACTTATCATTTACTTTCTTTTTATGTTGCTAGGCTGTTCTTGAGGCACATCCTTCTAATTTATAAGTGTGTCCTACAAAAAAAAAAATATAAAATTGGAAGCATTTGTTGCTAGGACCATCAGTATTTATGCCTCACAGTTGGCAGAGCCTCCTTCTGATTGCTATTCAATGGTTTGAATCTCTTCAGAGATGTGTAATAGAATTTCATTTTTAATCAGGTTGGAACTGCAAAGCATCCTAGGACAGCATTGGCCAAATGCCCCCAGAGAAGTATTTATGTTGTTGTAACACCATAATCATCCATCAAACACTAGATATTAATAATAGCATTTAATTTGAAAATGGAGCTTTGCTTTTATGTCATTTCTATGTGCTTTATGCAAGCAGGAAAGGCTAATTATCTCCATCTAAGAGAGGCAGAAACAGAGGGCACACTGCAGAGCAGGGATTTGAGCCTCATTCTGATCTGTGCTCACTAGCTGGCAGAAGCAAACCACATCTACATCTGCAGATAGGAAGAAGAGACATCAAATGGCACCTAACAGTTGTGAAACCTCTGCCCCCGTGAGCCTCACCAAGCCACACCACCTCCACAGCTCTGCACTGAAACAGGTGAGGGAGAGGGTACAACCAGCACAGTTTCCGTAGGGAATTAAATGTTGTACCTGCTGAGTTCACCTGAACTCCAATCCTAGGCTCTAAGCACAATCCTTCAAGCATTTTTCATTTATTTGTTCTTCTTTGGCTTTTCTGCACAGACATGGACAACACAGGCTCAGACTGTCTCCAGTAGTGGGTTTATACGGTGAGGTCCTGCTGCCCCTTGAGTCTTCTTCCTTGACTGTCTTCTGTAGTGCTGTAATATTCAGACACTCCAAACAAAAGATGATGAATGGGCAAGAAAATGTCTAAGTGGTGGTGCCAGCAACAGGCTATCAACAGCCCAAGCCTCCTTGTTGACACAGAAATTTCCCCTTCCGTGTTAGAAAGCACAGCCCAAGTTAAGAGTCTGCTCTGCCATCATTTCCAGCTCCTGCTGCCCCTGGCCACCCCTGCTGCCAGCCCTGCCCTCACCACGCTGTCCCCTCACCCATTCTCTCTGCCCTCCCACAGCACTGCTGTCCTGCACCCACAGACCACACGAAAGCTGTGCGTGGAAACACAGCACATCTCTGCACTCCACGGATAAGAAAAGGACTCAAACTCCTAAGTCCTCGAGCAGGCTTGGGAAAAATGAATAGCATAGAACCTGCAAATTCACTTGGGCCCCTTTGCTAGAGAGTCGAAGAGCAACTGTGTCAGCTGGTGACTGAACAGCCCCATGGGAGCCCCGCAGGGTCCCAGCCAACAGCCTGCTCCTGGCAGGGAGAAAAGTGGGATGAAACAGGAGGATGGAGAGAGATGAAGCTTCTCACGGCGTTTCAATTCTCATCAAAGTTGGGAACCGTGTTGTATTCCACATGGAGAGCGATGGGTCTTGCAGCAAATGCCAGTGGAAGCTGACATCTTCAGTCCCAGGGGGGCTCTGCCTGGAAGAAAAGCCTTTGTGTTCTTTAAAACGGCACAGAGGTGTCTAAAAGTTGGATATCTAAGACTCATGCACTTGCTCTATGCCCCTTTTATAGTCAGGGGAGAGAAAAGCGAGTCATCTCTTCCCAAAACATGCTGCCAAGCCAGGCCCAGTGAATCACCTTGAGGACCTCGTTTCTCTTCACTGAATATAAGGGTCTGGAAAGAGCAGTTCATGGGTTTCAATTGTCTTTCAGATCCCAAGGCAGTGAGATGAATTCCACTCTCCTCTAGCCTTGCCAGCCTGCATACCAGTGGGCACACCTACGCTACCAAACTGGTTTCCTTGGTGTTTCTCTCCAGGGCTCCTGCCTTCCATGCTAAGCAGATGTTCATCCCCTGAGACCCAGCATGGACCAACTCACCACACTAGTGAGGGAAGCAGGACACTGAACTCCAGACGGGGAATTTCAAGGGCTACATGGTTGACATGAACATCCCAGTTGGGTTGCAAGGACCTTTCATGTGGATAGCAAAGCAGTTGTAGCGTGAAAGGAGTGAAGCTCTATTTTCAGAACAGGAAGATGTTTCCTCCAGACTTACTCCTAAGTGCCAACACCCGTTTAGCAAACAGGAGTGCACGATCTCACTGAAGGTGTGACAGGCTGCCGGGCTGTCAGCTTCTCTCCACTCTTCAACTTGTTCCACTCTCCACCCTGCTGAGAATCTTGCCTTTAATTGCATCAGTACTGACACGAGGCCATGATGCAATCCTTGACTTCACCCATGAAGGGTCCCAAAATTCTTGGTTTAAAAGGGAAACTGCTGACAATTTGTGTGCCACCAAAAATTAATAATACAAGAGAAGGGTGAAAAAAGATGATCCATTATTTAGTATTGTCTTTATTTCTCCGCACAACACGCTCAAAGCATGCTGTGTCACTCCTGAAAGCAGAAAAATGTGAACTAGAATAAATTACTACAGCCCCAGTCCAACACCCAGTCAGTACAGTGCTCTGGGATCTCAGTAAGCCCTGCAACTGAGAACAGAAATTAAAGTAATAAGGTGAACACAACAAAAGCCTGGGAGCTAAATTCTGTTCTCAATCGATCAGCTGTAACCTCAAATGGGCCCTGCTGATTCCAGTGTGTGTACTGCATTCAATCACCAACTGGACAGACGTTGCTCCAGAAAGGCCTTCCTGAAACCAGAGCCCTACAGGTATCCCGAAGGAAGCCCTGCCAGAGCCAAAACCAGTGCATCACCTCTGCCCCCCAGCCCTGCAGGCACTCCTGCAATGCAATAATTGAAACAAAACAAAACACACACCCAAAAAAAAAAAATTCAAACCAAAGGAAAAAAACCCAACAACAACACCCAACTGTGTTACCAAAGGAAAAGGATGTTTAAATCCTGCAGAAAATACTGCTATGTCATAAACTGACCCATGCTACAGGTGGGGTGGGTTCAGAACTTAGGGAAGTTTCTGTGCAAAAGGAATACACTCGGCTTCACGGACTGAGGTGAGCACAGGGCGAAGAGGGAGGGGAAAGGAAGAGGTGACACATGGAAAATTCACAAGGACAGACTCAGTACCTGCTCAGTCCCATTCCTGCCCAAATGTTAACCCCACACCCTGTCCTGCCTCTCTTCTCCAAGGACAAAAAAGATGTAATTAGGGTCTGCCTTTCCCAGGCTGTAACATAACAGGATAGTGTTTTGAAACAACAAGCTGAGAAAGCAATTTCTCACACAATCTCAGCTCAGGAGCTCGCTTTGTACAGACTGGTCTCATGTCAGGAAAACTTTTTCCAGTGCAGCTTTCGCCAAAATTGAGGGGTCCATGGAAAGCACTGATTTGAACTGACCACAGTGCCAAACACAGCAGTTTTCTCTGCCCAAGAAGAGAGCAAAGTCCCCAGGTCCTCTGTACCATTGCATTCTGGGGACACCTCCTTCAAACACTGATGTTTCCTCTCCAGCTCCAAACCTTCCTAAGCTGCTTTTGCTTCAACAGCGAGGAGAAAGGGATTAGCTGTCATCTGGAGGAATGGCTGCACCCAAGGTTTTATGTAGTTGCAGCAGCAGGAGACAGCAAAGCTGGATTAAAAAAATCTTGGCAATTTTTAGTTTAGCTTCTTTTAGACTGCGAGATATAAATAAAAAGTAGCATCTCAACAAAAGAGAGCTGCTAAGGCTGCTACTTGACTGCGTAGAGTGAATTGGCTCCAGAGAAAATCTGTGCAGAGACAGTTACACTCTTACAATAATATTACAATTAATGAGGCCAAGTCACCTAGAACTGACAGGGAGATATCTAACGAGAGATCTGTCTTCTGAAACCATCTGCACACACACACCTGGGACAAGAGCAAAGGCAGGGGGGGTGTGTGTGTGTGGAGCCAGCTGCACAGGAATGTTTTGCATTATTAAGTTAATCCTCCTGCCCCAGGACAGCATGAGGTTTGTGTGTTAGTCCTGCCAGGTATTTGTTTAACCTGCAGACTTCACTCCCTCCTTCTCCTCCCTTCTCCATGGCTCTTATTGCCTCTTCCACAGAAGTTTGCTCTGTTTCACATGGATCTTCCTTGTTGCAGACTGAGCCTGTGATTTCTTACCCACAGCAGATGAGAAGAAGGTAGCCTTCCCCCTCCAGCAGATGAGAAGAAGGTAGCCTTCCCCCTCCAGCAGATGAGAAGAAGGTAGCCTTCCCCCTCCAGCAGATGAGAAGAAGGTAGCCTTCCCCTTCCTCTACCCACCTTTTGTGTGGTAAGGATATTATCATTTAGTCCTCTCTTCTCTAAGCTCTACAACCCAGTTACTTGTCTCTACTCCTTTGCCCACAGTTTTCCTGATCTCTTCATCATTATCAACCTCCTCTGCAGCTTCCTCAGTTTTCTGGTCTCTATCACACTTGAAGTTCAGTGCCCCAGCCTGGGCACAACACCCAGCTGGAGTCTTGCAGAGCAGAGGGCTGACCACACACATCCTGCAGGCTGCACCCCAGTTTAGACCAGCAGAAGTCTCCATAGAGGGGTGGTTGTGACTGGCCTATGTTAGTACCTCCTCACCAGGTACAAGGCAGCTTCAGGTGAATGTGAGTCTTTCTGATAAGGTTTTGAGGAGATTTCACATGAGCTGCAGCTGCACTGCACCAGAGGCTGTCAAACACAGCTCAGGGGAACTTCTTTCTCCCCAAAGTCTAAAGCTGGGGCTCCAAACACAATAGCTAGATGCAAATTTTGGTGTATTTTTGGAGTATTGCTCTATTGCTCACACAATCTCTACACATACTAAGACAACCTCTTCTCTCCTCCAGGAAAAAAAAAAACACAAAGAAACACATAAATCTGGAGAGAAGCATCTAAGAGACTTGCCCCCTGGGATGGCTGTTGGATCACAATGCACCAAGTATTTAATTAGAGGAAAAACAAAGACACGAGCTTGCCTAAGGCCGCTCCACAGACAAACAGCACCACAGCCAAGGTCTCTGTGCTGTTGGTACAAACACTGTTGGTATATAATCTGAAGAACAGGAGCCTTTTCAGTGACTTCCAGCTAAGTCACTAAAATGCAGAACTGTTTCCACAGGAAATGCCCTTAAGGTGTTTTGATCGCTTCAGAGCCACAGTGGAAAGGCAATGGGAGTGGATGAAGTGAGTTAATGAACAGTTTTCCCACCTTCACTTGTCTCTGACCCCCAGCTGATGAAAATAGAGGACATTTAAACACTGAAACCTACAGCCCTACTTTGTTCAAATACTGCCTCTGTTTAGCATTCAAGCCCTTGCTAAGGGATGGTGTTTATTTTATTCTAGAGTGTAATTGAATCCCCAGAAGGCTGTCCCTAGGCAAACTCATTGAGAGCAAGACTCTAAAATTAGTAAGTGTTGGGACACATTTGGGACAAGCATTAAGAGAAGGTGACTTTTCAGAGCTATAAACCCTTCCCTCATACCCATTCTAGCCATAAAGTTCTGCCAAGTTCTGCACTCTCCATGAGTCAGTGCTCCTGTGAAGTCAGGACTCCTTGCTTGCCTCTACTCACACTTTCAACAGCGAAGCACACACTGATTTTGACCCAGTTTCCATTAGTTTCACACTGTTAATACCACCAAACTTGTGAGAATCACTTCTGGTTTGTGTCACCAGAACAACAGAATTTGGTCTCCTGCAGTGCTGGTCATTCTGATTATTCCATCGGGGTTAACACAGCCAGTAAGTGCTGGCTGGCTGGAGGTGCTGTGTCTGGGGGCAGATGGAAACCGCAGGCCACTTCTTCACCAAAAGCTCATAGGAGTTTCTTCCCAAGCTGACTTGGAGGAGCAGATTCCTGGTGAAACCCTAAACAGGATCATTAACGGCAGTCCACGCAGAGAACCCTCAGTGTAGATTGAGATTTGTCCAGGCTCCTGTGTGAACACTCTCACTCAAGGCTGAAGCACTTCACTCAACCCACAGCCCATTACTCAAGCCTGAAAAGATGCACAGCCATACTCTTCAATTTAGAGAAGACAAATTGTGCTTTCACTTACTTGGCTGACCTGCCATGACTGCCCTGGAGGTCATCCTACAGAGGGGACCTCGAACCAACAGTGATTTCATCTGGGAATTGTGACTTTATCAGGATTATCTGCTACATTAACCCCCATGGACCCCAGTCGACACCAGACCCATTAGGAGCTCCAGACCCCACTGTGTCACAGAGCTCAGAGCCAAGGGGTTTCAGCCTCTTCCTGGGATGATCCCACTGAGTTAATTCCTGCCACGTTCCGGACCTGGCAAGGGCGGCCTGGGCTTTCTCTTGCCAAGTGCCAGTCACTGCTATTGTAACTAACTAGCTAATGGCCTGGCAGAGTGCCATGAGCAGACCTGGGGTTAATGAAGACTTCCATCAAACACCCTCTGCACGGGTGAAGGTGGCGGGGAGATTTAACACACTGTATTTGTTTGGAAGCGCCTGTCGATAATTAAAAATTAAATGGACTTTCTCCATTATGCATTCATTATTGACAGTTCTATATTAGCTGGGGATTTCAATTAATAGTTCTTCGCTAGTCCAACTTTTCCAGCAGCTAAACTTATCACCAGAGCTAATTGCTCACACCCCTTTTATCCTCCATCTCCATGTACTTTTAATCCACAGCCCGAACCCAGGCAGTTGAGGGGATGCTCTTACTCAGCAACACTTTGCAGAAAAGCTGCAGAATGCTTCAAAGAAACTGTTCTTGCTTCTGTCCTAGCACCAGCAGAACAGAACTGACAGAAATCTCAGATTTTTCTTCTTTACAGCCACAGGACAAAACGCTGACACGGCTCTTTCATGGAACCTCGTGCACACGCTAACTCAGTTCAACTCCTTCTTTTCTTTGCTACCTGAACACTGCTTTCAAGCTCTACTGATCGAGTTACTATTGCTGTTAACATTATTTACAGCTGCAGCCTTAGCCTGAATTAGATGAAGCACCTGGTGACCCTGGTGTTATTTCACAAACGCTTACTAGGTTGTTTAGTCAAGAAAAAAAAAAAACACCAAAATATTTAGGGAAACCTTTGAAATAAAAGTTTCTCATTTCTTACTGCTTTTTTACTTGGATATTGCTGTCATGTTTTCCTTTGGAAAATTCTGAGATGGAAAAAACACACAGTACTGACAGAAATGTTTCAATCTGCATTAAACAACAATCTTGAAGGAAGAAAACCATCTTCTTTCCTTTCACCAGAACTTACGGTAAACCCCAGATAATCTGGTTTTCACGTCACAAATGACTTTGTCCTTAAGGTCAGTGTCTGGACTGTCTGTGAACAGTTCACTTCCCACTGACACACAGCTCCCTTGCATGCCACAGGCCAGGAAAGACCCTTTACAGTGAGACCCAAGGTCAGGGAAGGTGTTGATGTGATGCCCTATTTGATTACGGATTACAGAGATCTTTTGACACTACAACAGGTTACGGGTGTTTTGTCAAGCACCCTTGGACAACAACATCCCACCCTGCCCATCAAGACATCTCAAACGCATAAAAGATTCCTCCACTTTCCTAGGAGAACTTGTTCCATCAGCAATTTCCCAGCCATGAGTTCCCCAGTGGCAGGTAACAGAAGACCACAGAAATGGTAGCACTGGTTCAGAACAAGGGTTCATCTCACTAAGCCTCCTCTAAATCTCCCTTTAAAAAGGAAAGGGCAAGAGTGGGACAAGCAGATGTGATGCCTTCCCTACTCTTCTCCCAGGCCCCAGACTTTTTCAGCTGACAGTATTTTCTCAATCTCTAAATTTTCCCAATTTCTCAATACCTGGTATGGTGTTTTGTGTTTAGTTGCCTTCAGTGGGGCTCCCCAGGTTGCCCCAACACCATTCAAAATGATAAATAACTAAGATAAGTGACTGCAGTGAGCTGACAGACTAGAGCTGACACCCTATCAGCACTCCTCTTGCTGAAGATGACACTTCTGATGGAAGGAGAACCCAAGCAACCACCAAGCATCAGCATCATGACTTCCCCTCACAGGAACCAAACTCCAAGTTACCTCCATCAGTCCCAGACTGGAAATGGCAGTATGCCCTGGCACTGTCCTGGGATACCTGCCCAGGCTGCGCTTTGCAGTGAAGAGCATCCCAAACTAAGGCACCAGCATCGTGGAGACTCGGCAAAGGCCCCACATTCCATAAAACTACAACTCTGGAGGGCATCATGCCCTCTTCATTTTCCA
Source organism: Todiramphus chloris collaris (assembly GCA_025345505.1). NCBI lineage: Eukaryota > Metazoa > Chordata > Aves > Coraciiformes > Alcedinidae > Todiramphus > Todiramphus chloris. The sequence continues at coordinate 2,443,482 of JANVCC010000120.1, read as the reverse complement.
TGGCAGAAACTGGCAACCCTCCAAAACCTGCAAGCCAGCACTGCTCGGGTCTATTCTTCTCTCCATGCATGTGTAACTCCTGCTAAATTATTACAATAATAATACAAAACATTTGTAAAGTGTCCTTCATGAAATGGTCCCAAGGAGATTTCTTATTCAGGCATAATCAAATAAGCCATGAACACAACCCTTTTCCATTCAGAGCTAACAGCAAAGGCAGGTGGGGCTCTTGCCAGTATCACTGGGTACCAGACTATACTCAGGTCAGGGATGTGGGGAAGCTGCACCAAGAATGGAAAAAAGCAAAACTGTGGACAATTTTATGGAGTGCCTCTCTCTGCTGACCTGATTCTCCTGAAAAAAAAAATGCTTTGGGGTCAGTATCTGAGAAATGTGCAGAACAGGCATCATAAGAGATATCAACGGGGAGAGGAGGACTGAAAGAGAGCAGAGAAGGGGTGAAGGAAAAGACCATCACAAGAAATAACCTTTTTTTCCTAGAGCCAGGGATAACCTTGCTCTGTGGTCACGGTGGCACAAGCACAGACAGACCCAACCTAGCTTTAATCTACCTTCAGACTACCTGTACCTTTAATCCAGCTTTAATTCACCAGCCAACAGCAAGGGGCCTGCTTCATCATGGCCCCCCCACTGGTACTGATCCAGTTCATCCCAGGATCTCAGGTGGCTCAGAGAAGCTGCTGTGGCCGCACAACTATCCATACCCTGAGAGAAAGTGAGTTTAACCGCTATGAATGCTACAGCCAAACCTCTGAGGTACAGCTCATCTGTTAGTTTGGGACCCAGCACACAAGAGACTGTGCTTTCCAGGGCAAACCAGAGGGCTCCACAGGCAGCATCTTGCCCCTAAAATGGCAAAGGCAGCGTGACGGGTGCCAGAATGCCAAGAGGGCTTAGAAACATAAACAGAAACAAGAGACAGAGTCACAGGCCTGAAGTTTTGGGAGGTTTTAGCTCTTGCAGAGAGTGGGAGCCTTAGTTTCTGTCGCTGTTGACACAAGGAGTGGGAAGAAAGGCTACTCACACCTTTTACTTAAGGTCAGATGTGATTTCAGTCTCCAGCACTGACCTTTCGGTGCTCACAGAAGGTGACTCAGGGAGTGAGCTCAAATATCTTGCTCAGTGTAAACAAGCCGAGCGTCTGGGATTGACAGGGAATCCCAAATATCCCTGCAGAGCAGCAGTAACACAGATGTTTCAGGAGCAAGGCTGAGAGGAGAGAGATGGGGCAGGATCTCATTCACAGGCAGATTTCAGGGCCGAAAGGAAGAGAGGCCCAGCCACCCCAAGGAACGGACAGTGCGACAGACCAACCGCATTTCTGCGCTGCACGCTGAGACCTTTGGATTTACTCCAACAAAAAGCCTCTGGCTGGAGTGAAATCTCTGGGCAAACGCAGCCTTATATCCAGAGACACCAAAAACCAGGGTATTGGCCATGCAGGGGAACTGACTCTGCTCAGAGCCCCCACCTCACACAGTGGATAGTGATGCCAGTGTCTGTGTTACACCTCAACTCCCCCGACCACCTGCCACCACCTTCACGCAGTCTCCTGTGCTCATGAGGTCCACCTCCTCACAGAGAGGTTCTTCCAGAGAGGATGGATCCTACCAGACCTTTACTCAGGGTCACCTCAGAAAAGGACCTTCTGAGTTATTTCTCTGGCACTGGAGCAGGACCTGCAGGAATGAATCACAGAATCACTGAACCGCTCAGGTTGGAAGGAAGCTCTGGAGATGGTCTAGTTCAACCACCTGCTCAAAGCAGGATCAATTCCAGCAGGTTGCTCAGGGCGCAGTCCAGTCAGCTTTTGCAAACCTGCAAGGATGCCTGCACATACACCCCCCCACCTCCACAACCCATCTGGGCAGCCTGTTTCAGAACTCTCCTACCCTCACAGTACATAGAGTCCTTCTTAGGTTTAAGCAAAATGTCCTGTATGTCTATCTGTGCACCACAGAGAAGGGGCTGGCTCCTTCTTTACTCCCTCCCATTAAATACCAGCACCAAACCCAGCACGACAGCCAGAGGAGAAACATAACGGTGCCTGCTTGTTGAGACCACCACCACATGAAAAGCAACAGGACTACCCCTGCATGCTCCCAACGCACAGACGGAACCAAACCACTGAGAAACAACCACCACCAAGGTCAAACAGGACACCGGTGACAAAGGCAGGAGCTCAAACCCGGACGTCTCAGACACGGTGTCTCCACCAGCCTCTTCTGGCTGACAGCACGTCCTACACACATTGCAGGTCCTGCAAAAGCCCAGACCACCTCCCTGACTGAGGGGATGGCAAGATCCCTTTTGTTTCAGGAATGAGATGCTACAGGTGTGAAGGGAAGGATGTGCAATGCTATTCTGCTTCCCTTTCTCTACGTAAGAAACCAGCGATACACATGCATGGGGGAGCAATCTAGCGATGTCTTTGGAAGGCATTTTCCAGTCTTTGTCTCCAAACACCTACACAGCTACAGCACAGAAATTAGAAAAATCTTCAAAAAGGAGGTCCAGACAAAGGCACCGAGGATTTCCAGCTTCTCTCTTTTTCTTTTTATACATCAAGCCTCCCCTGGCCTCTCTGCGTGCTCCCACCTGCTGCCCCTGGCCAGCAGCACCCTTCAGGTGGGTGCCCACCCAAGGGAGCCCACAGCCTGAGTTTCCACGGCTGCTGGGAACCATCTAGTGGCTCTCAGCCGGATTGCAGCAGCTCCCTCCTCAAGCAGAGGGCTCGGCAGAAATAACACCCAGCCAGGTCAGCCAAGAACTGCACCCCGGTGGGCATCGAATTGCAGACTATGGTGTTTGTTCTTGGAAAAGCGCTGATTTTCAAAGAAAGCCGAGTTTTTTGCTGTTACCACTGCCATGAACACCCTCTATGCCCATTCTTCCACCACCGCTCACACAGAAGCATCTTTGCTTCCCTCAGTCGCCTCAGGACAACAATCAGCTGCAACTCTATTGCCAGAGCAGAGAGGCAGCTCCTCTGGGTGGAAACAGGCGAGCAAGAAGCATGAGCCCGGAGACGCTGCCAAGCTGTCTTCATGAACATCCCCCTCCAAGCCTGCTCGATGCTTACAGCCAGGTCCACCTTCCTACCACCCAGGAAGGTTTTCTTGCTGTAACTTATCTCAGATCCCACGCAGAATCGCTCAGGGAGCGCAAATTACCATCGCTATACCAGGGCAGGGTGTGTGTCCTCACGGCTGGGAAATGACCCTCCCACGGGTGACAGTTGCTCATTGGAAAAATGAAGCCAGTTCCTCTTTGCACGGTAACGGAGAGGGCAGGTTAACGAGGTGTCACCCGCAGAACCGTCTCAACAGCAAGAAGTTTTACTGAAATCTACTTTATCGCCAATTAGCACCAAACCCCGACAGCCGATTCGCGATGCGCAGAGAACAGACAGAACGGAACGCTGTGAGCAGCGGGGGTCACGGTTCCCGACGCTCCTCAGCCTCACTCGCGGACTTCTCCGCTCGTCTTTGTGGCCTCTCGCCTCCTGCCGTGGACGAGCCTCACACGCGGCCCTGCCCCGGCCCTTCTTGGGGTTGAGCATTACAGAAAGGCCAGCTCCTGCCCGTTACGGGCTTCTTTCCGCCACACCAGGCGTTTACCGTGGTTCCTCAGCCAACCCGTGCCTCCCAGGGGTGTCCCTGTCCCAGCGTGTGTCCCTTGTTGACTGGGCGCTGCTCTGGTGTGGGTCACTGGAGCTTGCGGACCCTCGGGGGTGTCCCTGCCCCGGCGTGGGGGGTCTCTGGCCGTTCCCCCACTGCCTCCTCGGTGCCAGCTGCCCCCAAACCCCGCTGCCGCCTCCTCTTTGCCCACGACCGCCTCTCCTCCAGCGGCTTGGGGTCGGCCGGAGACAGTTCCGAGCGGACCGGGGCGGTTGGTGGGTCCTCGCCAACAAAACTGCTGTCGCCGGGGGCTGCCCGGGCTCGGGGGCTGCCGGTCCCTCCGCCGTAGTCAGCAGAGGCCCGTTCAGGGCCGTCAGAGGACGTTCAGCTGCCATCACACAAGCACGAGCTGGAGGGAGCAGGGTGCTGCTTCTGAAGGCCTCTGGGCTTTTATTACGGGGTGGGTTTTTTTTTTGCTGTTGATTCTGGTGCTAACGATCAACAGAAAGGTTGGAAGGGTAGAGCGTGCTCCTGACAGAGCCAATTAAGAGAAAGAGGTCAAATGGGTTTCGTCTAGACAAGATAGTTTGAGACGTAGGGGAAATGTGCGTCCTCTTACAATTCAGGTGCCAAGTGCTGCCTTGGTCTGACAAGCGATGTAAACGCTGCAAATTACGGGGTGGGGGGGGGGGGGGGGAGCAGAAGATGGGGGGGAAAAAATGACGACATTAAAAGCACTTAGACCATTCGGGTGGCTCTTGTGGGGTCCAGACTGCAGAAAAAGCTGGGTCACTCGCTCACAGAAAACAGTGCTGCTTTTGAGGTTGTGTCAAAATGTTGTTGTTACGGTGGAAGGGAGAGGTAATCCAGGCGGGAAGGAATCTGGAGAGGTCATCTGCTCCCACCTCCTGCTCAGAGGCATTCAACTGAGACTGTGTTGCTCGAGGCTTTGCCTGGTTGAGTCTGGAAGTTGCCTCGATTGATGCATTTTCAGATAAAGATGTTCACAACTGAAGTTAACTTTGGGAAAACAAAACCAAGGCTGATGTAACACCCAGGGCTCTGGCTGCCACCCAGGGCTCTCCTGCCACCCAGGGCTCTGCACAGCCTGTAGCCTCCTCTGAAAAAGTGCAAGATGCAGAGAAAAAAAAAACAAAAAAAAACCAAAAACCCAAAACTGCTGCCCATTTCAGTTTCCTTTAATTGTTTTCTTTTGGCTGAGTTGACTTATGGCAATTCATCTCCCCAGCATCGGGTGTGCCAGGCTGCAGGATAAATATTCGGGATGAGTAATGAGCTGACCGAGGTGTGCTGCTGCGAGGACAGGCAGCCCGGGGACGCTGCCCAGCTGCTCTCTGCTGTAGGTGTTACCAGATGAGCCCAGGAACTTTTGGCCTTCTTGCTTCCTGAGCATCTCTGTGAACACACATGGCTCAGGTCAGCTCTGGCCTGGCCTGAGGAGCTGTGGATGAGAAGCCAAATCCAGATTCTGGATCAGAATGACCAGATTCTAGCTCATATACTATACTGTTAATATAATTGCCATTACATGGTAGTATATGAAGGCCCAGACATGATCAAAGCTGTTTTCTGCCAGATACTATCTGCATTTATACCCTGTGACACAACAATGTCCACCTTGAAGACTTCTAAAGACAATGAGCTCCAGTGTCGTATCTTGAAAAGTCTGTTACTGCACAAAAGGCACCTTTGAGCAGTGTGGCTTAAAAAAAAAATTAAGAGGAAGAAACATTCTGCTCCACAGCAAAGAAAATAACTGCTCTTCAGTGATCTTTTGAGTTAATTTGTGGATCTCTGACCATGTTCATGTGCAGGCTCCTGACCAGTGGGTCTAAGCTTGTTGCCATGAGGTTAGTGTTCCTATTTACCTTCCTGAAAACCCCTTCAGAGCAGTCTGTGAATCCCCAAGCCTGTGGAGCTCAGAGCAGTAACTGAGAGGCTGCTGAGCACTGAAAGGTCTGTTTACAGTTCCTGTTCCCTCGTGGTTTGTTTCTTGTGTTGGGTGGTAAGGTGTCTGAGAAGGACACTTGCATACATCTATACAGAGGGGACTCTGAGACCTGCAGCAGATATAGCCCCAAGTGAGTTCATTGACTCCATGGTGTTCACTCTGAGACAAGAGATCTTGGTGTTTCAGACTGGTCAGCACTGCGTAACATCAGACTCCATAGGACATAACAGTTGGGTCCAGATAGTGCCAGCCAAAGCCTGTCAAAATGAGAACTTCTCAGAGTCTAAGTAACACTTTCAAACTAGAGGCACTTCTTTGTGTGTCTAGACTCACACACTGACTTTCTGAGAGACTCTGGAAAGCACAGCAATGCGGAGAAGGAAAAGACAGATTTGTCCCTGACTGCATAGACATTCCCAAATTGTTAAAAGCCAATCCTTTGAAATAAAGTTATGGATGAATATAATGGATTCAATTTGCAGAACCAATATACTGGGGTAGAAGTTGCATCTGCCCTCTTTTCAGAGACCTGAGATTCTCCACACTGAATTAACACTTCAGAGGAGTAAACATCGAAAGTGGTCAGCATTTATTTTAGCAGATTCTCACTGATCACGTACAAAATCCTATTTGAAGTGGATGTGTCCAGGAAAAGAGAGGTAGTGCAAAAGGCTATACATGGCCATAGCACAGAGCATGGGATAAATCACCTGACCTGGGCAATGTCAAAGAAATGTTTTGTGAAAAGAATATTCTTAACAGCCCAGGTAAGAAAAGAACTTTTTCTTTGAATATAACTTTGGAGGAATTCTTTGCAGCTAATACAAAAGCAACTCTGCCTTCAACTGCAAAGGAGCCTGGAGGTCTCGCACGCTGTATTTATAGCTTCTAACCCCATGGCTAGTACTCATCCTGCAAAGCATCTACCTCAGAAACTAATGGTGGAGTTTGGAAGAAGCTTTGAGTTGGATTCCCAACAGGTTCACAATGTTCTACATTTCTTCTCAAATCTTAAAGATCAGAAGCAGATGACCCCATTAGACTTAAACAGGAAATGACCCAAACTCTTCCCCCAACACACAAACGCAACTGAAGCTCAATTCTTTTAGAGGATTGAAGATGTTCAGATAATCTTTTCCCCTTCATGTTTCTCATGCTTCCAAAGCACAGCACTGAAGCACAAGCCTGGAAAGCAGGATGCCTGCATTTACTCTGCAGCCACCTGCCTGTCCTCAAGACAAAGGAAGAGCTGTCTTCTGGGAACACCCAGTGGAGATCCCCCCTTCCCAGATGAAGAAATGTCTCAAAAAATTGCAAGGAGATCCCACTCCACCACCCTTGAGCAGTGAGCTGGTAGGGAAGCCCAGCTCTGGTGCAGGAGATGGAGAGGACTGTGTGAACAAGCCCCTCTATGCACAGGACAAGGGATTAAGGGTCTTTCTGTAAAGAGGAGCCCCTTCTCCCCTTCCTTCTGCACCCAACAGCAAGACATAGACCAGCCAAGTGACATGGCAGTGTTCCTGCTGGACACAGAATCACAGAATCAGAATCCCAGAATCACTCAGGTTGGAAAAGACCCTTGGAATCATCGTGTCCAACCATCAGCCCTACTCTACAAGTTCACCCCTAGACCACATCCCCCAACACCACATCCAAGCAATGTTTAAACACACCCAGGGATGGGGACTCACCCCCCTCCCTGGGCAGCCCATTCCAATATTCCACTACCCTTCCCATGAAGAATTTTTCCCTAGTGTCCAGTCTAAACCTCCCTTGTTTCAGCTTGAGGCCATTCCCTCTGGTTCTGTCCCTAATCACCTGAGAGAAGAGCCCAGCACCAGCCTCTCTACACTGTCCTTTCAGGGAGCTGTAGAGAGTGATGAGGTCTCCCCTCAGCCTCCTCTTCCTCAAACTAAACAGGCCCAGCTCCTTCAAATGATCCTCATATGATCTATTCATCTAAAGATGCCATCTCTTGGGAGGGACAGGGCTGTCAGTTGCTGTTATTCTCACCCATCTAAATCACCTGAGCTCAGATTGTTGAGAAATTCAGGCCCAAAGTGAGTTGAATCAGCTGACCCACCCTATAGGGGTGCCCTGTGACCGCATGGACCCATCAGTTCCTGGGCTAAATTCCTTAGCTCTCTATTAGTGGCTAATTAAATCAAATTACCCATCACATACTTGAAGTGGTGATGATCCTGAGGTGACAGCAGCGTGCAGCATTCCGAATTGATGAGACAAGGTGGGGGGAAACAGCATGAGTATAGGGCAGAGCAGGGGAGAGGGACTGTGTTGGTTTCTGTTGGTTTTTACAGAGTAGTGCCTGTCCCATCCTCCAGCACGCGTGCTCCTGTAGCCGCTTGTTTGTCTAGCTGTAAAATCAGTATTTTGTGACTCGATGCAGAGCATCGTGCCCTGGCTGCTGGTGCTAGTTCAGAGCAGCACTTGGCACACTCGGGGCACCTTTCATCCCTGGGCATCTGACAAGGCTTCACCAGCGACATCCGCTTGCGTGAATCGCCGTGTCCATCACTGCTGCGCTAATAACGGTACCAGCGCGCTGCCTTCCTCCCATCCAGCTGCCTTTCACTCACCAGGGGGTTATTCAAAGGTCATGCAGTGAGGAATGAGCACGGAGAGAACTGCAGATTAATATGCCAGGGGGAAATTTCTTCATCAATGTGGTCATCTTATTAAGAAAATACGCTGCAAATAATTCTCCCTTGTTTCGATTAAAAAGTTTTACTGTAAAACTTGGGAGAGAAGCTTTTTGAATGAAAAAGGCAGCATCTTGAAAATGCTTCCACAGTGTCCCAGAAGAGCTGCTCAGGCACCTTCTGACCTGTTTCCCTTACATGGCCACGAGGCCCCACCTCAGTGTCTCCCAGAAATCACCAAGTTAGCAGCAGGTATGTGCTCCATGCCTGTTTGGTTTTGAAGTGAGGTGATGCGTATGGAAGGAACCATGGCCAGAGACAGCAGCAGGGCCTCTGCAGGACACCCGAAGCTCTCAGGAGGTAATACAACCAAAAAAGCCAAAATGTTTCCCTCTAGTTTATGGGGGCCAAACTGGTGTATCCTTGCACCTCTATCACCAATCAGCAGCAATGGGTAGAACATTTCCAAAGAGCTCACAACCAGGAGCTGCCCCTGTGTTGATGATATCTGAGGCCAACTGTAGTTCTGCTGTAGTGAGGATGTGGAGTCCTAGGAAGGGGTGGGCTGGAAAGCTTCCAGGAAGGAAGATGCAATCCTGCCAAGCAGAGGTCCCGGGTAAACAAGCAAATGTTACCAGAAAGGTCCCACAAAGATTGTCAGACTCACCCAGCCTCCGGCACCTTTGGCTGCTGCAGCACATTTTTCTGTGAGATGGATTAAAAACCTCATGTCCCAGAACACGAGCATCATACCAAAGCAAGAGGCTTTTGCCCAGAGAAGAAATGGAAAGTGTTACTGATATTTTGCCTCTTTGGGAACTTCTGTAAGTGTTTTTTTGGCTGGGTTTCAGAAACCCGTTTTTTTATCCAGGTCTCCAAAGTTACGAGTAGCTGATGTGTTTGTGGCTGTTCAGGATGAAGGCTGCGGCTCTGATGTTAATTGAATCCCGTGATCCCAAGCATGCCGTTGCAACACCAATAACAGAAACATCTGGCAGAGCCAGCAGAAGTGCATCAGAGCCCTGGTTCCGACAGCAATTAAAAGAAGGGGGGGGGGGGGGGGGGGGGGGGGGAATGGGAAAAAGCCAATTATATGTAATTGGATTCAGTAAACTGAATTATCTCACTATTAAAGCGGTGCTTGTTTTTTAGATAGTGGGACATTCAAACTATCAAAAGCATTAATTGATTTATCCTTTTTTTCAAGTGCTTTCTCAACAGTGCCTCTATTCGAGAGCTGCAACCTTTTGTTCGCGTGGGGAATCTGAATTATACAGACCATGTTTATATCTCGGTAGCTCTATTCATTCTGACTTTTTTTTGTCATGTTGGTGTTTTAACTCAAAAATGAGATGAGTCTCCTGCACAACATAATGGAAGGTTTATTTCTTCTTTTGTGATGCCTTCACTGTTGCTGGAGGTGTAATTTAAGAAGGGAGAAAGGGAGAGGAATATTTTGAGTCTGATTCATAGCCATTCAGTTTTCAGGCGTGGGAGCTGCGTGGATGGCTTGGAAGCTGAAAGGAATCAGAAGCCTTCTCCATGCTTGGCACATGCATCTTCTTTCTCTACTGCTCCAGGGCTGCACTTGGGCAAACTTTTTTTTCCCTGTACCCTCTACAGCCACCTTTCAACAAAGGCTATTCAATTCTCAGAGACATATCCCAAAGGGTTTCTGGGCCACCACTGACCTCAGGGGCTCAGAGGCCCTAATGCCCCTTGTCAGTGGCTAAGAGTGACTGTCTCCATAGCCAGGGACGTCAAGGAATGGTTCTGTGCCAAAGTGGTGCATTTGTCGCCTTGCACCACTGAGGATGAGGCCCCCTGTGTCTTTCTTTTTGCCTTACTAAGTGGATACTGAACGCTGGAAGATCCAGCCATGAGAATAAGTCAGATCCAATGAGTTATTTAGGCAAATTGAAAGCATTATGTCAATTTGATGGGCAGTGTTTCAGGCCAGAATGGTACTATTGGCATTTTCTTCCTTCTGAATCAATAGCTCCTAAAGGATTACAATTTAATTTTTAAAGGGTAATTCAATCAAGAATTCAAAAACCAAGGGCATTCTTAAAATTAAACTTTAATCATATTTATTTATTTTTTTAAATTGTACTTGCAGAAAAAGAAGAGTAATTTCCAGACAATCCTTCACCTTGGACTTAAAGGGGCAATTTTTTCTTACATCCCTAGTTCCTTTGTTGCTCTTGCCTACATCAGTTCTATTCAGACATGTTTCCATTAATGCCCTGAAGAGACATCTTCCAAAAAACCCAGAGACTTGGCTGAGTTTTCATTGGTGACTGCCACCAGCATCAGCTGATTTCTCTGCATCTGAGAGTCTCCCCAAGGAAGTGGGACTGCCTGGAAGAGAAAAGCCCTTTTGTATGTGCCAGCATTCCTCCTCTTTGCCATCTTCTGTTGCCTCTTTGTCTCAAAGGTAAGAGATAATGCTCCGAACAGATGTGATTTTAGGAAGGACCTGGGGTGGGGCATTAACAGTACCTTTTGTGAAATGGGATGATATGGGTTTCTGAATACAGCACCAAACTCTTCTAGTCCTATAGAAACCCTAAACCTGATCACTTCTGCCAGGTCTTCAAATACATTTTAGGCTTCTGGACAATGAAGTAGTTGGAAAGTCACACAAGCACTGTAAGGTTCAGACAAACAGCTCCTTGGATTGTTGAACGTTCTAAGCAGGTCTAAATATCTGTGGTTTAATTCCTCTCTCACAGCTGTGCTGGGTACCTCAGTACAAAGTTTAGATTCTCAAAATCATTGTTCTGCAGATGCCTAAACCACAAAGCACCAGGAGTCTGCAGATACCGAAGTCCTCACATGTGCACTGCTGTGCAGAATCCTTGGCCTCTCTTGTTCCCCCTGGCCAGAGGCAGCAGCACAAACCCAGAAGGACACCTGCCTTCAAGCCCTACCTTGCCTGCTTTAGTGCCATGAGAGCGCAACTTCTAGAGTCAAGGCTCTTGAGGAGCTGGCTTGGATCTCAGCATCTTACTGGTCCTGCACTTCTGCTGGTGAAATACTCATGGTTCCTAAATATTGGCTGTGGGGTTTGCAGCATCACAGCTGCTAAGCAAGGAGACTCCTGGGAGCTCCCAGAGGAACCCAGGAAGTCCTTCTCCTGTGTATCCCCCCTATTGTGCCCGTGCCAGTTACAGGCAGTTCCAGACAGCTCTCAAACAGATTAAACCAGCCCATTGTGTGCTAGAACTTCAGCCAGGCACAGGAGCACACGGTTCCTCTGCAAAAATATGTAGGAAAGAGTGGAAGCCCCCTGAGGGATAAACACAAAAGGAGATCTGTGAAGAGGTGAGAGGACACACGGGATGAGTGAAGAGATGAAGCGACACATTAAGAGATATATGAGAGGAGAAAATGAAGAAATGGAGGGGATCTGTGCAAGGAGACGCTGTTGGAAATATAGCTGGGGATGCCCTTTTGGAAGGAGGTACTCCACGTAAGAGGAGGTGCCTCTAAGGGGAGGAGGACCCATGTCACAGCAGGTACACCTCCAAAGCCACCCCTGCTGTGCCTCACCTGACTGAGAGAGGGAACAGGAGTAAGCAGCATCTGAATGGGAGCTTTAAGCACTTTACTAGTGCTTGATTCTGGGATTTAGATCCTGAAAGTATCAGAGAGCTTTTACTGAGTATTTAACCTGCATCTATAGTCATCTAACTATGAGTCAAATGCCAAGACTGTGAAGACATCTTGTCTTACTGGTGAGCTCTTGCCTTCAGCAGAAGTCAGTGTGTGTTAGAGCACTCACTGGGGGGAGGAGCAGTTGCACAGTGAGCTATTAGCGATGGAATGGGAACTGCTGTCTGGACCAGTGATGCCATCAGGGCTCAGGGGATGCTGATCTCATAGGAATGCATGACAAAGAAATGGCAAAGAGCACTCCTGTTCTGGGAAGAGAAACTTCCTAGCTGAACCTGATCAGTTCTTCTCCAGGTCTTTCATTTCTATGACATTTTCGTTAAGTGTTTCTTCTGACATTTTTTCATAACTTGCTTCTCAGGCCCTAATCCTGCTGCCCTTTGAAATGAAGAACCTCTGCCCATTCAGCAGCAGTAAATCTGAAACCAAATCACTGCTGATCACAACAGCTCTCCATTTTCCGAAAGTCACAGTGACACTGCAGAAAGAGACGAGTGATAAAATGCTGCTGTAGTACACCCTGGTCTCAATACAGCAAGATGTATTGTTTCAAGAACAATGATCCCTTCAGATTTCATTAGAAATCCCCACTAAGTGAACCCTCTACTAAATAATGTGTACCTGACACTTTTTGTCATGCAGCCGCACAGCGATCAAGGACACTTCAGGTGGAGTAGTGCAATAGGGTGACACATGGCACAAAGAAACAATAATGGAGATAATTATGAAGATAAGGTCCCTTTGGGAGACCATTGTACTAAATGCCTCAGAAATTCGGAACTACCAAGAGGTTTTCCCATGAGCACTCTTTTCACAGAGAACTACTTACACACCCCACAGCATCAAGGTTCAAATTTCTTCCTGCTTCATTAGTGTAAGACAATGGATTTCTTTTCAACTATTGTTTATGTGCCAGATGGGCCATTGATGCATTGTTTGAAATAGAGGGAATTGTGTGATTATAAAATGCAATAAAAATCCCAAACACCTCTCTGACTGAAATCGGATCAGCAAGAGTTCTAAGGTGACTTGCTGTAATTAACCATGAAGGAAATAAACCAAAGTGACACTGCATATATATATATATATTTTTTTTTTTTTTTTTCAGGATTTGATGCTCCTGCAATCTGAATTAAAACTGTGGAATAAGAAACAGATGGAATTGAATTCTTCCACTGAACTCAGGAAGGAGAGTGGTCAAGACTCAGAGAGGATTTTGCCATGGTGAAAAAAGACTAAGGAAAGTGTCCTCACACATCACAGGGGACAGACAGTAAGTGCCTTGCAGCAAAATCCAAGAAGAGAGGTATGGGCTGAGGTAGAATATAGTCTGGGACAGTGATCCAGAAGGTGTTCGTTTGACCCTGCAGCTGCAGAACCCTGCATGTAGCAGAAAGATTCCTGTCCCTGTACTTAATTCCTGAATATTTTCTCCTTTCTCTACAGGGTTGAACACTCTTCAATAGGAGTGCTGTGGTTTTCTCCACCTCCTTATGTAAATACATCCAGAATGACTGTTACATATATACGTATGTACATATATTTAAGGATGGGCGAAGGGGTGGAAATAGGTGGGTTTCTTTTTATTCCAGTTATCAAGAAATGAAACGTTCAGCTGTAGATCTTTTTTGTTGTCGTTGTTTATGTACCTGGCATTTATTATCCGCTAAACAAACAAACAAAAAAAGTAGTTATGTCTTTCTGTACATTTATTTTTCTCTCTGATTATCAGTGTGTTGTCAATTCCTTCCTGCAGGCACTGTTTTGTCATAATCCTTTCAGAGCAAGGAAACTATAAAAAAAAAAAAAAAACAAAACCAAGAATAACACAGTATGAATTCCAATGATCTCTCCTTTTCAATTAATGGCTCAAATAAGCATTTGATTTACATTCCTAGAGACACTTGCTGCAGGCTAATTAAAAATAACGTATTGTTGGCAGATCATTTATTGGGGGAAAACAAATTGACAAAAGATAAATTAAGTTGCTACGTAATTAACTAGGAAAAAAAAAAAAGAAAAGATACACAGCTGAAATAGTAAATTAATACATACATTTATCAATATCTCAACCAGGATTGAATAATGAAGTTTAAATTTCCCTGTAAGAAATAGGGAAGAAGAAGATGTGGCTGAAATAATGTTTTACGTGTTCCATGACTCAAATTTGCATGTGCACCGGTGCAAGTAAAGCCACAGTGCTGTAAGATTTCATCTTCTGAGACCTTGAACTTGTCAGTCCAAGGTCTTGTCTGCTGGCCAGCACCAGATGTTTCAGGAAAGGACAGAAGAAACAGTGCAGGAGACAGTCAGTGAGCAACCTTCCTCCAAAAAACTTACCTCCTGAATCCTAATGGGTTCGATTCTGTATTCCTGAGGAATGCCACTTTATAGCCATTCCACAAGTTCTTTTAAAATGGGTTTTAAGTTCAGTCAGTGACAATTCATCATAGTTTCATTACATGGATAAATGCCCAGTTATTTCATTTCATGTGCATTTTCATGCTGTCCTCATCATGTAGTAACTGTGGATAATATTGGTTTGTACTAAGCCATGTGATTAAAAATAGCCCGAAGTTTTCTTTCTCTATTTTATAGCAATTCATTAAAATGATCAGAAATTTGAGCAGGAAAAACTCAGTGCTTTACATGATGAGAAATTTGGCACAGGAGACGTTGGGTGGAACAATTTCACTATCTGGCATATTAATACCACAGTAATGAATACAGGATTGCTCAGGTCTGCTGTGCACTGTGTCTGTGGGGCTTGAGGTAGACAGAGCTAAACTTAATTGAAAGGTTTTGTGTAAATGAAGAGAGGAGTGACATCAATCCCAGGAAACAGGTTAGGGAGGATTGGCAAAATACAGCCAGACACGAACTGTCCGGTGACGTCTTACAATGTGTTGATAACAGGGTCTTTAAATTGGAGCTACATGGGTGGCTTTCCCAGCTCTGACTCTGACCAAGAGGGAGCAATAGGTCGAGGATAGGAAGGGGAAGGAAATTTGGGTGAGGGCATCCAAGGGCCGTGAAAGTTCATGACTCTGGCAGGATAGCAGAGTATACACACAGCGCACTTTCAGATGACAGACATCAGTGCACCCTGATAACTGGGGGGCAGGAGATAATAAGACATAAGTCTAAGGGGAAAAAATAACCCAGAAAGTTCTTTAAAAAAACATTGTGTTATAGGTACAAGTGCAGATTATTCCAAAGTGAAGGAAGGATGTCCAAGACTTCAGTCTAAATGAGGAACTATTCAGTGTCCTCGAAGAAAATGAAGACTAAAGAGATTGAGAAGGTTGATTCTAGAACAGCAAATAGCACAACCCCAGGTACAAAAAGCCAGATCTCTGTGAGATACAACAACCAAGGGACAAAAAAGGCTGCCAGGAGTAGTTAGTAGAAGCAGTTACCTGCCTGGAAAGAGGAAGAGCAAAGAAAGAGTTAATCTGCCTTTGAGAAGGAGTTACCAGTTTCTCAGAGACATGGCCACTTCTGCAGGCTAGGCCCAATCAGGAACTCATTTTGAATGCTATAAATCCCTTTCAGAAGAAATCTCTCTTTCCTTTGGCCTTCCACAGAGGCTCAGGTGAGCCTCTCAGTTTAATCTCAACCTGCGGGAACTCTGTGTCCTGTGACCATGCTGAGTGTGATACAGCAAAGTCAGGGTGCTCTCACACAGGAGAGGTTCCTGGGGACTGGAGGAGGGCAAACATCACCCCAATCTTCAAGAGGGCAAGAAGGAGGACCCTGGTAACTATAGACGGGTCAGCCTCACCTCCATCCCTGGAAAGATAATGGAGCACCTTATCCTTGACGCTATCCTTAGGCATGTCAAGGACAAGAGGGTCATCAGGAGCAACCAACACGGTTTTATCAAGGGGAGGTCATGTTTGACCAACCCGATAACCTTTTACGAGGACATAACCAGGTGGACAGATGATGGTGGAGCAGTGAATGTGGTTTTTCTTGATTTCTCTAAGGCATTTGACACTGTCTCCCACAGCATCCTTCTTGATAAACTGAGACAGTGTGGTCTGCTGGATCAACATTGGGAATTGGTTGAAAGAAAGAAGCCAGAGAACTGTGGTAAATGGGATGGAGTCCAGCTGGAGGCCTGGAACCAGTGGGGTTCCACAGGGGTCGGTGCTGGGACCGGTTCTGTTTAACCTGTTCATCAGTGACCCGGATGAGGGCACAGAGAGCACTGTCAGCAAGTTTGCTGATGATGCCAAGCTGGGTGGAGTGTCCGACACCCCAGCAGGCTGTGCTGCCATTCAGCGAGACCTGGACAGGCTGGAGGGTTGGGCAGGAAGAAATTTGATGAAATTCAATAAGGACAAGTGCAGAGTCCTGCACCTGGGAAAGAACAACCCCAGGTATCAGTATAGGTTGGGGACTGAGCTGTTGGAAGTCAGTGAAGGGGAAAAGGACCTGGGGGTCCTGGTTGATGGGAGGCTGACCATGAGCCAGCAGTGTGCTCTTGTGGCCAAGAGGTCAATGCCAACCTGGGGTGTATTAGAAGGGGTGTAGCCAGTAGGTTGAGAGAGGTTCTCCTGCCCCTCTACTCTGCCCTAGTGAGGCCACATCTGGAATACTGTGTCCAGTTCTGAGCCCCCCAGTTTAAGAAGGACATGGAACTGCTGGAGAGGGTCCAGCCCAGGGCTACAAAGATGATTAAGGGAGTGGAACATCTCTCTTATGAGGATAGACTGAGGGAGCTGCGGCTTTTTAGCTTAGAGAAAAGAAGACTAAGGGGTGATTTAATCAATGTGTATAAACATATGAAGGGTGAGTGCTGGGAAGATGGAGCCAGGCTCTTCTTGGTGATGCCCAATGATAGGACAAGGGGTAATGGGTTGAAGCTGAGGCACAGGAAGTTTCATGTAAACATAAGGAAAAAATTTTTCACAGTGAGGGTGCTGGAACACTGGAACAGGCTGCCCGGCGGGGTTGTGGAGCCTCCCTCTCTGGAGATATTCAAGACCCTCCTGGATGCGTTCCTGTGTGACCTGGTCTAGGTGATCCTGCTCTGGCAGGGGGGTTGGACTAGATGGTTTCTCAAGGTCCCTTCCAGCCCTTGACATTCTATGATTCTCTGATTCTATGAATTCCAGCACTCGTTTCTCCTTTCTTCATCAAATGGCCCTGTGTAGTCCTTGTGGTGAGTATCTGATGAAAGAAGCTCTTGGTTCTTAATACAAAACCAGGGTTTTCATGGCTCAGAAAGAAGAAAATAATGTTTAGGAGCTGGATTTCTAGATCTGCTTAAGGAGGGTATATTACCATTGCTATTTGGATAGGATAGTCTCCCACCTTGTCCACTGAACAGAACATGAGCTTTGAATATCATATCAAACCTTTTCTGCTTCATTGAGCGTCTCTTTTATGCTCTGTTGCTTTCCTTTGGCTTTTCAAGGTATGTCCATTACTGGAACAGAATAATAACTAGTACCAGGGATCCCACTTCAATTGCACATTCACACAAAAGCCATTGCTTAGCTTTCGGCAATTGTGTATCATCTGAAAAAAAAAGAAAAAGAAAGAGGAAGAGAAAAATAATTTGTTATACTTCAGCAGGCAAATGAGAGGATCCAAATGAGAGTTGCATTGGAACAGCGTGACAGCAAACTTGGTAACTACTCACGAGGCCGACTGGGAACGGACTCTTTCAGCAAGGTGGTGGTGTGTGCTGACCCCAGTCATTCCGGTGGGAGAGCTTTATCGCTGAACTCGGTGGGAATATAAATGATGTTCGATGGAAATACTGCCAGCAGAGCCCCTCTGGGTTAGGAGATCAGCTCTAGAATAATTTGGGTGGGAATTTGAAGAGTTCCATGGGAGTACAAAACTGATTTCTGCTTTCAACTGCAAATGAAAAGAAAACACAGCGAGCTAGTGAAAGTGTTGCATGCATGAGAGCAAGGAGGGAGGGTGTGAAAGAAGATAGAGTTCTCTGATATTCTGTCTAGCATTAAAAAATCATGCCAGTAGGTAACTTGTCAGCAAAGCATGGCTCTGTGTTGAGCCTCCCACAGCATCCATATTGCAAAGTGCAGTTCGGATGATTTTTTTGTCCCACCCAGGACAGAATGCCCCTGAAGCCTTTCAACCCCATCACTGCCACCCTGTCTGATCTGCACCAGGGGAACATGGAGTTTTCTCTTAGTTTCTGAATTTTCTGGTGCATTTTTTTTCTGAAGATGAGATTTTTGTTGTTGTTGTTGTTGTTAAAGCTTCCTTCTGCTTTTGATCTTCGGAGATCTTAGTTCATCTGTTTATCCAAGCTAGAAGGGCTAACCAGAGTTTGGGCTTATTGTAAAGATCTGGAGGGAGAAAAGTGTTTGAATTTTGCAAAAGGCACCTTAATTGTAACCGATTTAACGAGAAAAGACCTGATTCTGCTACAATATTACAGAATTTTCTCATCAGAGGAACTCCACCATCTTCAGTGAAATTGTGTCTGATTCATATCTGCATGTGAGAGGAGAATTAAGCCCCAGTGTCACTGGGAGAGAGAAGCTAGAGCCCGTGGATGTGACGTTACCAAAGTGGGTTTACGTTGTTGTTTTTCTCTCTTTGTTCTTTCAGCCCCAGGCCTGTTTCTGTTTTTGGAAGCTGGAAACAGTATTTTTGTGGCATAAAGGTTTTGGTTTGTTGGAGGTGGGAAATGGATTTTACTGTTTCAAACTTGGTTTTGTACTAAAAAAGAAAAAGAAGTTTGGAGTAGTGAAATGAAAGTGTAATTTTTCTCAGGACTAAAAATCTTATGGGAAAATGTCTGTTTTGCTCGAAAATGCAATTCTTACAAAAATAGAGTGATTCAATAGCGAATTAAAAATAGAGATTCTACTGAGTCCATTTGCCCCTGGTCCTAGCTGTGAAATGCTGACAGACTGTGGCTGCACTGTGGGTTTGCTTCCATCTGTTACCACATTCTTCAGCCTTGGTGTGTGGTATTTCCTACTGGCTATATCAGTCTGAAGGTTTAGAAACACCAGAAATCATGAAGCCCAAACTAGGTCTGGACTTTGCAGCTTTAGTCTTAAGTCTAATGGTGCCATGTGCCAGTGGGAATTTGTATAATCTTTATTCCCTTTCTGTGAGTCGTTCATCAGACTGAGTCATCCTCCTAGTTGGGCTTTTTTTTTCCCCTGTGGAAAACACATCTTGGCTTGTTTGGTTTTTTTCACCTTTCATTCCACTCAGGGTCAGTCTTAGCCTGTTTCTACACCAGACCAAGAACACAGAACATCTGGTTTTTGCAGCTGTTCTTGCTCTAACAGAGCTGCCCAATTGCCCTCCCTTGGGTAATTTTAGAACCATAAACAAATGTCACTTATCCTTACTGTTGATGCCTTCAGGTCCTTTCCATTCTCTTGGTGTTTAGTCTCCTAGACCTGCCAATATTAAGTCTTTCCTGTGTCACTCAAAGCCTCTTTCTGTCATCTAGAGGGACCCATTTCTTAGGTAGAGGAGAGTGAATCCGGCCATAGCTTCATGAGATGCCGTCTCCAGAACAGCAGCAGAGCACTGAGTTCTTCTGCCCACGTTGATAGGACGTGACCAGCAAGTTGCCCAAGACACTTTGTCTTGAAGAGAACAGTATTGTTGTACTGGGATCAAACCTGGATATTACAAAGGGGCCATCCCAGGGAGCAGGTGGAGTCTGGGGATGTCAGGAAAAGGAAAGGATCAACTACTCTTCTGCCTATTAAAAAGGGGACTGAATCTCAGGGATAGTGTGACCTCTGCCTGGACAACTAGACAGCTTTATTCTAGACTATTTTGTGATAAAGGGGTGACTCCAGCCCTTCTACAGGTTGCTCAGGTACATGGTCACAACCCCATCAGTGCCTGCACCCACGGTGCTAACAACAAGCTGCAGCCCTCATAGATCCACCCAATAAATACACAGTTGTAGCAGAACAAAACGGAGATGTGACATTGCAATTGACAGTGTACCACTGAGCGGAGAAAGACTTAACAGTGACTCAGCACTGATGGAAAGATCTACTAGCCTTGGTAATGGAGATATTTCTTCCCTGCGTGTGGAAAATTGTTCTCATGGACTTTTTGGGGGAGAAGATAAACAGTGGCAACAAGCAAAGCATGCAGTGTACAGTCAAGATAGCATTTCATTAGCATGATGATTAGATTTGGCCTGAAATCCTGGTGAAAGCAGATCTTGATAACAACTAGAAATGAAATCCCTGAAGCAGTTCTGTAATGCAAGTATTTGAGGAGACTGTGTAGCTCCAGGCAGCAGAGGCATGGCTATGATGAATTTAATAAGCAGTTGGAACTTTGTTTATATCAGATGTAGAAGGAACAGCCCAAAGCCAGGTTGCTAGAGCGTATTGTGGTAGTACATATTTTATTTATTATTGAGTGCTATATCAGAAAGAATTTTGTTCAGATCCTCCCTTTGCTCTTCATTTTTATTTTTTCTCTCCTCTGTTCAACTCTCCTTGATGTTTGATACATTTTTCATCCTCTGTCTTCACTGGACTTTGCCCTTCTACCTCTTTTCCAAAAATTTCCTATGTGAGCATGGTCTCAAGAACTTGAGGTTCTCACTGAGGTTTTGAATAAAGGGCGTTTCAATGTCTGTTCAGCCTCTATAAAATACATCCCATGGCAACCAATAGGTTCAGTGGGACTCTGATAGTGCAGAACTAAATTTCAGTCAGAGATCAAGTTCATCCATCCTGAAACCCCATGGAAGGTTCAGAGACTGGTTACATGAGTAAGAAGAAGATCACAGTAAAGAAGACATGTGGTGGTGGAGTGTTGAGATCACTTTCAGAAGAACTCAATTCAGGTTCAGCCATTCCTGCTCAAGATTCCACCTCCAGGAAGGAAGATAAAACATTTTGGCTTTTAGGATTGGTGTGTTATTAGAGTCAATTATCAGAGCAGTGAACATGGGTATGGCTCTATTAGGAAGCTCACAGAGATGGTGACTGTTTCTCTTGGTTCCACGCACTTCATTCAGGGGCCACAAGCAGCCTGATAAGGACTTTCCCCAAACACAATGCTTTCAGCTCTGCCTTCTGGTCTGAGCGTATTTCATCCTGGGACTATGGAACCCTGGCTTTGGAAAAGACATTTCAAACTAATTGCCAGTCTGGTCAGTATGTGGCCACAAGTCATTGGGAATGGAGCGCTCTGGAGAACTTCGATTTCCATTTACTGTGGCCAAAGACTTTGACTGCTATAAATAAATCTAGCTCCACAATTCAGCACAATAAAGATCTTCATGATGAAGCAGCCAAAAGTTGTATGCACGTCACTCCAGAATCTGTTGGAAACGTTCTATAAATCTTTGCATGCCAGTAAAATTTTCTGTTGATGTAAATCTGCAGTAAAGATGAATTCTAGGATAAAGCCCTTTACTTGTGTACCAAAGAGCTACTCTTCCTAGAAACTAATGTTCATGTCAAGAAATCACTTCTCTAAATTGTAACTTGAAGTGACATTTGGCCCATTAATACATGGAGAGTGAAAGCTGACTATGATCATTCTTTTATTACATTTTCTGGCCTCTAATATCTTTTAGTACTTTCAGTACTCTACTTTGACTGTAACTGTTTTGTTCCAGCAAGGCCAGCAATATAACCCTGCTATTACATCTTGGCATCAACAAGAAAGGGGCAGAAGACAACAGCTGCATGAAAATGTGCTTTTTGCGATACAGAAGGGAAGCTGGCATGATGAGAGTCTTCTATAAGATTAAGAGTGGGCTTGAATCCAGATTTAATTTTGTCTAGCTACATGAGCATTACAGTTTCTGTCCCTGTTGATAGCAGCTAGTATGACTGGATCTTGGACTGAAATAATTCACATGGAGGTTTGGGAAGAGTCAAGCTTGGAACATCTGTTGATGGAACTGCAGTGCTTGTGCCGAGTCCTGTACAAGCTGGCTAAACAAGCAAGACTTTTGAGTTGCTTCAGCACTGACCTTGGCCAACCTCTTTCCCGGCACATTTTTCCAAAACTCAGGCTCAGGCAATCTCTCAAAGCAGTCTTGTGAACTTGCAACATGAGCAGTGGATTAATTCATTTGGGTTTGATTGAGTTGGACTTTAACTCAAATAATACTGTTAATGAGCCTGATCATCTGATGTCCTTCATCCAGCTCAGCTAGCTTTTCTTTGCAGAAGAGCCACACTGCTGCAAGAGCAGGCTCCCTGCACAGAACCTGACTGGTTTCCATGGAAAGGTACCACAGAGCCACTGGGGCAGGAGGTGTACAGGGCCTGGTGGCCTTTCCTACTCCATTGGCATGATCAGGATACAGCAGCCACTGGAGCTTCCTGGGGAGAAGAGAAAGGTTTGGCACTGAGATGCAGCAATAGAGGTCAGATCATTGCTGTAGGTACATCCTCTGGGATTAATTTAGATAGGTGTAACAAGGCCAACTCCAAAACTTGAAGCACTCAGGACTCATGACCCGAAACTTTCCCCACAGGGCAGGTGCCCTTGCCATTGTCTAAAGAGAAGAAACAGAAAAGTTGAGAATTTTTCTTCTTTTGAAAGAGATTATTTCAAACGCACCTCCAACGCACAGAGCCTGTTATACCAAAGGCTATAAATAGCAATAATAGCCCAAAGATGTAGGAGGCCCAGGTCTGATTCTCTTTTCTTCCTGAAAAGATTAAAACTCACTGTCTCTTAAGAAAACAGCCTGGCTGCAGTGAATATGGAGGGTCTCTGTCTCTTTTTAATTCTGCATTGAGGCATTGACACTTCATCCATGTGGGCTGTACTCTAGTTGCTTAAGCAATGTTTTTGGTACGGTGCTTGTCCTGCATCCTTTTCACTTGGTGCCATAGATTAACCCCAGCCAGCAGCTCAGCCCCTTCCGGCCGCTCACTCGCTGCCCCTTGGTGGGATGGGGGAGAGAATGGGGAGAGTAAAAGCAAGAAAACCTGTGGGCTGAGATACAGTTGGGCAGGGAAAGCAAAAGCCATGTGCACAAGCAAAGCAGAAGAAGGGATTAATTCAGCACTTCCCTGGGCAGGCTGGTGTTCTGCCATCGCTGGACAGCCGGGCTCCGTCATCTGTAACGGTGACTTGTGTCAGGGACTGGAACATCTCTGGTGAGAAAAGGCTGAGAGCCCTGGGGCTGTTCAGCCTGGAGAAGAGAAGCCTGAGAGGGAAGCAGTGGTGCCCTGGGGTAGGACAAGAGGTAATGGTAGCAAGGGGAAACACAGGAAGTTCCATCTCAACAGGAGGAAAAACTTCTTCCATGTGAGAGTGATGGAGCCTGGCCCAGGCTGCCCAGAGAGGCTGTGGAGTCTCCTTCTCTGGAGCCTTTCCAGCCCCCCTGGCTCTGTTCCTGTGTGGGCTGCCCTGGGTGACCCTGCTCTGGCAGGGGGGTTGGACTCCATGATCTCCAGAGCTCCCTTCTGTCTCCTACCACTCTATGATTCTATGACTTGGGGGACAGCACCATCACTCCGAGTGTCCCCCCTCTTCCTCCTTCCCACAGCTTTCTATTGCTGAGCATGACGTCGCGTGGTCTGGAGCATCCCTTTGGCCAGCCGAGTCAGCTGTCCCAGCCGTGTCCCCTCCCAGCTCCTTGTGCTCCCCCAGCCTGCTCACTGGAGGGGTGAGGAGCAGAAAAGGCCTTGACTCTGTGTGAGGTCTGCTCAGAAGCAGTGAAAACATCATGGTGTAACCAGCAGAGATCCAAACCACAGCCTCATAGTAGCTACTGTGAGGAAAATAACTCTAACCCAGCCTAAACCAACACACTTGAAGAGCTACCATGGTCCATTAGCAAGTCCTTCTGTTTGTATCTTTTCAGCCAGGGCTTTACCACCCCAAGTTTACATCTCATTCCCTGCTTCGATGCATCAACACAACCCGGAGGAAATGAAGGTCATTTGTACTGCACAGTCCT
The DNA here is from genome assembly GCA_025345505.1 of Todiramphus chloris collaris. Lineage (NCBI taxonomy): Eukaryota > Metazoa > Chordata > Aves > Coraciiformes > Alcedinidae > Todiramphus > Todiramphus chloris. The sequence continues at coordinate 2,419,614 of JANVCC010000120.1, read as the reverse complement.
GTTTGCAACAGCAGTTGGGTAGAATTGTAAAACAACTGGGAGAGCATGGGAGAAATGACTGTGGCAGAAAATGAGCTTCAAAAGCTCTGAGTGGTTTACGTGAGAAAGCCTTGTTTCCATTAGTAAAATATAGATTTGTTATGACACTGTAAGTCTTAGCTGTGATATGCACAATATTTCCTTGGAATATCTGGCAGCTGTATCACTGCTTAATATATCTATTAAATACTACATCTAGATATAAGAGCAACCAATAAAACTTGTTTATTTACCTTTGAAACCTCTGACAGAATAAAGCATATCACTCTCTAGATAAATTTCCCCATTCAAATAGACTAGATATTGAAATGGCAGCAGTGAAAGAAAAAAACCCGTAGTTTTTCTTTCCGTGTCTGTGTTTACTGTGGACAAAACAGAGACTATCAAAAGACATTTATTTATTTATCTATTGCTGTGTTTTGAATGCGCCAGAAGTAAAAATCAAAGTGTTGCCCTGACGTGCTTGTACAATTGCATAAAATATCCAAGAGGGACCAATAATCACTATCTTCACAGAGGTCTTCTCTGTAATCAATCTTCAGAAGAAACTCAGCGTTTTGTTTTTATTGGCATTTATGGTCATATTTATTGTTCCTCTGCTGGGACAACTAAGGGTTTTCTTGGCTGGTGTGCACATGTACACACACTTACCTTCCAATGTCTCTCAACTATCAATTCACAAAAATTGCTTTTCAATTCTGAAACTATAACATTTCAGACAAGAGTGGGTGAAATAAAATAGAACATTAAAACAGTCTTGTGGGTTCAGAGAAGTGCACAGCAACCAGGAAAGCCAAGAATAAGATCTTCTTGCTTTCCCACTTGATGAAGGTTACAGTCTCCTGGTGACTTGTTTTCTTAGCTTTAATATCTTTTGATTTTTTTCCAGCTCTGTTATAGCCAGAGCTTTAGACACATGAAATAGCTTGTGTATCAGGAGGAGCAAAGGGCAGCTCGACCTTGTCTCTTGTCACTTTTCCGTTTGCTCAGCGGGAGACAACACACTGTGTCAAATCGCTAAACTTTATAACAAGATGAATCAGGGTGGAGGCAGGGGAAAGGGAGAGAGATAAAAAGCCAGCATGTACTTTTTGTGATTCCCTTGAATCTCTCCAAATAACTGAAGAAACGCATGAACAAGAGAATGTTTTGTCAATTTTTTCCACTGCAAATGTAAAAGAGATTGTGATCTTCCCCAGGTAATGCCGTTTATACAGTGACTAGAGGAACAGGGCTTACTTCTGATCTGAAGCACTGAAGCAGCAGGTTATATTAAGACCTGAAATTGTTTCTTATTTATTTTCTCTCCTCCTCCTCCTGTTTGTCTGTGTAATTTTACAAGGTGACTGCTGAAAGAAAGTTGACAGTGCAGGCTGAAGCAGAGCCAAGGAGGGAGAGGGACAGGGAAAGGAGAAGGGGAGGTGCTCCAGTGCAGACCTGTTATAAGCTGTAACCTTCCCAACGTGTCTCTCCAAGTAATTAGACAGGTATTAATTACCAATTCAGGGTTTGTACGTGCTAAACATGCCCATGGAAATGAGCACAGGATAAACCGAAACCGACAAGTACGTGGTAATTTTGCTAAAGGGAAGTGAGAGGGAATTTAGGTGCAATTCATAAGAGAGGAAAATACTGTTTCCATATTTTTTTCTCATGATGAGCAGTTTATAGTTGACATTGTATCTGTTTGAGTGTCTGTACATGATACCTCCTTACAGATTATATCATTGCATAATCAATACCCGGGATTCCTTCAGCAAAGTATTTTGCTGGTTTCCGTTTTGGAAGTCAGTTTTATAATGAGAATGATGATGAGGACAAAGTCAGTTGTGTAGCAAGCCTGGAGACCAAGATGAACATGCTATATCTATGTTATAAAGAGTTAAAGGTAGTACTACCAGAACAGTGTCGACAATAAGCCAATCTACCCTTCCGGACAAGATCATTAGAGAAGTTCCCTGAACAAACATTCAATGTTAATCTAAAAGTTCTTCAGTGATGGAGAATTTCCCATCCACCTCTGGAAGTTGTTTCAGTTGTTAGTATCACTGCTGAAATGGTCCAGACTGTTTCTAATGCCACTGGATCTATCATACCTCCATCTGCCAGACTAAAAGCCCCAGGACCAGAAGACTGCCTTTTTCCATGACTAGCCAGCCTAGGAGCTCCCTGTGCTGTGCTAACACTTACACCACTTTGTAATGACTTGTGTATCACGAGCAGTTGACATGTGGCTGTTCAGGAACTCGTGCACTAAGGACCTCCTACACAAATGTCATGTCCAAAAGGCCCAGACTTTGTGTCCATGAAACCTCTTCAGAGGACAAGTTGTATGACTTTGGAATGGGCTCAAAATTTAGACCTGTGCTTGGGAAATGTGTCCAGCTTTCTTCTGGGCCACCTCACTGTCCAGACCTTGAAGGTCTTCTGTGTTTTGGAGGACTTAAAATCCACAATCATATTCTGTTTAGTTTTAATATCCTTTCTAACCAGAAAGGATAAGGGAACTATAAAGAGTCTATTTACTCAATGAAATATGGGATCTGGATGAAAAAAAGCTACAAAACACTGCAGTTTATTTTCTTTTTCACAGGCACTGTATTTCAGATGCTTCTTTGATATTTGCTCTCCATGAAACAAACTAACAGACAAAACAGCAGTGAAAACTGGAACAGGACTGAACACGCTTCAGGTACAGCTCAGCTCTAGGGTTTTAATTATGTCTACTTTGCATGCTGGGCCAGTAAAAGCCTTGTGCAGACAGTATTTTTTTAATGTCAACTTTGTAAATAGCGAATCAAATTGACAAGTTCAACAAGTCTCTTCCCTCTTTGTTATTCATGCGCTGATACTCCTTTCAGTAGGAATTTTCTGAAGGGGTTGCAATTTTACCATTTGCAGGCACAGTAAGTGATATTATGACAGAGATGGTTATAACTCGGGACAGGATGCTGATTCCCTCCCTTCCCAAATGAAGGTGCCTTGTTCCTCACAGAAAGGCTTATCTGAGTCTTCTGCTGGGGGCTGACCTTCAGCATTCATGAATGAATTAAAGCAATAGCTCAAATATGAGTCACCCAAGGCCCTGTTGGGATGCCATTCTGCTTGTTGACATGGCAAATGGCATTGCAAGGCAGTGAGGTCTATCAGAGAGTGCCTTCACTGAGCTCGGAGGCTTTCCATGAATTCAGCAGGTTGGATTTGGGTTGGGAAATGGGGGCAAATACTGGGGAGAGACGATCCAATTTTTTATGTCCATTTTCAACTTCTCAAGGAAGGATAGCTGAAATACAGAGGGCCTTGTTCAAATATCCATGAGTGAATGTGGAAAACACTGACGGAAAATGCCTGCCAGCATGGACCTGGGAATGTCAGAGCATGAGAAGAAGGCAGCCTTCACTGTCTTCATGCTCTTCACTAAATTACCTTTGCTTTCCTGAGTGTACCTCATGCAGACATCTTTCCAAAGGAGCAGAGAGAACCAGGAACAGTCACCTTAAAACCAGATATCTAAGGAGTCCTCACTGACATTTTCTGCATTTACAGTCGACGGAGAGAGAAATTTCAGAAGTTTGCTCAGAGCTTCACGCAGTGTCTGTTAATGTCTGTTATTCTCCAGTGATGAACTCTATGGGGAACAACAACCACTAAGCTCCCAACTGAGATGGTGGGTGCTGGTTGGGTGATGCGGATTCCTCACCATCACAGGCACCACATTGGTGCTTCAGTCTTGCCATCTGTTAAAGCTGAGGACAGTATGACAGGACTTGCTCTCAGGAGTGTTGTTAGAGCACAGTCATTAGTGTCTGCAAATCGCTCTGAGAGGAGCCATTAGAAAACTATAAAGTGCTATTACTAAATACCCACTTACGTTTTAAAAGAGGAAAAAACAGATGCACTTGCAATCGAAAATTGCATATATTTGAAATAAACAATATAAGTAGTGGAAGTGTCCAAGAGAGAGCACCAAACTGGCCAGTCCTTTGTCAAAAGTTGCAGAACAGTGGGAATGAGCTGGCTGCTAAATGCCTGCAAACATGAAGGTCGAGTACGCGGTTGGCAGAAGACATCACAGTTTCATGTTCTGCATCCCTAAATTACTTGGTGTTTCAGGGCTAGTGAGCACCTTTTTGTAAAGGGGAAAGCTTATTCTTGACAATAATTTGCTTTAGCAGCTTTCTTGGAATCTCATGAATTTGTAGAGCACAAAAGAAAACAAAAAAGCCTTCTAAAATATTTTTTTTGTTGTTGTCGTGGAACAAACAAAGTGAGGCTACAAAAGTGTATCTATCTGTATATATTTTTTTCCACATGAAGCCCCTGATTTAATTAGTCGAGTCACCAGAGACTTTGAAAGAAGCTTTCTTCAAAACCCTTTTCCAGACTCTCTGGGATGGAAGTAAAAATAGATTTTAAATTGGTCTTGGGGAGCTGCTGTTTACTTTAGAGGTAGATTTTTAAAAAAATCTACTAATGAACATTAACGATGGCCTTGTTCCAAGTCTTTGTCAACTGAGACAGTCCCAATTACTCCACTTTCAATCTGGCAACACGAAGCAGCACGATCCTGGGGTCGTTCCACAGCCGCTGATGGACGGATTCCAGATTCACATTGGAGCAATTATCACAGTGTGGCCACTGCTGGGACATAATCAAAAGTCCCTTCCTGATTCCAGCAGCAGCAGCGGAAAAGGAGATCACAGGGTTTTCTCTGGATGTCTGCAGAAGACCAAAGGCCAGGCAGCCCTGTAGCTGCAGTGAGCTGCTGTGAGCTGCTGTTCTGGGGAAGTACAGCAACTTCCTCCATCGGTTAGAATCATATAACCACAGAATGGTTTGGGTTGGAAAGGACCTTTAAAGGTCATCTAGCCCACCCCTCCCGCAATGAGCAGGGGCAGTGAGGACAGTAGTCTTCTACATGGCTGTGGTCATGCTGCTCTCTGTAGCTTATTCCATTGCATACGATACCTTGAATGCTGTACAGGTTCATACAGAACAAGAGATAATACAGCTGTTTGATTTCTGCTCATCTATTCTCAGGGTGGCCCAAGATTGCTGGCTACATGGAGGAATCTGCTTTAGGGACCATCTACTCTTGAGTCAGGTGGTGATTGCATCTGATGACAGACAAAAAAGTCTGTCTGAGCATGTTCCCTTGCACAAGCCTGCTGTGGCTGCAGGGCTGGAAGGGTGGCAGCAGTGAAGAGGAGAAGCCAAGCAGTCAGGCCTTGGGCTGCTCCTGTTCTCTCCTGCCTTGCAGTGCAGCACCAGCATAGCCTCTGAGATCAAGCTCCTCACATCACTGTCTTTGCCACACAGCCATTCCTGAACGTCAGCTGGGGCTCAGTGTCACCTTTCAGGCACAGATAAGGAACTGCTGCCTCATCTTGCAAGTCTTCAGTAATTTTGCAAGGAAAATCTTACCAGCTGGTCAAGAGAGGGGATTGTCCTGAGGAATTCAGCGTTGGAGCAGCTTCACCAGTATGTGCAGTTCTGGGCCCCACTATTTAAGAAGGAAGTGAAGGTGTTTGATTATCTCCAGAGGAGAAGGCAGCAGAGCTGGTGAAGGGCTGAAACGAATGTCCTCTGAGGAGTGGCTGAGGGCCCTGGGTTTGTCTAGCTTGGAGAGAATGAGACTGATCAGAGACTTCCTTGTGCTTTACAGCTTCCTGAGGAGGGTATGTGGAGAGAGGGGTGCTAAGGTCTTCTCCCTGGTACTCAGGGACAGGATTGCATGGGAATGGTTCAAAGCTTTGCCAGGGAAGATTCAGACTGGGCATTAGGAAGCATTATTTTTATCAAGAGGGTGGTCAGACACTGGACCAGGATTCCCGGAGGGGTTTTGGCTGCCCCAAGCCTGTCAGTGTTGAAGAGGCATTTGAACCATGCCCTTAGTAACATGCTTTAGCTTGGCTAGACCTGAAGTGGTCAAGCAGCTGGACCAGGTGACCCTTGTAGGTCACTTCCAATGAAATAATCAGTTCTATTTTATTCTAACCAGACATTAATGAGCCCAGTCCACTATGCTGCAAATGAAACCCCAAACTGGGAGGAAGAACCTTTCTTACATTTAGTAATAAATAATTTAAGAAAGTAAAAGATTACAGAATTTTAAACACAGCAAGTGGACCTCCAGAAGCATCCATAAGATCTATGCAGGACTGCAACATTATTGTTTAAAATGCTTGTGGGTAAGGAGAAAACATGTCAATTTTCTCAAAATGGGAACAGTATTTTGGGCAGACATACAGGTCCATCCTAGATCTTCATGCCATGTCAGTTCCCCCAGGGATCCAAATTATGATATACCCGCTCGACTCATCCTGCTGCTCCTCAGCACACAGACATTTGCTTACAAGCAGGCAGGCATCCTTGTACCAAGGTATTCTGGCATCCAGAAAAGGTTAGGGAATATTTTTCTCCTCTGCGTCGAGTGATAAAATACTTGCCCATCTATTGCAAAAATGTTCCCATAAAGTAGCAAGAGAACTGGAAAGTTCTTAATAAAACCATTATCTCTATGCTATAGACTACAGTTACTCTTCAGGGGCCAGATACAGATCTTAGTTATAAGCTGGAATAATTTCCTGGCACTCAGAGGGCTTATACTGGCGTACAACTAATACAAGTCAGAACTTCATCATAAAGCATCACGGCCACATTAACTTTGGCAATTTACACCAGTCAAGGGGGCGACTTGCAGCATTTTAGGATCTGGCCAAGAGAGAAAGAAAGGCAGTTGAGCAGGGGCTCTGTTTTTGAAACCAATTTCTAACTAATAAAATTTTTTCCCTTCATTTGAATACACGGTCCCCTCTTGTGCCTGGATCTGATGGAATGAACCATGACTGTGCTGTGTAATATCATCGCCAGCCCCCTGGGTCATGTGGAATGCATATTACTGCATTTACCACGGGATGGGTACAACCCACCGCACCGCGCAGCCTGGAGCGGCAATCTGAGAAGACGGGATGATGCCTGGGGGAGGACTGCTCTTTAAAGCATCTCTTTTAATAAGACATGGGAATTTTGAATTCAGCCCTGGGAAGGCAATAAGTGAAGTGAGATTCCTGGTGTTGCAGCTGTTTGGCACTGCAAAGGAAGAAACTAAAAGTGCCCACCCCGGAGACTGCTTCATGCCATAAATTCGATTCTTCGGCGGCTGATTGGACTGAGGTGACAGCAGATTGAGGGACAGATTGAAGCAACATTTGCACTGGTGGTTTCTAATCCACTCCTTCTGCAGAAGCAAAGGGGAGTGCTCAGGAACACCCTGTCATGCACAATGCCCCTGGGACTGGCTTGCAGTTGGGAATGAAACGGGGACTATGATGGGTGGTACCTGGGTGGGGCAGGTGGCAGCAATGGGTGCCATATTCTGTGGGAAACAGGGTGATGAAAAAGTGGAAAGCTGGTTCTAGAAAGGATCTGAAGGTTCTTCTTTGAGCCTCTAAATATGGAGATGGCTAACAATTTGTTCTCCCTCTAGGGAAAGAGGGATACAGGGCCAAAAATGTGACGCTAAGGGGTCTCTTCCCTCAAAGGCTAATTCTCTATTCATGATGCCAAATCTAAGTCAAAACTTTAGCCCAACCTGAATGAAACAACTTGTTTTCTGGTGAAGTTTGGAGTCAGGACTTTTGATCCTAAAAAAAAAAAAAAAAAAAGATTTGTGAGTAAATGTGCGTAATTTTAAGGTCAATTTTGAGATTAAAACTACAACCACAAAGTGAAAAGTCATTTCAAAATGCAGAATGAAATCTTCCATTAAAATAAGAGCAGCCTTAAAAGGAATATGTCAATATTTTCATCATTTTCTCGTAAGATAAAATAGTGATGATATCAACACAATTCTGCATCTTCCGATGGGACTGAGTATCCAGGCAGAGTTTGCCTCCGTGGAGCTTCGTCAGCTGCCTCCGCACAGGAGCCGTCACATCCTCATTGAGCCCCTTGAAAATCTGGCCATTCATTTTGATGCAAAAATGACAACTGTGCTGTTCTGAAATGCTGGCACTTAAGGGAGAAGGATGTTCCTGGTACCTGAGTCTGACAGGTGTATTTATCATCTCTCGGGGGCTTGTTTGGGGCCGTACCGGTATTGGAAAGACTTCTTTGGTCAGGACTGCTCCACTCAAACCGTGCTTGCTTCTACCTTGTTCACAGTGCTTCTGGATTTTGTGGTTCTTTTTAATGTCAAACATTTTTAATGCATTAAACAGCGTTGACTTGTGAGTCTTGTCACTTTGCGAGGTGGAAAACAGTCACTGTCACCAGCAAGTGAATAATAATAGAGATGAAAAATTAGCCATGAAGAGCACGGCCTATACATTACTGTGCTAATTATAAACATTGGCACATTCATACATCAGAATTAATTTCTAATAGAAAATGGGCAATGCTCTGTTGCGTTTATCACCGCGGTGAGGGATGTGCAAGCGGGGACATCACCACCTACTGCTTTTTTAAAACAGCTGAGAAAATAAAGGAGTAGGAATTGTCTGCCATGATGCAGTCATCACCTTTCCCTTTGGGCCGTGTCCAGAGCTAGAAACCCCTGCAGAGGGGAAACTGGGCAAAGCCCCGTTTTAAGTCATCCTTTCTCTATATGCTGCTGTTGTGTCCAAGCACAGAAATGTGTGCACTTGCAACCCCTCACTCTGAACAGGTTGGCAGGCAGTAGATGGGGAGGTGAGTGTGAATTTCAGCTCTGCTGTTCCCAGTTCCTGTCCAGATGCAAAATAATTATTTATGAATCTGAACCAACTTTGACAAACGTTTGCAAGGAAAAGGGGGAGAGAAAGAGGAAAAAAAGAGAAAATAATATATAAAAATTTTAAAAATCAGTTTCTACACTGGCAAAATGAATCCTTTGCCTTGGCATGCTGAAGTGATGTTTTACTTTGATATTGACCTAAATTTAACTTTTCCGAAGGTTTAAAGGGATACAGAAACCTCCAACATGAACTGATTCATTTCAGTTTAAACCCAATGTTCTCTCTGATCTACCAGGTTGTTCTTGATGCTTTTCTCATTCCATCAAGAAGGGAAGCCACAAAACTGACATTTTCAATGCTCTTACAATGACTGAGGGCTTCCTCGAGGCTGACCGAAGAACAACTCAGTTATTCTCACCATTCTGCCAGGTAAGATGGGATTCATTCCACCTAAAAATAGCTTTTTAAAAGTCAGGCACTTTATTTAAATTACTTCAGCTCTGCCAATAGAGGACAGAAGGAAGGCTGCATTTCCAGAGGGTGACTGATCCACCTTCAGACTGAGTGGAAGGAGGAATCCCTTGTGTCAGTGCTTGTTCCTCTCCATGGACCACCCTGGCCAAGCACAGACTGATGTCTCTTAGCTGGCTGTACCACAGACAGCAGTGTACTGGTTCTGCCTCTCGTCCTGCCTTGCATCTTAAATAACAATTTAATCATTCAATTCTTTCAGAGGTTTCTTCTTGGGACAGAAACAGGAGATGGCTAAAGGTCAGGATTTGTCTTCCACGGGAACATTGGACCTATGTGGAATTACCAAGATTACGTGTGCTAAGGGGTGAAGGGCTGAGGGCAGGTCCCCGTTATCTCAACTCAATCTCTCGGATCAGAAGAATGGTACAATAATAAAAAACCCATAAAAATCCTCTGAAACCTGAGTTTGACACCATTAGTGTCATTTCCAGTGAGTGATAAAAGTGAAACAAAAGAAGAAAGGGCATTAATGTGAACGGGTGCTTGTCTCCCTTGAGCTACAGGTAATCAAACAGACATAACCCTTTAAAGGTAATTAGTGGAGCCAGATGGAAATGTCTACTTGAAAATGCATTCTGCAATTTTTGTTTGAAAAACAAACAAACAACCTTAGTTTTGATCAGCTTTTTCCACTTTCTCACATATCCTGAGGCAAACCTGTTCCCCACATAGGAATGGAACCTTATATTGGGGATTACCTGCAATAACTGACACCCTTCACCCTTCACTCAAAGAGGGATTCAGGACATACAAGCAAGCAGTGGATGAAAAAGAAGAGGGAATTACAAGTGAGAAATGCTGGTAGAGCTCACCAGGCTGTATTAACCACTTCTGTCTGACAGTAAAACTGAAGGCATCATCATGATTTTCAGATCAGAGCCTGTGGGGTGGATTTTTACCTCTTCTGGTGACAATGAAAACATTTCCATTGCACACAGCTGCCAAAGAATATTTGGAGGTGTATCTTTTATAATAACTAGGGAAATATGACATCTCAGATTCAGAAGGGAAAGCAATTGTCATTTGATGTAAGTCTTGCATTCTCCAAACTTGCACCCATTGTGTCATCAGTGTGGGAAGGCTGTTTAAACACAGCTGCCTTCATCCTTGCTCCTGGACAGAGAAACATCATGGCAAATATCAAGGGAGATTCATTAAACCAGAAAATTGCATCTAGCTTTGCAGTTTGGCCTACTGAGAGCCAAAGGTTGGACCAGAGCTCCAGTGGTTCCTTTCAACCTAAATAATTCAATGATTCAAAAAAAACCCACAACGCGTTGCAGTATTTTATGTAAATACAGATGGAACCAAATTGAGTCCATCCATGGACCCAGGGCATTCATCATTAAAGCAGCTGATCACCTCATATTCAGCCACCCAACCCTTTTATCCTGTGTTTGTTAATTCTACTTTGGTGCTGATGCTTAAGTCAGATCAAAAGGGAGTGAGAAACTCCCAGCTTCTCAGAGCTACAGCATTTCCACTGCTGGCAGGCCCAGGCTGGCCTGTGGGCAGAGCGTGGACTGAAGATGTATTTCATCAGGAAGCTGTCAAGGCAAAAAAAATGTGTTATGATGACTGCCCAAGTCTGAGGCAAGCTAGAACCTCATTCAGCTGCTCTTAGATTTAACATTTTTTAGAACTGCACCGAGAAGGATTATGTGTCTTTGTGGGGAACTTTTGTTACTTCCAAAAATCTGATGTGTAAGGGTGAAAACAAATGAGGATTTAGTGCTCCCTGTAAGAGGAGAATTAGCCCTGACTTAGCTAGAAGACCTCAGCCGAAAGGCCCAGGCATCTGATTTCCGCCCATCTACTGAAACGAGCAGATGGACTGCTCACAGGCAGCAAGGTCCAAGCAGCCAGGAAGTCCAAGCAGTGGCTGGGGAGCTATGAGATGGCCGTAGCAGGCACTGGACCAACTGAGCAGCACTTTTATGTTGGAATACATTGGCAGGGCCCTGCAGACATTTACTGAGACGTTATTTTGGACTAGGTCCAGCACCGAAGCCCAGACTGAGTTCCAACCAGGCAGCATCAGTAAGAACACTGTTATTCAGCACTTTGTCCAAACCTCTGCCAGGATCAGCCTTTGTGGCGCAGATGAGGAGGAGTTTGGTCCCGTGTGCGCGGCGGTAATCGCGGCTCGTTGACCCGGCCGACCGCGCTGCGGCAAGCGACTGTGAAAAGATCTCCCTTTGTGTGGCTCTTCCAGCAAGGCCCTTGATGTTGTAAATACCGAGGTGAGAGCGATCTCATCAATTCGATACTCTGCATGTCTGATCCATCTGCCTCATACGAAGTCTCTGATCCTTGACCCTGATTTCCTTTCATCGCTGCCTGCGCTTACAAGATAGCAGCTATCTCTTTTCAGCATTGGCCTGTTACACTCCCCATAAAAGCTTTGCTAACCCCTTCAAATGCTGAAAAGGAGACAGAGAAATGACAACTTGCAAATGCTTCTCTGTGTTCGGCAAGAGCAAGACCGTCCTTTTCTTTCCCTGGGCTGCAGGAGTGCAGTTCTGGAAACATCATGCCAGAGCAAGAGGCTCTCATGATATCAGAAGTCTGAACTTCCACCACAAAAAAAAAAAACCCTCCTCTTGTCATTACACGCTTCGGCAGATCCGGGAACAAGCAAAAACTCTGCATGAATATTCTGACAAGTACCAGAAGGGCAAGATTGATGCTGCCTTCACCCTCCCTGGCTTCTCATCACCCGTGTAATTAACACTCACCACCCCATGATAGATGGCAAACTTGGTGCTAATTTTGAATACTAAACAGGGAAGGTGGGTAGGTGCCCCCTCCTTCCCTGAATTGACCCACTTAGAGGTATTCTCTGATGACCTGGGTAAACAGGAGCTTCTTGAGTCAGAGAGAGGATAATGAGGTCTGTATAAACAAGCTCTATCGATCTGTACTGCCTGGGTAACCACAAAGCCCTGGTAAAAACTTCAGCGTGCAGTGGAATCACGGTAAAACTCAAAAGGGATTGTCTGCAGACAGCACCTGCTCTGTTTGTTTAAAGCCCTGATCAGGAATCTGCTAAAGTATTTCAAATGAAAGGAAGCAGAGATGTTCGACCCCTCCCATGGGAATGGAGGAAAAGGTGCAGGACAGGCTGTCAACTTCTGTGCAAAGTCCTTGTGTTCAGTGCAGGAGGGGAAATTTCAGGGAGAGGAAGGTTTACCAGGCTCAGCAAGCGTGCAGTGCCCCAGATGGCAGCCCAGAGCTGCTCTGCAGCTCTTGGATCCAAGCCATGAAGCAGAGGGCTTCAGGGGGCAGCACTGGCAGGCACTTGGGCACCTTTCACTTTTTTTTCCCAGCTGTTGTTTTGTTTCATTTTGTTTTGTTTTCCTGCAAACATTTCAGACCAATGCTAAGATCTAAACAGGTTTTAAAGCATAGAAGCCTAGAGGTGAGTTAATCTTAGACTCTTTCAAAGTGCTTTGTAGGAAAGGACAACAAAACCCAATATTAGGAAACTATGGCAAGAGAGATGAGAAAGAAGCCGTAACACATTAGCGCTGTGAACGATCAACCACTAAACCAAACAGTGGAAGGTTCTTTGCCTTTGGCAGTTTCAAATGAAAATGTGGCAATCACCTGGAAGATGCTCGTCAAGCATCTGTCAGGTGTCCATAGTTTGGCCCACAATAGAGATATGCAAGAGATCAAACTTACCTCAAAGCCTATGTTATCACCACTACTGGATTTCAGTCTGTCTGGGAACTTACAAGGGCTGCAAGAAAGAATTTCTGAGCAATTCTGAAGACACAAGAACAACAGGCACAAAAATAGGCAACCAACTTGTGGGTCTCCAAGCCTAGTTCCTCCATAAGGGTTGTTCATGTGGGGCCTAGACCTTTTCTACGGGCTGTGTCCTAGTGCCATCACAACTGGGAACGACGATGTGTCAGATCTAAGTCAAGGTGTTATTGCTCATCCAAGATATGTCTTTTCCCCCTGGAAACTCGAATTTTTATATGGCTGTAGCAAACCATAGGAAATGTCTAACAGATGTGAACTTATCAGGGTTCCAGCATCCTTTGTGGAGTCTGCCCCTTTGAAGAAATTACAGAATGCTCCATCTGCGCTAACTGGATTGAAATGTCAGCCCCACAGTTGGGGTAAGCCGAGCAGAATTTGTGTTCAGCAATTTCCCAAGTATATTAGATTAGCTATTAGCCTGTTTGGGCTTTAAATTCTCATTTCACCTTTTTTCGTACTGCTGCAGGATGCAATATTCATGTACTGTTAAATCAAATACTCCATTAACAGCACCAGAGATAAATATTGAATTAATGGAATAATGCAGGTTAATAGTAGATTCATAGGATAATGCTGAAGAATACTGTGTATGAATTATGCTAGCAGCTGAATCACTGACCCTCGCTGTGCTCTGACTGCAGGTACAATAAAAATAGCCAAAAAATGCTAAGCTATCTGAGATTTAAATATTTACTGGGAGCAGATAATAGGTCATGGTTGTGGACAGGTGCTTAGAAGAAGCGAGGACAAGCCATAGGCACTGAAATTTCCAGGGTTTCCCTTCCTGCTGAGGAGTAACAGAATCCACTGGTTGCTGCTGCTGAATAAATGCTCATTTTCCACCCCCTTCTGCTTCCTCCAGCCCAGTCCAGGGCTGAGACATGCAGATGTAGTTCCTCACAAAGGAATCTTGCTTAGGCCACATAAATAGTCAGAAGCAGAGACCAGTATCTGTGCGGTGTGTCCTGACCCAGGATAATGAAGGACAGAGCAGAGGCTGCTCTCAGGCCAAGTCACCTCTAACCCCTGTCCCTCAGCACCACAGCTCCACGGCTTGGAAACCCCTCCAGGGATCACAGGGACTCCACCCCTGCCCTGGGCAGCCTGGGACAGCCCTGGACAACCCTCAAGGGGAAGAAATTGTTCCTCAGCTTCAACCTAAACCTCCCCTGGGGCAGCTTGAGGCTGGTTCCTTTTGTCCTGTCCCTTGTTCCTTGGGAGCAGAGCCCAACCCCCCTGGCTCCAACCTCCTGTCAGAGTTGTCAAGAGCCAGAAGGTCTCCCCTGAGCCTCCTTTGCTCCAGGCTCAACAACCCCAGGTCACTCAGCAACTCCTCACCACACCTGTCCTCTAGACCCATTCCCAGCTCCATTGCCCTTCTCTGGCCACGCTCCATCCCCTCAATGTCCTTCTGGGAGTGAGGAGCCGTATCAGGAACATGCCTACCAAAAGCCTACCAGGACATGCTTTTAAACTGTCCCCATGGATCTGTCCTTAATTTATGTTTTTCTGACAAGTCTGTCTAGTCAGTTCCTATATTTTTACGCCGGGCTTCATGAATATTTCAAATAAGAAACTCATCCTAAATTTGTTTCTTTTTTTTTGTTTTTTCTACCAGGAAATGAATGTGTGCAAACTCCCCCTAATTTATGTAAATACAGAGGCGGAAGAGTTTCACTTCATTGTTACAAATTAAAAGTTCCTTGACATTTCCAATTAGCCAGAGAGAAAAGCAATGTACCTATAAATACATCACAAAGGCAGCAAGTCTGCTCTGGCAGAAACGCCGTGCTTCCATCTCAACAGCGAACGGTGAGGCTCCGAGACGTGCTTGTTGCAGCCGAGATGAATGGTGGCCCATTGTCCTGGGGAGGTATTGGAGAATTTGTGGGAGGGAATGGCTGAAAACTTGGACACAAGGACAAGGAAACTGCTATTAGGGCTAAACCCAGCTCAGTGTTGCCCCTCTTGTCTGACCTGAGGCTTAAGCCAGGAGGATGTTTGGTACATCAGCATGGTGATGTTTGACAAGGTCCTGGCTTCTGCAAGACAAAGTTGGTGAAATGTCCTTTCCTATGACCTGCAAAGCTGCTGCTGTCAAGGTCAAGCTCACCATAAACATCTCTGCCCGCAACATGTATGGGTGGGACAGGGCAGGAATGGAGGCTGGTGGGTGGAATCCTGAAATGAGGGCAGGAGTAGAACTGCTGCCTTCCCATGGGAGCCCACCACCCCTGATTTATCCCTTCCATGAAATCCCATCTGCTCTGGACCAGGAAGGCCCCAGAAAAGGGTAGAAAGATGGGTAGGTCTCCATTGCCCTTAGGTCTGTCCATCAGGAACCTGTCCTCAGCATGGAGGGAAGGCACTATGTGTGGGGGAGAGCCCACGGGGCAGCATACGCTGTGACCACCAAGCTCTGGAGAAATTTCTGACACCTTCTCTGCCTCAGAATAAAAAGGGTGCAGAAGTCATGTTGGCACTGCTGCATATGCTAGAGTTCTTCCCCTTCCCTCTTGCCTGAACATCTTCTACATGGGTCCTGCTCGTGTCATCTGAGTCCGAGAGGCACAGCTAAGGCTGGGAGAGGGATGGAGTAAAGTGAGGCAACAAGCACAGGCCTTCAGGTGAGTGGTGTAAACCTAATTCTGTGTGGTGATTTTGCCTGCATTTAGACTTTTGGAGCACGTGGAAAGGTGAAACATCTCATTCCTGGTTACCCAGCTTGGAGGTCTCTCTGGTTTCCCCTGGGCATGAGGATGCCTGGGCGCGGGCATTGCGATGCTTGGCATCCCCCACCAGTGCTCCTCGGATGCAGTTCTCGCCATGCTGATGTTCCGAGTCAATGTTCAGAGGTAACGTTCCCGCTGCCTCCCAGGTTGTTCCACAGCAAAGGGCACCCTGGCTTTTGGTGGTGGATGTCTGAAATTCCGGCGACATCATTTCCCCTTTTACAAATCCATCAGCCTGCAGACACAGTCGGGTACAATGTGTTCAGACATCCAGTGCAAGGAAAACTAATAATAATACTGATGCTTTTTATTGGCTTCACACACCATAGCTTGTACTTCTCCTCCCCAGGGCCAGATAAAAGTTTTGTGTTGTTGTTTAAGAAAAAGCCCATTTTGGCACCGTAGCTGGCAGAAATATTGAGAGCTTCATTTCTTCCCCTTCCCCCTCTCTTACTCCTCTTGTAATCTTTGATAAAGCAAAAAGTGTTCTCCAAAAAAAGGTATGCTAATTAACAATTAATTCTTTTATCTTACGGTGCCGAGACTGTAAGACCTGAAGAAGATGTAGAATAAAATTAGTGGTAATTAGCTTTTTAGAGCATTAAATAAACAGTGACATGAACGATGGAGAATTAATGTTATGCATTTATTTTTAACAATATTTATACAGGCAGTTTTTGAACAAGGCCCTCTGGCATTAGCTTTTACTAATACAGGCAACACAGCAATGAGAAATAATTACATTTAGTCTGCATTAAGACAGCACTATGCAAATCAAAGGAATAATGAAGGGGAAGACTGTTAATAGGGTTTTTGGAGACTCTACGCTTGCATATAATATTTGGGCTTTGTATTCCTCTGAAGAATTCCAAAATAACCACTCTCCATCATTTCATGCCACAGGCATGTGGCTCCCTATAAATATCACTGGCACGAACCGGCACCACCAGCCAAGGTGGAGGTTCCCAAAGCGGTGGTTTGGGCTGAGCTCTTTGCCGTGCTGTTTGAAGCGGTGAGCAGAGAAGGATGCTCGGCTGCATCTCCCACGGCTCCCAATGCAACCACAGCCTGGCAGACTGGGGCATAACTGGGGGTTGAAACACTGGAATGAGGCGTCCAGATTTGCGGAGCGTTGAGCGCTGTCCCCTGCAAATGGAGCGTGCAGAGAGGATCGGGGTCATGTGTTTCAGCACCGACAAATCCATTTTTCTGACTGAATGTATTTATTCTTTGCTCTTGCTGTTCTGGTCTTTTGTAGCACCTCTGGGAGCTGGTCTCCACTATGTGAACACGCTCGGCTTGTGCTAACTGCCGCCCAGACCGCTGTTAGCTAGCCCTCCGCACACACATGCCTCGCTTTCCAGGGTCGTTGACACAGATGAAATCTCCCTCATCTAGACATCATAACACCCAGGGACAGAGAAAACAAAAATCTGGCTCCTAATCAGCTGCAACACCCACAGATCATCCATCTTCTGTTACTGCTCCAGCAAATGGGAAGATATGTAAAACCTTGTTTGTGTTACACAGTTTTACTGCTAATAGGGTGTGCTAATTAAGAAAGGAGCCTCGGCAGATGAATCCTTGAAACAGTTTTTAATTAACACTCTCTCCAAAGTCAAAATCGGAGAGCAGAGAGGGGAGTGGGGCAAAGTACCCTCCCCAGGCTCCCCCAGCCCAGCAGCAGGAACCCAGAGCTACCCAGTCCGCATGCTGGTTTCCAGCCTGCCATCAAAAGCGCCCATTTTAATTAAAAGAGAAAAGGCACGGGTGACAGTCTTCAATCAGGCGTTTAATGAATAGCTGACAGGGCGCTTCATGCAGTCAGTCCATTGTCATTTCAGCGAAGTGACAGCAGGATGGATATTAATATCGCAGCCTCCGCTGCAGAGACCCGACGGGGAACGCTAAAGCCTCCCGACGAGGTTTAGTGGGGCTCGCTCGGTGCTCTCTGCTCTCCTCCCAGGTGTAAATCACAGGGGTTTGAGTCACGCCAGGTCCACAGCCAGGGCAGGGACACCCCTGAGGGGCTGCAGCCATGGGTAACCAAGGTTTGAGGGGAGGAAGAGCACGAGCAAGCAAAGAGCAGCATCGCCCGTCACTGCCTACAGACTGCGAAGGACTGGGGGGAGAGGGGAAAGTCTGTGGTTCTAGATGAGGCCCAGGGCATGGCAGGCAATGTGTTGTGCATGGGGAGGTTTGGGTTGGAAATTAGGAAAAATTTCTTTCTTGAGAGAGTGGTGAGGCCTTGGAACAAGCTGTCCAGGTGGAGTCAGCATCCATGGAGGGGTTCAAAACATGGCACTTCAGGCCATGGTTTAGTGGTCATGGTAATGTTCAGTAGACATTTGGACTTGATGATCTTGAAGGTCAGTTCCAACCTTTATGATTCTATGTGTTTTCTTCAGTGGCTTTTAATTAACTTCTGCGTTAGGTTGGGTTTTTTTTTCTCAGTACCCAAATATGCATCAGAAGTTGGTGTTAATTGGCAAGAAATTAAATGAAGCAAAAATTCCCTGAGTAGAGACAGTGTTGCCTGCAGCACACTGCCACGGAGCATGTGCTGGGCTCCGTCCACCCCACACACTCCTTAGTCTTCCCTGGCTCATGTGCACAGGGTGGGAGCTGGTTGTTACCTGTATTAACCTGTTTGCTCCTTTGGTTCATGTATTGGGAACATTCCATATTGGGAGCATTCTTGGGTTTGCCCATGTAAGTCCAGTAATGATGAAGGTTGTAATGTCTGATGATAGCTTCTGTGCATAACCACACCTTCTAAAGCTGATCACTCCTGTCAGCTTTTAACTCTTCGGTGTAACCACCAGTCTGTGTGGTAGTGAAAAGGATTAGGTCCATCCACCAGCATCCCCCACCCCATCTCTTTCAGCAACCCCATCCAGTGAGCACAGCCAGAGCCAGGTCTGTGTTATACCATTCCTTCTTGCAAACAGGGATACCAAGAGTTTACAATAGAAAGAACTTTCTTGGGATGGGAACACAGCAGAAAAAAGAACTCAGGGTGACGGCATTTACGTGTTAACAATCCTCGTCGAGACATTTCTCCACTTGCCTCTTCTTGGAGGGGGAATTTTCTTCCCTGATGGACAGCCTGGAAGATGATGATACTCCCCTTGCAGAATGATTGCAAGGTAGACAATGACAGTTCAAACCCTTGCCTTGCTCTGCCAGTCTCTTTACAACACTAATGGGGCTGCCAAGAGGGCATGAGAGTGTTATTTTCTCTCCACAGTCCATTCAGAGCCAGCCTTCCTGCAGAGACAGCCCCAGAGTCCTAGTTAGACTCTAGTGGTTGTGATGACTATGGTGTGGCTGCTTGTCCTTTATCTTCAGACCCACCTGTCTCACCCCCATCGAGATCATTCGGTGGTAATTACAGTCCTGTGACTTGTTAGGCTCTTGGGAGATAAAAAGACCCATTCCTTCCAACAAAATAGAGCTCACAAAACACTCAAATCATGTTCATTTATGGATCATTCAGGGAAACAGAGCTGTAGGTGAGACTCCGAGCTATCACAAATTGAAATCAGATGGCAAAAGCAGGCAGGCAGAGGAGCCTTCACAATGCCCGCTCGGAAGAAACGCTGAGAGAATCACTGGGTGCCACTTAGGCCCTCGAGCTGAATCAGCTCTGTATGTTTTTTATCAGCCACAGCCTCAGAGGAAGAAATTAAAACAGAGCATCCAGGCCCGATCTTGAGCAGTGGAGAGGAGATTGGAAACCACTGTGCTCCCCCCCACAGGTAAGTCAGGCTGAAATACTCATCCCGGGAGGAAAAGGTTACCTGAACCCACCTTCTTTGATCCTTTTCTGCAAAACATTTTCATTTCTCTTCCTGCATTTTTCTGATACACTCTTTCTTTCTTCCCGCATATTTCAGTTTACTTCTTACCTCCCACCTGCAGCGGAGAGCGGCTGCAGTTCTGTCAAGATCACACATAAAACAAAACTAGGAAAGGAGAGATCAGCTAATAAGCAGTTGCTGTTCATTATGGGAAATTACAGCTTTTGTGTCTTCCTACAGTAAACGTCTGTCAGCTCCAAACCAGAGACCTGTTGTGTCTAAATACCTTGCTTAAGTGGGTGGAGAAGCTTAAATGTGCTCCAAACCATTCCGCTCTTTAGCAGAAATTGCTGCTGCTGTCCTTGGTGTCTGGGGACAGACACAACTGGTATGGGCAAGGGGGACAGGACGTGCTCTCCTCCTCTCTGCTTCCCCTCTGACCCCCAGTGCCTGGTCATGGGACCTTGTATGGCAGCAGCAAGGAGTGGCTTGATCATAGAATCAGAGTTGTTTTGGTTGGAGAAGACCTTGAAGATCATTAAGTCTACCTGTTCCCCCAGCACTGACAGGGAAACACTGACCCCTGTCCCTCAGCACCACAGCTCCATGGCTTGGAAACCCCTCCAGGGATCATGGGGACTCCACCACTGCCCTGGACAGCCTGGCACAGCCCTGGACAACCCTCAAGGGGAAGAAATTGTTCCTCAGCTCCAATCTAAACCTCCCCTGGGGCAACTTGAGGCCAGTTCCTCTTGTCTTGTCACTTGTTCCTTGGGAGCAGAGCCCAACCCCCCTGGCTCCAACCTCCTGTCAGGAGCTGTCAGAGCCAGAAGGTCTCCCCTCAGCCTCCTTCTCTCCAGGCTGAACAACCCCAGCATCCCCAGCTTTGTTGCCCTCCTTTGGACACACTTCATACCAGAGATGGAAGATTGCCACTGAAGTAAAGTCAGAGAAAAAATTCTTAAGAACTTCATAAGCAGACCAACGTTCTTGGCCCATTTTACAAAGAGGAAAGTGCTTGTGCAAAGCTGGTGAAAGCCTCTGTTTTGGGTGCTTGGATGTCACATCTAGCACAAAGCTTCACTGCTTTCCACCCCTGCACAGGGGTTTTAGCCACAGTGCATTTTGGGTGCTCTCAGAGTTCCTGTTGTATATATGAGGGAGGAGGTACCAATGGTACCACCAGTAGGGATGGGTGGGTACCAACGCTGTAGATACTCACCAGGGAATGACAGGGCACAGAGTACAAGAGAGAGAACTGCAAAGTTGATAAAACCGAGATTAGCAATGGAGCAAAATCCCAAGAGCTCCAAAGCACACAGCTCCAATCTTGGGTGGGCTGAACACCGAGGCCACCATTTCTCCCCAGCTATAGAGCATCTTCCTCATGGCAGAGATGGCTGCAGGACACGGATCCAAGCACAGCATGGGATAATTCACAACCAGCAAAGCTTCCTGAGTAAGGACATGTGATCACAGCTCTTGGCCAGTGTCTCCTGTTCACACACTGGAGCAGAAATAAACAGAATGTTGTTAAAAAACAAAGCCCCATGTGATGTTGGGAAACATCAAGTTGCCTCTTACATAATGTAAACCAGCCCGGCATCCCCAGGATGCTTGCCTGTATGTTTTGGAGCTTGCAGAGTATTTGAGAGCAAGCAGACAGTGCGCTGGGAGGTGTAGCTGTTGCCATGGCTCCCTAATTACCTTCTGCGAGGTTACCATAGAGAAAAGCCCAGAGCTGTCTTTAGAAACAATGGCACTTCAACTTTGTTTACATGGATTTTTCAGTTTTTAAATAAAACTTTACACGAGCCAGAAATGGAGCCTTCAGCCCACTGCAGAGCAGGGAGGGGTTTATCACTGCAGAAACCAGACAAATATTTCAACATTTGTTTATTTCCTATCCCAACAAAAGAGCAATATTTTGGGAGGCGGGGCAGGTTGCTTGGCTGGGTAGCTGGTGAGTTGTTTGGTTTATGGGTTTTATGTTGTTCTTTTTTTTTTCCCCCCACTGAGAGACCAGAAGAGTTGAGAATCGCATGCAGGAAGAGACAGACGCAGTTCGGGTGTTCATCAGAGACAGTCTCTGCTGCAGGGCTCAGTTACAGAAATGGAAAAGCTCCAACACAAGCTCACCAGCAAAGTCACACATCCAGAGTAGGTGACGGGCTGGTGCGTTCACCTGGGCCACAGAAGATACAGGATGCAGTGCAGACACTGAAGGGGTCCTAGGGAGCCCTTAGCCTTCTGACCTCAGTCACAGTTAGCCCAGAAGAAAACAGCCTGGTCTTTTCAGTAAGGGGAAATCAGGCCCTGTTTACTATTTCTGGCTGAAAAAAAGGAGGTATTGTAGGTCTAAGAAATTTTTGCTTACAGAAAAGATGAATTCCCTCAAAAAAAAACCCAAAAAAAACAAAACAGGTCTGAACAAACCTGTATTTCCAAACAAAAACCTGCTTGGCAGAGCCATGGCTTTGTCCAACACTATCCTCTGCTTTAGAGCTTCCTGTGAGGGCAGAGAGTCTAAGGATCTGAGGCAACGTAAAAGCTGCTTATAGTCATGACACTGAAGAGTGGCTTTTTTTGGTGGAGATAAGTTACATTTACTGCACTAAAAATCCTTTTTGTGCTGCACAAGGGGCACAAACAATTGTAGCATTTGGAAGAGAGAAGCAGCTCCCATCAGCAGTCTCTGGTAACGGGTGGGTTCATTGTGCAGGTCATTAGGTAGGAAGGGAATTGCAGAAGCCACCTGGGACCAGATGACTCTGGTATTTCACAGAAGGCATCTTGGAATCACTAAGGACCTCATCACCACATCACTGTGCCCTACTATGTGTTGACAAACCTATGTCTCCAGACTCACCTTTCCAAAGCCTGGCTTCTAAAGGCTTGACACCAGGAGGAGCCAGTTACGCAGTCTCCCTTGGCTTTCACACCTCACCCACCTCAAGAGAAGGTAGCATGGGTGACCTTCTGAAAGACTGGAGATTGCTCAGCAAGAGGTTTCTCCAGTTACATGGAGATATTTGCAGTGCAGGCGTCTCTGAGGCAGACCCAGTTGGCAGAGTCAGTGCTGCTTGGGGTGCGTTTTATCTCGTCTTGAAATAGATGTCTACACTGGTTAGAAGAATTGCTCCTCACAGTGCCTGTCTCTCTTCACTGACTTTGAAAGGAGTCTGTAGGGTCTCTTTCAGCTGTAACCACACACTTCGCTGACTTCTATCTAAGTGAGATGAATCTACCCTGAAGTGCTACCTTTAATTTTTTTTTTTTATATCTAAAGTGACTGTGCATCTTCACAAACATGGAAAATCCACCATTTCACCTCATTAATTGACCTCATTAATTGACCTCAACAATACCACTGCCTTTGGAAACATTGAGGGACTGGATAGGTTTCAGCATTTTGAGAAAAGCCATATGTGGGTGGCCACAGAGTTAGTGATGGGCTAAGACTTAAGAGGTGATTTGCATAGAGCATCACCTCCCACAGCTTGGTACAGAAGGAGATGCAGAAGAACTCTCCTTGGCGGTGCAATGATACACGTAACTTCACAACACTGTCAGAAAGACAGAGAATGCCGTACCTGCTGTTTGGCATCAATAATGTAATAGTTTATTAATTCTGCAGCAGAAGAAGTTAATTGGCTGGGGATAAATGATGAAGGTAGCAGGCGGCAGGGGAGGTCTGCTCACAATAAATGAAATTGAATATTATTAATACATAGCAAGATTAAAGCAATTTCCATCTGATTCATGGGTCCTGTTTTCTCTAAAGACAAGCAAGGTGGTCAGAATTGTCTCTTTGTGCTTTCAAGTCCAAGTATCTCTGTCAGATTTGCACTTGACTGTCTGTCCTAATGGAGGGAAGACAATCAGCTTGTACAACCACATCAGCCCAGCCAGAGGAGGTCAAAAGAGCAGGCAATCCACTCAGCAATCGTGGCATCATTTCGTGAGAACTTGCTGGAACACTTTCTTTTAGTTGATCCGTTTTTATCAAAGGATAAATAAGAAAGTTAAAAGATAAATGAAGAAAAATAAGAAGTTAAAATTTCTCGTGTTAGCTTTCTATGTAACATAAATTAAAAATAAATAAATAAAATAATTTTTAAAAACCCCAAATGAACTGAAAAAAGCCCTGAAGCAAATCAAACTGATCTACTGACTGCTGGTGAATAAAAGAGTACTGGTGCTGTTTTACCCTGTGTGCTGGCATTGAAATGCTAAATAACCTGCAGACCAGCCGCACTTCCAAGATGCCCTACTAAGAGAGGGCCTTAGCCCCTTTCAGAAATAAAAGGAGCAATTCGGTCTGCAGACAAGCTAGAAAAGATGGAAAGCAGAAGAGCAAGGAGATCACAATCACGGAGGAAGTCAACGAACAACCGCAGAGTCCCCTCTGCTGAAGAGGATGCATCAGATGGGGTGGAACTGTCTTTAAAATGGGGTGAAGATGGCAGCAGAAGAGAAAGGTTGGGTTTTCAACACTGCAAAAATGACAAGCTGTTCAGGATTCCCAGAATAATCCATAGCTTCCAGAGCAGCAGAGGTAGTGAGGGACCAGCTGCAGATGGAAGCAGATGTGAGGATAGCAGGGACTGCTGGTCATTCCGCTCGGTCAAGGGTCCTTCTCACCTGAGTTTGACAGTAATGCATTCATTTTGCTTATTATTTGAGAGGTATTTGGAAATACCTCTCTAGAGGTATATAAAATGCCTTCTCTAGAGACTTCCAAAAGCCATCTGGATGCGTTTCTGTGCAACATGCCCCGAGTGATCCTGCTTTGGCAGGGGGGTTGGACTCCATGGTCTCCTGAGGTCCCTTCCAACCCCCACCATCCTATGACTCTATGAAATACTGCCCTGAATTCGGTGGCCCTGGCTTCGAGAGTGTGGCAATGTCTCCCTCTAGTAGCTGCCCCTGGCAAGGAAAATTGCCTCCAACTTGCTGTTTTCGATTAAGTGAATTTTCCATTTCCCCATAAATAGAGAGCACTGGCTCCTGCCCTGAGGATGTTTGCTTTGATTCATACTGTCTATAGATCTCCTGTATGGCTCACTGCACCAATGTATCTCTGACTGCAGTGCATAATAATGCGTAACAGTAGTTCTGGCCACTGAAGGAAAAATGTACATTGTGTGAGAGCAATAAGGATCCAGCTCTATATGTCCTGAGCTTACTGTTATCATTTACATGAGTGAACGGGAGAACAAGGGAAATGTGAGTCATTCCACTCTGATTCAGAAACATTTTATACCCTGCCCGCATGAATGGAAATGCCCCGAAAGAGTATCAGACAACAGACTGGCCTACCAACCAGCCCACCACCTATACAAATGCGTATGTCACGTTCTCTCTCCGTGTACTTTTTGTAATACTTCACCCCAATTTCTTTTTCATAGCTCTGTAATGACTGGGTGCTCAAATGTTAGTCATTTCTTCCCCTCAGTGATGTCAGTTGTTCTCCTAGAAGATATTACCTCTCCCTGCAAACCTTGTCTCCATGGAATCCTTAGATTGTCATGGTCAAAGCACCACTACCATTTCCCCCTCTTGCACATCGAGGCCCCTCAGTTCAAGAAGGACTGGGAACTGCTTGAAAGAGTCCAGCACAGAGCCACAGAGATGATGAAGGGAGTGGAGCATCTCCCTGCTGAGGAGAGGCTGAGGGAGCTGGGTCTCTTTAGCTTGGAGAAGAGGAGACTGAGGGATGACCTCATTCATGTCTATAAATATATAAAGATCAGGCTCTGCTCAATAACGTCCAGTGATAGGCCAAGGGGCAACGGGTGCAAGCTGGAACATGGGAGGTTCCCTGGAAACATAACAAGAAATTTTTTCACAGTGAGGGTGACAGAGCCTGGCCCAGGCTGCCCAGAGAGGCTGTGGAGTCTCCTTCTCTGGAGACATTCCAAACCCTCCTGGATCTGTTCCTATGTGACCTGCCCTGGGTGATCCTGCTCTGGCAGGTGGGTTGGACTCGATGATCTCCAGAGGTCCCTTCCGACCCCTAATGTTCTGTGATTCTGTGAGTCTTCAACCTGTCCCATTACCACTCTTCCATCATGCAGGTGCCTCACCACATTGTCCTCCAGGAGACTTCCAAGAGCCCTTACCTTGCAGATCTGCCTGCTCCCACTTTCATACCATGTGTCATTCCCTGCCACATTTCTCTCCTCAATCGCCCGTGACAAGACTGGGATCTATGGCCATTTGTACAATACTAATCCACTCCCAGACCTGCAGTCTCTGACTTTCCCTCTATACCCCCCTACCTTCCCCCCCGGCCCAGGTTTCCCTTGGTGGTGAGTGAGCAGGTTGCAGTCTCCACACCATTGAGACCCAGGTGTGGCAACAGTTCTTTGGGTTTGCACTTCTCTTTCATCTCATACCAGCAAAGAAAGTGCTTTTAGGCATGAGATCCAAGGTCCAGCTACTGACACAGAGAAGCTGCTACAGTCAAATTCAAAGACTTCTACCCATGAGTTCGTTTTATTTTCTTCTGAAACCAGGAATCAGAGCACTCTGTGTTTGTCTGCAGAACTGCAAATTGAAACTAAAGAGTAGATTGAAAAGAAGCTGCTCGTACTGTATAACCAGTGACCTTCCCAAAGAACTTTAATGCCAGAAACATCCTAAAATTTGGTTTGAATCAATTCAATATCACCTCAGCACAAGGCAATCTCTATATCTGAAAAAGGCTGCGAGGAGGAACAAGCTTGTCTGAGCCAGACTGGCAGTGTTGCAGGTAGGATTTTGATTACAGGAGTGTAGATACCAATTCTCCTTAATGGGATTGATTAAAAGCTTCAACTGTATTATCCTTTACATGGGGTCACTTTTATCTTGGGGTATGCTGCTTTTTTTTGTCCCCTTCACGGGTGCGGGTTCATCGCTTCTGCTGATGCTAATGGAAATCACATGTTCTCGCTGGCAACAGGGCCACAGAAAGTTACACAAATCCTTTTACCCTCCAGTCAAGTTGGAAATGGCTTCATCCAGAATAATAGACTAGTGCGTGTGTCAGAAAGTGCCACGGTCTAAAGAGGGTCTTGCAGTGGGTCGGAGAGAACGCTGCACTGAAGAGGCCTGTGGTGATTTAAGGTGAGTCATGTACCCTTTGAATTGCAGGGTTTTTCATCTGCAAAAGCAGGACAAAAGCCCTTTTTCCTGACCCTATTTTCCTCTTAGCCGTTTGTACTCTTCGCTTCAGGAGTCAGCTCTTGCAAGTGATTTGAATTGTACCGAATGCAGATCTGGGTCTTCCCAGCATCTCCACCCTCCGGGAACAAGCAGGACCTGCACTCTTTGGAGTTTTACGGCATGGGGTAGTGCTCAGGTACAACTCCTCGGGCCTGACACCAGCATTGCACCGTGCCCTGGGTGGAAGCTTTGCCAGTCATGCTGATGCCTGATTAAATTCCTGGCGTACACAGCCAGCAGCAGGGGTTTCCACAGCCTGGACCAAGTGCCTGCACAATGCCGTGATGTACACAAACCCTGAGCTCACTTCCCAGGAGTTGCTGGGTCCCCAGGGAGGAGCACTGGAGAGAGAGCAAAGAGCTGCAGCAGCAGGGCAGTGCTCTTGTGGTCCTCAAAGTCAAACATCACAGTAAAGTAACGAGAAGATAACACAGGCGTGGGCTAATTCCAACAAAAGATGAAACACCTCCTGACCAGGGAGACAGGAGAAGGGGACATGGGATCCCCTGAAGGTAACCTAAAGTACCCCAAGACGAGTTGTTGCAAGCGAAATGGATAAAATGAGGCTGTTTGTGCAGGGGAAGATTAGAGGGGCAGGGTAGAAATCACACTCCCAGGAGACCCTCCGTGCTCGTGTCAGACCATTTCTATATAACGAACTAGCCACTAATTGGATCATGAGCAGGAAGGCACCAAAAGGTGACCAGTGAACGAGTGTTGTGCAACCTTTCTTAGGTGTAAACTGTCTGAAACACTGCAACCCCTCTGAAGAGGGCTGCAAGCCCTGCAAGCTGTCACCTTGGCACTCCTTTCTGTTAAAGGTTACAAGGTGGCTCTCAACTCTCTGTACTCCTGGGCTCCTGTGCACCAGGCATGAACCTAAACCCCACTGAGGGACAGCACTGGTGGGTCTCCCATCCCTGGACCATGGATGCTTCTGGTGTCAGCTGTGGGTATCGTGCTCCTGCTGCCACTCCGCAGTGGAGGTATCCCTGTTCTGATACTTGGATCATCTCAGAGCTGCTTTGTTTCTGAGGGTGTAAATTATGTCCCTGGTAGTCCAGGGAGAAGCTGATGCTTTGCAGCTGAGCCCGCTGGCTTGTCAAAGAGATTTAAACAAACAAACAAACAAACAAACAAAGGAAAAGAAGTAAAAAAGGGTAGGGAATCATGAGGCAAGGCAGCCTGGGAGCAAGCAGCAGCAGTGGGCCAGCCCTGAGTGAAAGCCTGGGCTAGGGTTGCTGATGCTGGACTCCCAGCCCCAAACACTCTCAGTTACAGTTATGACAAGAATGTGAGATTTGAAACTGGTTCTTACTGGTCCCAGCTGCATAACTGCAGCCCATGAGGAATTAATGGCTCTATGGGTTGTCTGAGTGGCCAGTAATGACCGATCCCTGATGTCAGCCACCAGTCTCCAAGAGGAGCACCACTGGAAACCCTGCCCCTCTAATCTTCCCCTGCACAAACAGCCTCATTTTATCCATTTCTCTTGCAACAAACTGAAGCTGGTTTTCCTCCTGTGCCGGGGAACATGAGGACATCTTTGATTTCTGACCTTGCCCACGCCTAGATGATTTGCTCTTCCCTTGTATTTCCTGACAGCTTCCTCTTTGTGTGCCTGCTCCTGCCCTAGGCTGCATTGTCCCCTCGGGCACCTCAGCGCTTTGGTGCCAGGAGGTGATGGGATCGGAATGGCTGATGATTAAACAGATCAGCAGGAACAAGGCTCCTCTTCCCTTGTCCTCCCTCTAGGTACCCTGACAGCCACCACCCTCACCAAGCAAGCATCCTCCTGGCAGTCAGGTCTGAACTCTGAGTCCTGGATCACCCCTCCAGGCAGCTGAACAAAGTCCCCTGGTGCTGGTAGCACCCTCGGATTGACTACCTGGTACCTGAGGCTACTCTGCCCCGAGCCTCCTCACGCAGCCAGGCAGACGGATGCTCTCCAGAAAGGATGATGGCAGGCGGTGCAGATGGGAGGGGGGAATTTGATTAATAAAAGAAGCAGTTCTTACTCCCCCGCTCTCCTCTCATTACTGCCATTTGAAAGGCAGGATTCACATTTCTTCTGAGCTCTGGTGTTGTGTACAGATGTGAAGCTGTTGTCTCTCGGGAGTGCTTCCACCAGCAGAATTCAGATGGGAGGAAATGGGCTGGCGACACCCAGCAGACAATAATCTATTGGAAAGTATCCTCTGCAGATGTGCTTCCTCTTCATCAGCACTTATTATTATCAATAAGATTCCTTCCCTTCTGCCCCACGCTAAAATGGGACTGATAGTTTATCTTGGTTTTTTTCCAGAAGGATGAAACAAATGAGTGAAAGAAAAGCAAGAAAAAGTATCCGTTCTGGGTGGGACTGACTCCCATGCAAAGATGAATGAGGCTCCTGGGTGACAGTAGTCCCCCTGAAGCCTAGACACCAGCTTTGCTAGGCAGCAGATTAAGATGTGGTCCTTAGGTTTGAACTGTGACGCGCCCTGTGCTGCCTTTCACCCCTCAATAAAAGCACAGAACAGGTTTTTTTTCCTTCAGAAGCTTCTCCTTGGTAGGCTTCAGTGTCCCCCTGATGGTTACAGGAGCCTCATGGACCATTCCTTTTTATCAAGATGAGTCTGTGGCAGGTCTGTCATCTTTTTTGCTGTGAACACATGGTTGTGTTTTATCAGTCAGCTCCGAGTCCTTTGGACACAGCATCTTTGTCCTGTCCCAGGGCAGCACCCACTTCATCAGCACCTGAACTCTGTTAGGTTTGAGTGTCTGACCCAGCAATACAGGTGCTCAGCCTGCTAGAGGTGACCTTGTGCTCATAGCTGGGATGATAGAATCATTTAAGGTTGGAAAAGACCTCCAAGACCATCAAGTCCAACCTTCTACCCAACACTTCCATCACCACTAGACCCAAAGTGCCACAACCACCCATTTTTTGAACACCTCCAGGGATGGTGACTCCACCACTTCCCTGAGCATCCTGTTCTAGTGCTTAACAGGGGGATTTATTGTGGACGTTGCCCAGTGACTGCTTATGCCTCTCACTTTTCCAGACATGAGAAAGCAATGCTGCAATGGGGTGGTAGGTAAAGTATTTTGGAACCTATTGCAGGTGAGTGCAAAAGGAGAGCTGGAGCCACCTGAAGCTGCAGCGTGATGGGCTGAATCTGTGAAGGATTGAAGATAATCAGCATTTCAGAGGTCCTTCACCAGGAGGCCTTAATTTAAGGGAAATTCATGGTGCTCATCTTTGTAAACAGCTCTTCTTGAGAGTCTGTAGGAAGCTTCTACCTTGATGGAGCTGTGAGCAGGTCTATTGCCAGGAGGTGTAAAGGCAGAGGTCTGCTGATGGTAGAGAAGCTGGGACCATCACAGAGCTCCTCAGAAAATTAGCAGAAGCTTGGACCATCACAGAGATCCTCAGGAAATTAGCACCTTTCCCACAGAAAATGAAGTAGGAAAACCTTTGGTGAGAAGCGTTTCAAGTGAGGGGGGGTTATTTTGTTGTACTATATTTAATGGTTTGGGGTTTTTTTTAATGGGAGAAACACAAAACTTTGGAAAAAAAACCCAAACAGAAGATGATCCCCCCAAAACCCTAAAAAAGAAACTATTGGCTGCATTTCAGACCATGAAAATGATACTACTTGGGTTTTTTTCTAACCTAATCTCTGAGCCTTGTTTTTTGTTGTTTGGTTTTGTGGGTTGTTTTTTTTTGTTTGTTTGTTTTTTTGTTTGTTTTTTTAAGCAAGAAACCTTATTCTGTGCTAATGTTTTGGTGTGTGGCCTTTCTCCCTGCTGTCTTGCATTTACTGCATTTTTGTATGAAGAAAAAAGATCTATTTTTCTGGTTCCAAAATATGAGACAAAACATTAAGTTGACTCCAGAGTTATTTCCTGATGGTTCTTTTTTGATTTTTTTGGGTTTTTTTTTTTGTAGTAGAGCTCAATATTTTTCAGGGAAAAACAATGGCCGAAATTAATTTTAATAGGGAGAAGTTTTATCTAAATACTTCCTTGAAGAAACGGGTCTACTGTGCTTTTATTTCACTGTATCTAATTTAATGTATTAAACATTCTGAGTGCTAGCTTTCATTTAAATGACCCTTTTTCTTTATTTAATTCAAGGAGGGTTAGTGGAGAAAATCAGATTCTTTTTTGAGGGGAAAAAACTGCAGGAAAAGATTTCTTTCTTGAGCAGAATGAAAATGAGAATTTGAATGTTCTCTCCCACCCTGGGAGTTCTGGAAAAGCTTTAAAAACAAAACAAAGGAGCTAACCTCAAACACTTGTTTCTGTTTGAAAGTGTTTGGTTTGGTTGCTTTGTTTCTCCCCTGAAACACCACCAAGCCTCTGGTTACCCAGACTCCTGGGGCAGTCCTCATGTTTACAAAATACCAGACCTGACTCTGACTTTTGGGGAGCTCCGGGAAGACCATGAGGATGCCTGATCTGGAGCCACGAGAGGTTCTGGGGAGGAGCAAAGGGATGCTCTTGCTACAGCTCAAAGAGGTTGGAAGCCCTGGGTGGGCCCTTGGGTACCGCATTCCCTTAGGCACAAGGCTCTTAGGTAGGACTTTAAAAAGGACCTGTCCCAGGCTCTGGGTCCACAGCCCCAGCTTTTCCTCAGGGCTTTTGCCTCCAGTGCAGTCAGCTGAGAGCAGCTCTTTGTTTCAGACATTGAAATGGCTTGTCCAGGGAACTAGTTGAGTCCCCATTCCTGGAGGTGTTTAAGAGCCGTGGGGATGTAGTGCTCAGGGTTATGGTTTACTCCAGGTCTTGTCAGTGTTAGGTTAGTGATTGGACTCGATGGTCTTAAAGGTCTTTTCCAATCTAGGACATTCTGTGATTCTGAGCTCTGGGCCATTACTCCTAAGAGCGTCCAAAGAAGAGCAACGAAGCTGGGGAAGGGTCTAGAGCAGGAGTCTGGTGAGGAGCAGCTGAGGGACCTGGGGTGGCTCACCCTGGAGAGGAGGAGTCTCAGGGGAGACCTTCTCTCTCTGACAGCTCCTGACAGGAGGTTGGGGCCAGGTGGGGTCTGTCTCTTCTCCCAAGAAATGATCACCAGGACAAGAGGAAATGGCCTCAGGCTGCCCCAGGGGAGGTTTAGGTTGGAGCTGAGGAACAATTTCTTCCCCTCCAGGGTTGTCCAGGGCTGTCCCAGGCTGCCCAGGGCAGGGGTGGAGTCCCCGTGATCCCTGGAGGGGTTTCCAAGCCGTGGAGCTGTGGTGCTGAGGGACAGGGGGCAGTGGTGCCCTGGCAGTGCTGGGGGAACGGGTGGACTCCATGAGCTTAAAGGTCTCTTCCAACCCAAACAATTCTCTGATTCTGTCTGGTGGCCTCTGTGAATTCCTACAAACTGTACCTGGGACCCTGCTTGAAGTGGTGAGGGTATGCAGGATAGGCAAGCTGGATTTTCTTTTCCCATCTCTTTGTCCTCCTCTAAATGGCTTTGCTCCTCTCCTCATCCACCCCAGCCTAAGGCACTTAGCCTGGTATTTCTACTCCAGGCCAAGCAGCTGATCCCTGGCAAGCTGTGCTGGAGCCTCAGCACCCTGTAATTCCCTGTATCAGAGCCAGACACAGCTGGGTGACCTGGAGGTGAAGCGTCTGCAGAAGCCCCCAGTGCCAAGGAGCTCTCTCCTTAGCATCGATATTTTCCTACTTGTGCTGCTCTGGACAAAAACAAAACAACAACAATAACAAAAAAGAGCCGAGCTGCTTGATTTTGCAATCTCCATAGATGTCGGAGGCAGAGACGGCCGCGGAATAAAGATATCCTGTTCAGAGGAAATAAATAAGATGTTGATTGGCAAGCTAAATCCTCCACAGTGTCGCTGCCCGTATGACTGGAATCCCAAATGAGCCAAACTGCAACATGTTTTATGCTGTTTCCCCACTCCAAATGCATTTTTCAATCTATTTCCTTAAGCCTGCAGGACTGCTGTCTCAAATTCCACTTCCCATTTCTCCACTTGGACAGAAGCACTAAATACAAGCTCTCCTTAGTGACAGCACCTTTCATTTCATTTCTCAGATTTCCAAGCACATCGGAAGGGTGAGCATGTGTTAACAGAGCCATTGTCATGAGATAATGGCCTGCTATTAGAGAAGTTTTTTTCTTTTCTTTCTTTTTTTTTTCCTTTTCTATTTTTTTTTTTTTTTATCCTTCTGATGGCTGTGGGCCATTTTCCTGTGATGTGAGAAATGTCTTGCAGTTCCTGGACATATTATGGGATCAGCCTTGTCACACAGCCCAGTCACTTCTGTGATCTCCCTTTCGACAGAAGGAAAATGTCCCCGTGGGACACCGTGTTCTGGTACAACAAAAATCAGGCCACTCAAGAGGAAATAGCTGATGCCAGGCTGAAAAAAACCCTGAGCCCAAAGATCAGCATCCCCAAGCAGGGCACTGTGCAAGACCAGGTGGGGAGGTTTGCCACAGAGTCACCCTCTGCTCTTACACAAGAGCCCGTCTCCAAGGGAAGTTAAGAGCTACTTGTCCTCCCCTGCACAGCCTGGGGAGACGGAGAGCATCAGCCTCAGCAGATAAATGTTGAGGTCAAAGTCTACGGATTTATCAACTCCAGTTACCTTCTCCACTTGCTTCTCCTTAAGGAAATAAAACAGCTTAAATGACCTGGAAATATTAAGTCTGAGATAAGCAGCCAGGTAAAACAAGACAGAGGAACTGGAAAGCAGAGGATGCTGTAATGACACTTATCTTCTAGCAAGGTCCTCTGTGCAGTGCTACAGAGTGATAACAGCCATCATCAGGGTAACATCAGGATTCAGGCAGCAGCAAACTACAGCTTGTATGAGGAGAAGTCAGGAAGGGGTCTGGAGGAGAGAAGTTGGGGTCACAGGGTTTATGGGTGGGAGGGGACCTCTGGAAGTCTCTGGTTCTGCACATTGCTCAGAGCAGGTTGTGTCAGGTGGAGCTTTGAGCACTGCAGCTGTCCCTCCCCTGACTCCTACTGCTGAAGCTCTGAGGACTGGAAATCCCACATCCATCCTTGACCCCTGGCCAGTTCACGCTGTTTAGTTTGGTTCCCTCCTCCTCTGGAACAGGCTGGCTCTGCTCTGGCTATCCTTCTTTCCTACCTCCAGTACAGCTCCAGCATCCTGGAGAATTCACATCACCTCTGTGCCTTCCTTTCCCTCACCTGCAGCTACCTGGCAAGCATCAGACAAGCCGGCTCAACCTCAGGTCTAATTAACACAGCCTGAAAAGTGAGACACAAACCATTGTTCCTGGCTCAGGTCAGCACCATTTCAGGAAGGAACCAGCATCTTTTCCTTCCCGTTCCCTCCCTGAACCAGGATGAGGAGGCAGCGGAGGGGAAGAATCCCAGCGTGGGCTGGTGGGGCAGAGAGGATGCGGGATGTGAACAGGGTGCATCACTCTGGAGGCAGCACGGATGGGGTTCAATCTCCCGGCTCCCCCCGGTATCCGCAGCGGCCGTTGGTTCCTCGCCTGGCTCTGCACACCCTGCAGAGCTGCTGAGTTATTTATTTCACTTTTCTTTTCTTTTTTTTTTTTTTTTGTTGCCGACGCAAAGGTTAACCAAATCAAACATTAGCGATTCCGTGCGAGCGGCAGAAGGCTAAGTGGTGTTGTCTTTAATTACTGTCAGTGTCAAGGAGAACAACCGGGTAGCGGTGCGGGGCTGGAGGGGCTGGGTGGGTTTTTAGGTTGTTTTTTTTGCTTTTTGGTTTTTTTTTGGAGGGGGCGGGTTTGGCAGGTTGTCATTTGTATTCAGCTGGGGACATCTAGCGACCGTCGTGACGTATTGCAAAGGATTGAGCATCCCAGCTCTGTACTGCTAGGAGGTGGGAAGCCTGGTCTGCAGCCCCCTCGCCCTGATGCTGCTTCCCCCTCCCCACCTTCACATGCTGCTGCTTCAGACAGTGACCCCAAGGACATCCTGCTGGCCTGATTCTCCTGTCCCCAAAAGCACTGGGGGGTTTTGAGTATCTTGCCATGGTGCGGG
The DNA here is from genome assembly GCA_025345505.1 of Todiramphus chloris collaris. NCBI lineage: Eukaryota > Metazoa > Chordata > Aves > Coraciiformes > Alcedinidae > Todiramphus > Todiramphus chloris. Next base: position 2,384,815 of record JANVCC010000120.1, on the reverse strand, counting down.
GCTTCCCCAAAGCCAAATTACCCCCATGGGTTCCCTCCGGGGCTCCATCTGGTGCTGTGTAGAGCAGGGGATGTGCCCCGTGGGCAGAGCCTGGCACAAGCCCTGGGTTCCTCTGTGTGTCCGGGGATGTACATGGTGACAAGGGATGTCCCTGTGTGCTGGGGTTCTGTGTTGTGTGAACCTCCTCTGAACACCCCTGGGTACAGCAGGGGGGAACAGAAGGTACAGGGTCCCAGTGCTCCCAGTTCAATTCATGTGGCACTGTGCAATCACAGAACCACAAAATTATGGGGGCTGGCAGAGAGCTCTGGAGATGCTCTGGTGCCACCCCCTGCTCCATCCAGCAGGGGCACCCAGAGCAGGGGCCCAGCAGCGCAGGGTCCAGCCGGGGTGGGAATCTCTGCAGAGAAGGAGACTCCACAGCCTCTCTGGGCAGCCTGGCACAGCCTCCCACACCCTCACACCAAAGAACTTTCTCAGATGGAGCCTCCTGGGTTCCAGTTTGTGCCCATTGCCCCTTGTCCTGTCCCTGGGCACCACTGAGCAGAGTCTGTCCCCATCCTCTCACCCCCCGGGGCCCTTCAGCTCTTGCTCAGCATTGCTCAGCTCCCCTCTCAGGCTGCTCTTCTGCAGCTGCACAGCCCCAGATGACAGCTCCCAGTCCCCTCTCTGCCTCTGGCCACAACCTGGGGTCCAACGCGCTGTTAGAAAAGCCAACCTGACTCTTGCTGTCCATCTGCCTCCTTCAGAGGCATTTCTTCATTCAGTGCATGGCCGAGCTGTGAGTGGTCACCTGGAGCCAGATTTCCCACAGGGCAGGTCTGCATCCGACCACCCGGCCACGTGCACGTGGTGTGGGCACCTTTGATCCCACCAAGCTGCTCTGCTGAGGTGGGCTCTGTAGCACTTCTGCGCTGTTATCCCAAATGTCCTCTGCTTGAGAAAACTTACCTGAAAATAATAAGCAGAGCTTTTTTTCTGTTGTTCATGCTCCTGGCCAGGAAGCCCCATCCAGGCCAGGAAGCCACATGCCTTTTGAAGCAAGGATCCTTTCCCATCTGTCACGCTCCCTTTTACCCACCCAGCCAACTCTCTGCCTGTTTTCTGAGCACCCCGTGTTCTGAGGCTTTCCAGAACAGCCTGGGGATGGGGAGAGACTGGAGGTTTTGGTAAAAAATGTGACCCAGTATGGTCCTATAGAGTATGAGGATGTAACTGAGACCTGCTCTCAAAGCCCCACTGCTTATCTGGAAGAGTTCTTTGCTCTCTGGGCCTAACCACTTTGAGTGGCCAGCGTGGTGAGAGGAGAAACATCCTGGTTGCCTTGGTACACCCTGGTGACTGGGGTGACACAGCCTTGATTCTGTTTCAGCCAAATTGCCACCAGCCCTCAGACCCCAGCTCAGCACCTGGGGGTCTGCAACGTGTCATCTCCGATGGTCCATTTTGAGCAGATGCAATTTTGTTGGCTTAATGCCAGCCTCACCTCACCGTTCCCTCCCTGTAATTCTGATTTTGGGGACAGGCCCCTGAGATATGAAAAAACCCAATAAATCTTTCTGTCACTACCTTCCCTCTTGTGAGTTTTCTCACGTTTTTTCCAGCTGTTCTTAGAAGGAAATGGCCCATGGGCTTGAGAAGTCTCCATTGCTGTCCTACATGCTAAAAAGATTGCACTAAAGTTCCAAATACACTTCCACTTCTACTGTTGTACCTCTCTTCCCACGTTTATGTCTACCTTACATTTTCTTTTCCCCTTACACCTGCTGCTATCAAGTTCTCCTACGTATATATTTGAAATTAATCCTTTATTTCCCAAAGCAGCCCTTGCTACCAGCTCTAGTGGTAGCACCGGTAATTACTTTCTTCCTATTAGTTGGTGAGACACTGGGGCCAATTTGTGGGTACATTGATAAAACCCAGAAGTGTGAGGTGATTACACTGACGTTTTACTGCATGGAAGGTCAGGAAATTATTTTCCCCATGTAGGCAATTTATTAATTCTATGCCTTTTTGAAAGGTCTGCCAAGAGAGTCACAGAATGGTGGGGGTTGGAAGAGGCCTCTGAAGATCATCGAGTTCAACCCCCCTGCCAGAGCAGGACCAGACTAGAGCAGATCACACAGAAATGCAGCCAGACAGGTCTTGAAAGTCTCCAGAGAAGGAGACTCCACAACCTCTCTGGGGAGTCTGTTCCAGTGCTCTACAACCCTTACAGTAAAGAAGTTCTTCCTCATGTTGAGGTAGAACTTCCTGTGCTTGAGCTTGGATCCATTGCCCCTTGTCCTATCGCAGTGCACGAGTGAGTAGAGGTTGTCCCTGCCTTCTTGACACCCAGCCCTTATGTATCTGTAGATATTAATTAGATACCCTTAGAGACATTAATTAGATCCCCAGTCCCTGCAACTCTGGGCAGCCCTGACACATAGGTCTGAGTGCAACCACTGCAATACTTACTCGTGTTCCTGTTCTCTGTGGAGGTGGCTCCATGTAAATTCACCACGAGTTCTGGGACAGATGAGATTGTGCCCCTGTACTCGGCACTGGTGAGGCCACACCTTGAGTGCTGTGTCCAGTTTTGGGAACCACAGCATAAGAAAGACATCGAGGTGCTGGAGTGAGTTCAGAGAAGGGGAATGAAGCTGGTAAGGGGATTGGAGAACATGTCTGATGAGGAGTGGCTGAGGGAGCTGGGATTGCTTAGCCTGAAGAAGAGGAGGCTGAGAGGAGACCTTACTGCTCTCTACAGCTACCTGACAGGAGGTTGTAGTGAGGTGGGTGGTGGTCTCTCCTCCATAGTAACTAATGAGAAAATGCCCAAAAGTTGCACCAGGGGAAGTTCAGATTAGATATTAGGAAGAATTTCTTTACTGAAGGTGTAGTTAAGCACTGGAAGAAGCTGCCCAGGGAAGTGGTGGAGTCACCATCCCTGGAGTTGTTAAAAAAAAACGTGTGGATGTGGGATGCTTTGGGACATGGTCTAGTGGTCATGGAGGTGTTGGGTAGAAGGTTGGACTTGATAATCTTGGAGGTCTTTTCCAACCTTAACGATTCTATGATTTTAGGACAGATCGTGCCCACACCAGCTCCCTGCTACCTGTTGTCAATCCAACCTCTGTTAGGTTGTGCTGTGGTGCCAAAGTCCTTGCTTCCAGCTGACAGATGGATGGGGAGAAGTTGCCCCTTTCTAACTCCTGCACACACTATATCTGGGGCTTCTTCCCTTGCTGTGCCCCTTTGTAAGGCAGTGAGACAGAACTGGCTGTAGTATGGACCTGCATCGCTCTGTGCTGCAAAGCCCAGCTCCAAGCACAGGAACAGGCTCCTTACCCTTCTCCCTCTCTCTAAAATGTGGACTTTCATCAAGAGAAAGTCACACCAGTTTGAGACAGAGAGATGTGCAGTGTGAGGTCAGGGTGTGGGGAGCAGTCTGTGTCACCCCAGAGATATCGCTTCCATCACAGTGCCACAGGGCCTGCTAATTTTGGACATGTCTGCATCATCCAGGATGGAGAATCAGAAGTGTGTGAGTGTGCTCAGAGGTGTAGGAAATAACACACCTCATTGCTCAGCTGCAGAATTACCACTGTGCCTTGTCCTTCACCTGCCTTTGGATGGCCATGAGAACAAGGACTTGCCCTTCCCACCCATCCCTACAGTGCCTTCTATGGTGCCTCAAGCACTTTATGATGCTTTCTGCTCTGCGTCCTTAGGGTTCACTTTCTCCATCCAGAGGAGAGGGATAACAATCGGATCTCCACCAAAGAACACGGCACTACCTGAAGACAGATAACTGTTCAGCATTTATTATTATCTCTAGTCCAATCTATACAGTGTAGAATAGCTGGAATAAGCCACGGAACAGTAAAATACCTCAACAACTGTCAAACTCGCAAAACATTTCCCAGCATGTTTGGTGATTAGAAAAGAAATAAATCCAAATGACTACTTGAAGTATAAAGCCACTTGCAATTTATTACCAGAGCTCTGATCCTTAGCAAGTTCATCGCTAAAGGAATTACACAGGGTACCCTGGCTGGTTGAAGCCTCTTCCCAAGCTGAACATAAAATGGCAAATCATAATTTGCACGACATAAATTTACTAGCACCTTAAACTGTCTGTTCACTGAATTACCTCAGTGGACTAAGAGAGAGGGAGCTCACTGTTTTTCAGAAGGAACAGTAAATCCAGACAGCCTGCGACAGGTTTCACTGCCTGATGTTGCTTGGAGAAAAGTCATAATAATAACTGGTCTGCTACCTACCCATTCATTAGCAGCAATTACAATGTATTAGTGTTACAAATTGCTATTGAAAGATGTTACCAAGCTAGGAGCCCTCGGTTTAATTGAAAGCACTTTTTTATTTGGTTACTAATGGCCCTGTGTTATACTACCAATGACCTGCGTGAGAATATTGCTTCCCCAGAGGGATCTTGTTGGCATAAAAAAAGTTCTGCTGGAAGACAGAGCTTTCCTCCTGCCTTTGGGGGAAGTGGGAGGTCTGGGCTTTCAATGGCATGCCCAGCACCCAAGGGGAGGTAAGGAAAAAGTGCTCAAGGATTTTTTCTGTACCCAAAAGACAGCATTTTTTAACATATGTTGCCAAAAGACCTAGAGGAACTTGGGTTTTGGTGGCAATGTGGAGAGAAGGACTCGTTATATGTAGGATGCAGCTGCAAGGTGAGGATAAAGAAGTTCCATGTCTGTGGAAGGATCATTTAACAGCCTCCAGCAAGGAGGTTTTCACTCTTAGCCCATCCCCTATAACATAAGTGTTTTTTTTTTCATTGTGCACAGTATCTTTCATTTCTGAGATAAGCATATAATTAGCTGAAAGAAAATGCAAAGAGAGGCTCATCTACTGGGTTTCCATCTTGCTGCCGTTGGCGATCCATTAATGAAGTCTAATTACAATGTCAAAAGCCGATGTTCTAGCCCAGTGACTAATTGACTTTGGAGATGCAAGAGCTCTTTTGTTGTTTTAAGCCAGGAGAAGCGAGAAAGGAGGAAAAATAATTGTTAATTAGTTTAGTTCTGCTTTATCTGTAACACAAAACAAAATATTAGTTACAGAAGCAATTCTACGCCTGGTGATACATCTTGGCCCTCCTGCCATTGCCAAGCACTGGAAAAGCATTCTCTGCTGTTCACATCTGCAAACTATTTATGGCCCAGTCTGCATTGTGTTCTCTGGGCAGGGAGTGTGTGCGTGTGGAATTTTACTGTTGTGAAGTAAAGCTGGTGATGCCAAGAGGTTGGCTTGGGTTGAGGTTTTCAGTGGGTAACAACTACAGTACAGAGACATCTGAAGATGGCTGCTTGACTGATTGGATGGATGGATGAATGGATGGATGGATGGATGGATAAATGCTAGAAAAAGATAGCTGGGGAAAGACAGATACAACGATGTGCTCTCCATAAAAACTGAAAGCAAGAGCTGCTGTGTCTCCACGTATGGGCATTTCATTGCAGCATCCAGGAGTATTGCTCTGAAACAAGGAACCTGATGGTGTAGGAAGATGCCCTGACTCCTAGGTCCTTCCTCAAGGTGGCTTGCAGAAATTTGAAGGAGCAATGCTTGGTATATCAGCCCTTAACATCCCTTTTGGAGTCACTAGCCCCTAGACATAGTCCTGCCTTGATCAGCCTTCCTAGAAAGGACTGGGTGTTGTTTTGCCCCAGAAAGACATGAACAGCATTGTTTTATGGAAATTGTTGGATTAACCCGGCAGTGGGCAAGGAAGGCTGAATGGGTGTGGGTTTCTATGAAGATCCAGCCCTCACTTTACATGAATTTATCCCATTACCAGAAGAAGTCAGGCAAACAGCTTAAACTGCAGAATGGCAATAGAGATATCTTATCACATAGACATTTCCATGGCTGCCATGACAGGAATTAAAAGCAAATCCATCTCTCAGTTCCTGAGACTATTAAATTTTACTTGCAAGGCATTTAAAGAGTAAATAGGCATATAAGAAAATTAACTACAGGAGCTCATTTCCATGATTGGCAAACCGATTATAGCTGGAAAAGAAAAGAGGAAAATAATGCTGTCATCATCTTATCAGATGGAAGTGAATTGCCTCTGATCAGCTGTTACATTGAAGAGACACAGGAAAAAATGGAAAAGGAGAAATAAAAAGTGAAGAATAAGAAGTCCAGAAATGTGTCAGGGAAGCTGGATGTTACATTAAATCACCCAGATCAGTACTAGGCAGTATGAACATGACAGAAACAGCAATTTTACTGTCAAAAAAGTTCTGTTTGAAACTTTGTCTCACAAGACAACGTAGCTAGGATCTCATCTCATTTCTAAGAGTAATAAATGAGGCTCCCAGCTACACCCATGGCTTCATCCCCACCTCACCTCTTGAGACCAGCCTGACAAGCAGTGAGATTTCTATCCCCCTGAGTTGTGGTTTGCTTGGGTCTCTCATTTCTGGGCACTCGCAAAGCCCAGTTGCTTCCTGGATTTTCATCTAGCCAGGAATTGCTGTAATCTCTTTTTCTGGCTTTTCCATGGTGAAAAAATCTACCCCTCTGACTCATCCCTGGGCATATGGTGCTGGAAGGATTTTTGAGCCCAGTCCATTACCTGATGAGGCCAGTAGAGGCCATGGTGAGAATTGTTCAGATGGTTTCCATCATCTTTGATGTTTTCTGGGCTAGATTTGAATCCTTTTTTCAAAAAGGGAGTGACCATAGAATCAACAACTCATCAAGCAACAGTGAAAAGATGATACCCAGGCTTGTTTGATCAATTGCTGTAACTCCAGGTCTTCTCATCCACCAACCACCATTATGGATCCATTATTCCTGACTCAGTGAGATGAACCGTTACAGCCTTATATGTTCCTCATTTTCACACCCACCTCCTGGATTGCTACTCACTTGCTTCCTCATCAATCCTTTCCATAGCTTCTTTAAATAACCCTTCCTGTCTGCATGAATAGAGGATCATAGAATGGTGAGGGTTGGAAGGGAGCTCTGGAGATCATGGAGTCCAACCCCCCTGCCAGAGCAGGGTCACCCAGGGCAGCCCACACAGGAACAGAGCCAGGGGGGTCTTGAAAGTCCTTAGAGAAGGAGACTCCACAGCCTCTCTGGGCAGCCTGGGCCAGGCTCTGGCACTCTCAAAGGGAAGAAGTTTTTCCTCCTATTGAGGTGGAACTTCCTGGGTTCCAGTTTGTGACCATTAGCTCTCATCCTCTCCCAGGGCACCATTGACAAGAACCTGGCCCCTTCTCCTTGCCCCCCACCCTGCAGAGATTTGTAACCATTCATCAGCTCCCCTCTCAGGCTTCTCTTCTCCAGGCTGAACAGCCCCAGGGCTCTCAGCCTTTCCTCACAAGAGAGATGTTCCAGTCCCCTCATCATCCTCATAGCCTCTGTTGGACTCTCTCCAGTATTTCTCTGTCCCTCTTGAACTGGGGAGCCCATAACTGAACACAACACTCCAGATGTGGTCTCATTAGTGCAGAGTAGAGGGGGAGGAGAACCTTGACCTGCTGGCCACACTCTTCTCTATGCTGCAGGCCCTACTGAGAAGTCTGTTGTCACCTTTCTTATAAGCTCCCTTTAATTAACGCTGTGCTGATACACATCATTATGAACTGCATAGTGAGATTCTGCTCTGTGTCAGGAGCTCAGCTGCTGATAGTCCTTGAGAAAAAGAGAATCTGAGAACCAGAGTATGCAGAAGCTTCTTCTCTTATGCTTACTGTGGAGGTTTCTCTTCCCCCATTATCAATATATTATCTTTAGGATGGAAAGGGATGCTATATAACCAAGAAAAAAAGATTCCTTGGGTCGCAGTAGAAGCAAATAGGTTGCTCTGAGTGAGGTGTTTAAAAGTTAGTTGTATAAATCGGAAGGAGTTGTTATAATCTGTAAAAAGGAATAGGCTGAGGTGCTGCTTTGTTGCACTTAAATGTGCACTTTGGATAATCCTGACAAGTGTGCCCTGGGATGTTGGTTTCTACTGAGAAACAAATGTAACATGAAAAGCTCCATCTTAGAGCTCTAGATTTTAAATGTGTAAAATCAGATGACGGGAATCTGATCCCTAGAACTTCAGGAGTTGGTAGTGGCTACTCTAGAGTCCTGGGAATATGAGATTTGACTGAGAGGACGAGGCTTTCCTATCAAGAACTGACTGTAGTCCTTGAGCTATTGTGTAGAAACATGTTGACTCATTCCTGCAAGTCCACGAGTGTAATGATTTTTGTTGTTGAAGAAGGTTTTTGTTTTGAGAGAGGGGTCTCCATTCCTCTGTGGCATGAGATGGAGGCTTTCCACTGACAAGACTATAGAGAGGAAGTTTTGTCAGGCAACTACCTCAAAGCTTACACAATGAAATATGTTAAATTCACATTTAAAATTTTCAGCAAACTTTTAATATTCACCCAAAACACATCTGCTATGGTGACATTTCTGAACAGACCAAGTTATTCTGAAAGGCTTTTCACACAGTCTCAAGTATAAATATTTTGATAACAAAAAACCCAAACAAACAAACAAACAAAAAGGTTTAAAAAAAAAAAAAAAAAAAGGTAAAAAAACCCAGAACCTCCTTGGAACCCAACCCCTTGTGCTCACATTCAATGGTGCACATAGTCATTGTGCCGCGAATAAACACGTCCTCTTCCCTCCACGCCTGGCCAGATGACAGCTGTAGGAAGAAGGCAGCGTTGGATGCTTCCAGTCCACACTGCTCTTTCATGTTGCCGGTGTTGGGAATCCAGGAACAGAAGAAGAGTCTGAAAGGTGTTGACGTGAGCTTACTGGCTTTCAAGGTGCTTAGAGATGCGGGGTAGGGAAAGAGCCTCTGGTCAACACAGTAATGAAAGTACTGCTTCCAGCAGCAGCAGATCCAGCAGCAGTTACTTGTGTTTTAGGTGGGTAATGATGTTCTGTAGCTTCAGTTGAGGAGGTGGAGACCAGAGAGCTGAGGAGCGGGGACACATCTCCTGGGGCTGGTGTTAACAGCACTGCCTTGTGTTATACAGAGCCACAGCCACTGGCTCATTGCACATCATCAGGACACACCCAGAACAGGTCTAGCTCAGGTTCTAGTTCACTGAGACATGGGGAGACCACTCACTGGCTAGGAAAGCTGAGCATTTCTTCTTTCTCTACCATAGAGCAGCTATGGGTAAACCCAACTAGCAGCAGCAGCCTATCCTATCTTGTCTGCAATGCACACTCATAGATCATCACTATATTTCACCTACTTACTGACAAATGCTCCATGTTTATGATAATAAGCTGATCAGCGGCTTTGACATTTTTCACTTGGCATCTGAGCTGGTTTTAAGTCACTTTGACTTTTAAATTAAATTATCTCATGCATAGGAACAAAAGATGCAGAAGAAGACAGCAAGGATTCACAGAACTTGTAATCAAATACTCATTAACACACACACGCACACACACACACATATATATATATAAAGCTTTAAATCAAAACCAAATCTTTCCAGTTTGTTTGTTTGTTTTTGGTAATATATGCACTCTATATGATGCAACAAACATTAGCATGGTCTAGCTCTTGGTCACACGCAGTGCTCTGCCTGTTATATAATGTCTGCTCTACTGCTATACTTCTTCCCTTTTAAACAAACGCAGGTAGACTAGACTCTTTAAGAACATAGAAGCTGGCTGTAGCACCGTGGCTGAGCTGCCCTCCGTTACAAGAGAAGGAGTTCTAGTTTTGTTACATTAGGAAGGAGGGAAGGAATGCTCTTTCGGGATCTTAGATGATCTTGTTCTCCAGGGCGTCGATCCTTTTTGCCACAGCATCCAGTGAGCAAGAGTTAAGGGGAAAAAATATCGGTGCATGTTAGTGATTCATTGCTCAAGGCCTCCCCTGGCTTGCAGGACAGACAGCAAATGGAGCTGCCTTGCTGGGAGCAGGCAGCAGAGCGATGCTGTCATTCTCTACTCTGGCCTTGCCAGGTCTGCTCAGCTGGACAAACTTTTATTGAAGGTGGAAAATGCTCCTGCAAGCAGACGGACTCACCTGCACCTATACATGTCCTGTGAAAGGGAGGGTAAAAACTGGGTGGATGATTGGAGCGTGTTTTGAGTGGTTGACAGAAGATTCCTGACCTTGAGCAGCGTGGGTTTGCGTGAAGAGCAGAGCAAAGCACCTTTCTGGAGAGTTCTATAGGGTTGCAATTTTCTGCTCTTTTTGCTAATTGCTGCTCATGATGTGCCTGGGAGCAGGAGCCCGCTGGGTGAGAACTACTCATTTACTCTGACCTTTTGCGTAACAGAAGTCATGGATTTCATTCAATTTGAGTTAAAGAGTAGAGAATATACTGTGCAACTGACATAGCAAAGCACAGAAATGTGTGAATAAATTTTGCTTTTAGAATGATATACTTTCCTTATTCTCGGCAATGAAATATTTTCCCTATCGCTGTGTGAGCCACCCCAAAGTTTCACACATTCCTCTCCCCATGAGAATTTTTAATCTTATCCACAACTTTTTTTTTTCTTGTTTCTGTTTCAACCGCTTATCCATCATCTTTGTGCAATAGGATGGGACCCAGCATGGCAGAATGCAGTCCCACAAACCCAGTTCAAATAGGATCCAACCCACCTCATTGGAGATGTTTGCAGTGGGCAGTTATGTGAGAGCTAGTCTCCCAGAATTGAATTTTAGCCAGCTGGGAGAACTTGGACCTACCCATCCGACTATTGGATCCATCCATCTGAATTTACCCAGAGCACCAACTGCACAGTCAGAGGTGGTTTGCTGTAGAAGACCCTCTTTGCCTCCAGTGCTGTGGAGGAATTTAGGCAGCCAGCTTGGGTGTTTGAATTGTAGACATTTTTCATCATAACTAAAATCCCATCCATGGAATTTCTGTCTGCTCACCGTTCAGCGGTAGCCACAGCTGCCCTCAGCCCTCACATCCTGGGCTGCTTCACAGGCCCTACAGCTCACTGCTCTCTTGCAATGGTTTGACATATTTTGCTTTGGCTCTGTTGGTTTTGATCTACTTACTCTGTGTCAGACGAGTAGCTACTCACTCTGGTGCAGGGACTCTTCTTGTTATGCACATTCGTAACCCAAGTGTCTTGTTTCCCAGCTTCCTGAACACCTACCCAACCTCCTTCCCCCACCAGGAGACTTTTCCCACTGGTCCCTCTAGAAAGCATAACCCAACCCCCTGAGTTCTGAACAAAGGCAGCTTCTGAAGGATATATTTCTGCTGCAAGGAATTTATGAGGTCTTCTACTTTTGTCTGGAACTTCACAATAGATTTACATTCACATGGATCTTCCTCTGTGGATCAGAATATCAAGATGAGTTCAGTGGCACAAAAAAAAAAAAGATTAAATCAATATCACTGAGACAAGTGAAATTAAGCAATTCCTATTTTCTTTATCAGAACTGGGAATGAAATCAAAATATCTTTCCTACTAATTATCTGACTGATCACTTCGCCTTTGACCTCAGATGACTAGAGAACTGCACATTCTCTCATTCTATAGGCCAGGCTCTGGGCACAATGAGCCTTTCCTGGATTTCCAGTTTCCTGAAAGCCCACTGAGCCTTACTACTCATGCTTAAAGTTGTCCCCAGAATACAGCGCTAAAACCAGGATCTGACTTCCCAATGATATCACTGTGATGGGCCGTGCTCTTATTTTGTGAAATAAAAAATAGAGGCACTGTTTACCATGGGAGAGTTGAGACTTGTCTGAGCTTTGCTCCAGTGTTCCATTTCTTGATCAGGCAGAACAATGTTCATTAATCAGTTTGTTACTCAGTGTCAATAATTTACATATGTTCTTCAAGAAAAAACAACTTGAACTGGAATAGGAGCTAAAAAGATTATTGAGATGACTGGGAAAAGACAGGAGATGTTTACAAGACCCCACTGAGTCAGCTCAGCTGCCCAGCAAATTGAAGGTGTAAATAGGAGAGGGAATTTTTAAGGGAAAGGAAAGGACATCACTTGCACAAAACCTCAACAGGATTAAACCAGTCATGAGTAAACTAAAGCTGGATATTAAGAGAAGATTTCTAGACATCTGTTGATAAATACAAGTTGGCACTGGAAATCAAACAAATACAAGTCCCTAAAAAACCCAAACAAACTCAAATTTCAAGATATTTACCAACATTGATTTCTGTGCTAACAAATACTTTTTCCAAAAATGTATATTTACTTTTTAAATGAGCATTATTTTTGAATAGTGAAGCTTAAATGTGTCTGCTTTCTTGAAATATATTTAAAAAGAAATACGTCAAGGGCTTTCATATAGCTCCCATCATCCTGTTGGATCTACTCCTACTTTTTAAAGTATCCATGGCCAAGTGAGTCTCTGCCTTGCAAGCCTGGGTACCAGGCTCTGCAGACACAGGACCCCAGAGGGTGTTGTCCATCTCGGCCTTCCCCAGGAGGAAAGGAAGGTCCCATCTTTAGGAATTTATAGAACAAGGCACTTGCCCAGCATGACCCAGGACATCTGTAAGGATGCAAGGAACTGAACCTGATTTTCCTGAGGCAAGGCCCCTGACTTATTTTTTCTCTCAAATATTTTTTCTTTTGAATATTTTTTCAGAGAGAAAAAGAGCTGAGTCACCTACGGCTAACCCACTAATATTTACATGGGTGTCTCTTGGTTTGGGCACAAATAACAATGTCAGCAATTGCAAAGAAAGGGAAAAAGGAGATGAACATTTGGCAGTGTGTATCACTGCATCCAGTTGATGCTGTAGAGTGTCTCCATGTGCCGTGAGACCAGAAGAGGTCTCTGGATGTGGGGGACCACAGGGCACTCAGGAGCAGTCTGCACACTCATGGGTGGTAGAGCTGAGCAGTTGGCAGACCTGTCTGGAGAACTAAACGAGCCCCCTCAGACCTGTGTGCAGCGTATCTTGCAGGGAACAGGAAGGAACATTTGCCTTGCAGGTTAAAGGAACCTGAGCCCCCAGGCTTGACAAATGAGTGCCAGGTTCCTGAGGAGCCTGGCAGCATAGCTCTCAGAAGTGCTGCAAGGTATTCCATGCCTTAAATGAAACCTGAGTGTTTGTGTTGCCCAAATTTAGACAGCTACAAGTCAGGTAGAAGATACTAGATGTTTATTTCAACTTGAAATGTGTTGCCCAAGCCATTCTATTATTCTCCCCCTGTTTGTCTGTAGAAGCAGACAGTGGATCATGAGCTTCAACTCAGATGTTCAGTTTTGTGATGGCCTTCAAAGTAAGCCAAATAAATCTACACTTAGATTCTCTTTTAAGAGCATCTTTTCTTTCCTTATGTCACTTTTGGCTATTCTCAGAACCTGGTACAGCCTGAATTCATAATTTCTGAAGAGGAAGTTGGAGAAGGGAAAAAAGGTGGAGAAAAAGATAAGAAGGCAGTCTGTGAGAGAAGAGATGGCTGAGGTATAGGGGTGGCTGTGGCTCAGGTAACCAAGCAAAATGTTAGGGTCTCCTAATCCTTCCATGCACCCTGACAACTTAATCCACTGAGAACAGAGAGCTTTTTGTGACACCCATCTGAAGGGACTTTTTTGTCCTTCTGCTTCCAGCCTTCAAATGCTTTGATTAAATCCCCCTTTTCCCTAATCCCCCACTCACCAATGCAGATTTTCATTTGTAGCTTCTTCCCGATCTTGCTGATGGTTCTGAAGTCAACCGTGTAGAAGTAGTGCTCAGCTACTGGTTCTGAAGCAATTTCCCTCAGCTCATCCTCAACTGCGTTGCCAACTCCCACAGCAAACATCCTGAACCCTGCGAGCAATGGGAGCCCGTCAGTCAGAGAGCCACGGAGCATCTTGCAGCCTTGTCAGCGTGTACATCCTTGCTCTCCTTCTGGACCCTTCATCTCCACACAGCTCTGCAGATGTTAACTGGGAAATAATTACACCCCCCCGCTTCCCCGCTACTATTACAGACTTTATTCAGCCAGGTCAGCTAGAGTTCCAAAATATTTTTGCAGGCAAACTTTTACTGGAATTACCCAGACAAAGACCACTATCACCATGAGAACAATGTTTTGGAGGTACAGGAAAGGACAGGCGATCCTAACACCCTGACAGGATCATACATCCAACTAATATGAAAGTGATAACAGAGCAAAAAGAAATAGGGGGAGTTTTCAAAATAGCCTGCAGGTACCATTCATCAGGCTCCGTGATGGCAAAGCCCCCCCTGCGATGGGGGCCTGTGGTTCAGCAAAACCATAGCTGAATCTCTTTCTATAACTGCAACTCAGGTCTGTCAAGAGCGACCCATGCTGTGAGTTAAGGACGTGGCTGGGTACTGTGCTTCACAGCTAAGGGATTGATTGACCACCGCTGGCTTCAACCTGTTTCTATTGAACTGAGCTGCAGTTTTCCAGTTGATTTGAACGGTGATACCAGTTAATTCAAATGGTGATACCAGCTGACTCCTGTTTCGGAATATTTATCTGTGTCTAGACACCCTCCCCTTTTTGCCGTGTCTTTCTACCTCTGGATGTACCTGGTATTTTTTCTTTTTTTTTTTTTTTTTTTTTTTTTTTAACAAAGTTCAATTCAAGGAATGTGTTTGGTGTCTACTTATAAATGTCTTGTTATTTATCCCACTGAAATAACTCATGAACAGCCGCTGGAGATTTCTCTGTAGGGACAGGAGGGGAGGAAGAAACAAGGCATAAAGATTCATAAACACAGAGGAATAAAATCTGTAGATACTGTTTATAAGGCCCTTTTGTTTCTAAGAGCTGAACGCCCACATAACTTGTCAGCTTGCTTTGTAAACATCAGCTTTTCATGAGTTCCTGCCTGACCTTTATTATTATGTGCTGGCCCTTAGTCCCATCTAGTGGTGGAGACTGAAGTTAAAAGGAAGTAGAGGATTTAGAGAATCATGAGCATATTCACATGGGCTGCAGTCATTTAACACAGAGCTGACAGGAGACTGGGAGCTTGTTCAGCAGGTCAGCAAAGGGGCAGATCTCAAGATATTGATACTTCGTGGTGTTCAGACACAGAAATACAGCAATACGTAGCCACTGGACACTTCGGATATTCCAGTAAAGTCTTATTAGTGTGTCTGGGTGTGTCAGGGGTTTGGACAAGGAGTCCACGGTTACTCCCTTAATCTGCAGTTCTGCTTTGTTTATTGGTTTATTTCTCCTTTTTCTTTTCCAGGCCTTGAGGCTGATATGACTGAGCCACACTTGGACCTACAACTCCCGTTATTCTCCAAGGGGCTCTCTGGTGATCGTCTTTGCCTCACCGTGGGTGCTACAAATGCTGACCTGACTTTCATTACCAACGTTAGACAAATCCTCGGCTTCTCCCTGTGTGAAGCACGGTAGACCAGTGTGCATCCCATACCAACTCCATCCTGCTCAGCAGAGAGACCTCCAGCAGACTTTAATCAAAGACAGAAAGGGTCTGTGAGAACAAAAACCAGCTGCTAGCAGACCAGGATTCATCTGAACCTGAGCCAGAGTTGCTCCAAGTGCTTTGTGAGTGTGCAAGGCAACATGTCAACAGCTCCATAGTAATGTGTTTCTGTTCTAAGAGCCATGTCCACAGAAAGAGTAGTCCCTAGGTGGGCACAAGATGCAGTCCCTGGTCCAAGGGAGAAACAGGCCACTGAGAATTCAGGAAACTTACCTAAGTCTTTGGCTTTCTTAGCAGCATCAGTGATGTAATCTTGAGACCGTCCATCAGTGAAGACTATGCCCACCTTGGGGACCCCAGGCCTAGCTCCATTGATGATGGAAAAGGAACTGTCAATGAGATACTTCAGAGCCTGGCCCGTCATCGTTCCTTTCTCCATGTACGACATTTTCTTGACTGCTGCTTTGATATCTTTCTTGTTCTTGAACTGCCCCAGTGGAAACTCCTGCCTGACAGAACTGGAGTACTGAACCAGGCCAACTTGGGCCTGTTTGTCCGACACCTCCAGCGAGTCCACAATTTGGTTGATGAATTTCTTCACCAGCTCAAAGTTCTCAGGCCGCACGCTCTTGGAGCCATCGATCAGGAAAACAAGATCCAGAGCAGATCCTAAGCCACCATTGCAAGCTGAAGCAAAAGATGAAAAGAGGACAAAAGAAGACAGCAACTCAGGCCTCAGATAATTACATAGGAAAATATAACCCTAATTGTAGCGTGCAGGGACAAACTCTGACAGCACAGCCAATATAGTTGTAATCAGAAGTCACTTTATTAAGTGCAGCAGGCTGTATTTATACACGAGACAATACTGATCACGCACCCAGGTCACTTCTCATTGGCCCCACACTCAAACCCAGACTCTGTCCACGCACACTTCAAACACTTTTAATTGTCTGGTGATTCTCTTGGGTTTCTTCCTTCAGCACCCTGTTTTTCTCCTCTTATCCTCCTGTTTTACCAGGTGCTTCTGCTTTTCTCATCCTTAGTCTTATCTCCTCAAGGTTAGGGCAGTGTTGGCTGTTTTTCGGCCTTGCAGGCCTTAGCATAACTACTTCTAGCTAACAAATATTTCTGTCCTACTCTTATCAATCCCTACACTTAATGTCATGTTATCGCTAATGAAATAGGTTTAATCAATCAAAACTCAACAACTCTAGTTGTTCACGCTGATGATTTATAAATAATTCTTGGTTATAAGCGCACGGTTTCCTTGTCTACCTTTCCTGAAGAGGACACTTCTACCATGTCTCTGTCCATCCCCACCCTACCGCTGCAGATCACAGCTCAGCTCAGTGCAAATGAAAATCATTACATACCGCTGCAGGTCTTCCCGTCGCTGTTCAGCATGAAGCCCTCTTTACACGCACACTTGTACGCTCCCGGGGTGCTGACACAGATCTGCTCACAGTCGTGGTCTCCAGTGGCACACAGGTCTGACACCACTGTAAGCAAAGGTGCTGATTAAAATCAGTCATCACACCAAGGCTGCTCAACCCAGGCCCTGCTCAGCCCATGCACAAAGCTCAGGATTTGTCCCATGCACTCAGTGAGAGCTCAGTCTGCTCTACGGACAAAGCAGCAGAGGTCATTATTCTTGGACGGTGACTGAGATACAAGAGACAAGGAGAAATTTTCACAAGTCTCTTGAGTCGGAGACACAACCAGGACTAGAAATAGTCTCCATACTCAGGACAAAAACCATCTGTCTGTTGAGCATATCACAATATACTTCACACTTCAAAGCGACTGGATGAGATTTGGTTTCCAACCTACCATCTGGGCTGGCTGATACTAATTTTTTCCATCTATGTAGTATAATTGTGATTAGTGGGTTCAGGGCCATGTACAGTTGTCTTTCCTGGATGGGATTCACGTGCAAACACACTTCAGAGCTACCCTCGCCCATGCAGCTTTCAGATTCCCTCTCTACAAACATTTCTGCCTGCTGATCTTAACCTGGATATGACTTCTGAGATGCTGACCAAACAGAAGCTGAATTGCAGCCATCTGAGCCAGCAGTGCTCAGTGACTGACAAAACTGTCACAGCTACACCAGTGATGATGGAAAACAAACCAAAAGTAAATAGGTTGAAGCAAATTCATTTACAAACATGAGGGAAATCTGCACAGAAAAATGAGCATTGGGTTCTATCAAAACAATGGGATGTGATGCAACGTCTTGCCAAAGTTGAGGGACATCTATTCGTTACTTTAAGTCGTTTGTGTTCTGCTCTGCATGTATTTTGTATTTCTTCTGGCCTTCCCAATTCACGTGTCTGCAGATTGTGCCAGCACTGGTAGATCTTTCCAGCATGTATGGAGCTTATATCACTATGAGTATCACTAACCATGCAGATGGTCATAACCCTGGGCTCTCACGTTGACTTCTCTGAGATCTTATTAGTCTAACTAGTGTCCAGATCACCAAGGAATGGTCTTCCTTTTCCCCATGCATTATGGGAACCAGCTTGGACAACGCTGCACAGTTCCTCCTGCTGTCAGTACCCACCAACCGTGCTTCGCAGTGGCAGGTGGTGTTTGGGTGCATTGCCAAGGAGAGGTTTGTGCAGCTGCTTGCACGGAACGATAACAGCCCTCCTGGCAGTTAGTCGGGTGCTATTCTCTGCTATAATAATCCTTAGCCCAGTGCTTCCCTTGGATACATCTCTGAGGGGTTTTACCACGGGGAGAGCTTTGTCATCTGCATATTACGAATTTGAAAAGCAAGGCACCGAAAGGATTTTCCTCTCTTTATCTTTTTGAGTGACACCAATGCCAGAACTTCAAAACATATTGTCAGGCCTCTCCATCTCTCTCTGACTCCTGACTCCAGAGCAGCCAACACAAACTCCCACAAAAGATTCATGGCCTGAATTCTACCTTCTCAGATTTTGGCTCTATCCCCCCTTCAGTATGAAGTATTTGTTCTCCTCTTTCATGAGTTTCTGGTGCGGTGACACCTGATTGTAATACATGACTCACTTTATATTCCAAATTTTCCACCTTCCTAGAGAGGAGGAAATTTTCCTTGACAAAACGCAGCTCACCCCCATCATTTTCAGCCTGAAAGTTGAATCATGAAATTTTACACCCCTTGAAGAAATTGGTCTCGGGGCGTTTTACAGGTCCCTCTGCAGGGATGTGTTTGCAGTGCAGTGCCGTAGGCACCGTGGGGTATCACACCTCCTAAAAAGTGTTGCCACACGTCCGCCCTTTTGATGGGATGGGCGTGTGAAACCCCCAGGCCCCCTTGCTGGCACGTAAAATGGGTATTTATAGCTCACCTCCTACGGTCTTGGGGGTACATTTGAAAGTAATAAAGCTTTCTCACTCCATTCAGCGGCTCACGTAGGAGTGAGTAGGTGTTTGTAGGATAGTCAGGCTCTTTTTCTATGCTGTGCAGAAAGGCATTAGATACTGCACCAGCCAGGCAAGTTTCCTTCCTCACAAGACTTGTAAAAACAGCATAGTCAAGCAAAAGGAGTTCAGCTTCTGCCAGGGAAGTGAAACCATCCCTTGCTTAACTGGGAATTCAGAAGGCAATACTGGTGGGGGAAATTACAAGCCAGCTTCTCAGAACTGCCCAGACGGGCTTAAACATAAGAACAATGATTTTAGCTATATAAAGGTCATGTTTCCCAGGTTCTTTTTCAATGCCTCAAGGAGTATGTGGCTCATGTTTGCCAACTCTTCTGTGCCAATGAGTCAAGTCTGGAGACCTCTTTAGCTGAAACCTGAAATTCTTGAAAGGCAACTTGAAAGAGCATCTGTCTTCCATACTGCTCCGTGCTCCTGCAGACCCAAGTCCTTGGAACAAGGAAGCAGATGGATGAAGGATGATCGTGCACAAAACTGCCACGTGAACATCTTGCTGGTAGCCTCCTGCAGCTCTTGGCTAGGAACTCAGGGGTTGTGGCAAGGACTTACCACAGAAAGCTTCTTGAAACTTGTGGGTCAGCTTCTCTATAACGCTGTAGCTCTCCACATAGTCCACGTGATCATCCAGGGGTTCGCTAGCAATCTGCCGCAGCGTGTGCATGTCCACCCGGCCAACCCCGATGGCAAAGATCTCGATGCCAGCTGATCTGGCCCTTGCTGACACATCCTGCACTCCATCCTGGGGCCGTCCGTCAGTCACAACAATTGCCACCTATGCAGAGGAGGGCAGAGGCAAAGTGTACGCTGGAATGGGCATCAAGCCACTACTGCTTGTGGAACAGGCTGGGTTAGTAAAGGAGGGTTCGTGTTTCTAAAATGAAACAAAAAAGGAAACACCACCCCCCGTGCCCTGTCTTCCTATTGTTCCTGAGATCACACAAGCCATGTGGGGTTTGCTTCTTTCTGAGCTGGAAAGGTTGAACTGCCAGGGACCTGCCTGATTTAATTAAGGGACAACTGGTGCATCTCACCCCTAAGGAAACCAAAGTAAAGGTTATGTTCTTCATAAGCAAACCTATGCTCAAGCTAAACTCTGTTCTTCATGAACCCCCAGCTAACAGTAAGGAGAACTCTTAACTCAGTATGGGACTTCAAAGAATCTCAGGAAATGTCATGGAAACATCATGAGATGAAGACTTTTCCCCATAGATGGAGAAGCTCAAGCAGAGAGAGGGGAAAAGATCTGCCTAGGGACACACGGTGTATCAGTGCCTGCCATGATTTCTGATTCCCTGTGGCACAATAAATAGCAGAGATGAAATCCTACCCCTACTAACATCAACATTAAAATGACAGATGATTTAAGTGGGAACTGGATTTCACCTTGAATTAATTGGAGCCCTGAACCAGTGGAAGGCCTCCAAAAGTCCTGCTCCTGTTGCTAGTTAGTCCATTTTCCTATTTATTTTTCTTCTGATAAGTGACATTGTCACAAAACCTTTATTTTTGTTCTTTGCTGATTCATCTGCTCCTGCCACTTTTCCTTGCAACTGTTCTATTGTGACACCACTGTCAAGTCCAAAGCAGCTGACTGGGATGCAATGCAAGATGGAGAAATATAATCAGATGGAGCAGGTGAGCAGCTAGGCAGGAAAAAAACCCTTCACATCACAGGCAGATACCCCCAGTAATATAGAAAGTAAAGAAACATTAAACAAAAAAAGGCAGAAAACCCAAGTCTATCTGGCAGCAACAGCAAGTTTGGATGAGCTACCATCTGGTCATTGTGGCAGTATTTGCTAGTCCTCCATGCCATATATGCTCTCCATCTTTCTGAAGATAAAATCAGACTCACCAGCTGCTCAGCTGGGACAATGTGATGGCTGTTTTGCATCCTTGGGTGGACAAAAGTCATCTTGGGTAAGTTCAGGAGAGGGGTTCCCTGCTCTATCCATCCAAGGGGTGTTGGCCATGCAGCTGAAGTTGCTCTGTGCCCACCCTTCATCTGAGGGGTGCCTGGATGCTGCAGACATCTGCTCAGAGTCCTACTGCAATACTGAAATAATCTGCTGCCCCATTCAGAGCTTTACCTCCGTGCAAAGTACGGATGAACCAGGAAAAATGTAGCAATGCTCAGCCTGGTGCAGGTCTGTAAGTTTGGGTGTTTACCTGCCCTTCCTAAGGGCTACAGAATCAAAACTCCTAGTAGCACCACAGGTCTGTCACTGGCTACTTCCAAGGGGAAAACCAATAAAATAAAAAATTCAGAATCAAAACAAAACAAAACAAAACAAAACCCCCACATTTCTAGTATTTCTCTTCTGCTTGCGGCCGAAATAAGGAAAAGTGTCACCTGTGGCAGATGTCAGTGTGTGTTGTAAAAGGGGGGTGACCGTGACAGTCAAAGGTCGCCCAAAAGGAGCCTTTGAGTTGTTCCTGGACCAGCAGGCGAGCCAAGGAGCAGAGCCAGCCATGCAATCGTGCTTCCTGCCAGGAGAGAGAGCCCGCGACTCAGCCGCTCAGCAGCCGGCTCAGCAGCTCTGAGACAGGGGCTGCCAATTAGGGCTTATCAAAAACCAACCTGTCAGGAAACAAGATGTATTATCAAGTAGCTTCTGTGAGCAACACTACCCTATGAGCAGGCTTCTGTCAGGGGCTGCGGATCTTTCTCGCAGTGTTTGTCACAGGATGGAGGTGTTGCATGTCCTCCTGGCATTTCTCGGTCTAAATGAAGTGATTCTCCATGTTTCATCACTTCCTTTCATTCTTCATGCCTGAGTAGCATCTCTGCAGAAGCCTGAGCCTCGTATATGACTCAGGAGGTGCCTGGTAGCAGCAACCACATCTGGATATGATGGGAAAGATCTTCATAATGGATCTGTGTGAAAATCTACTATAAAGCACTTAAAATTCAGGTTGCTTTCTGACCTGCTGTTGGAGAGAGCAAAACCTCTGGGTGGAGTCTGGATGAGGCATCAGGAATTAATCGGTGAACTCATGGCTAAAATGAAGGTAGCACTGAGTCAGACCAAGCGCCAACCAGGCTGTCACTGTGACCGGGACCAGATGGTTACAGAAAGAGTGTAAGAAATAGCACTAGTACAAAGTGATCTTGCTACCACAGGTAGTTATCTTGATAATCACGAAATCCTGACTTTTTTTCCTTAGGATTCCTACTCCAGACATTTGCTCTCCCTGCCACCCCAAGACAGTGAGTTCCAGCATGAAAAAAAACAGTTTTTAAATTATTTTTTTAAACCTACCTCCAAATTATTTGCAGTCACAGGATCTCTGTAATTCTCTGTGTTATGACCTTGTCTCATTTAAAAAGCTGAGAGTCCTGGCGTGTGCCTTGTTTGGTAAAGAGCAAGAGAGAGGTTGGAAGAAAGGAGCATCCGCTGCATCCTGGAGAGGCTGACACTGCTCTGCAGCGATGGGCTTGTGCTGGGCTCAGCAGGTAGCCATGTGAGCAGAATTAAGAAAGGGTGAACACTTTTGCTGTCTCAAGTAGCTGAACAGGATCTCCAGTTTCGCCCTAAGGAAACTCAAAACCTTCTTTTCAAGGTCAAAACTTCTACTCATTTTAACCACCACCCTTCATTTTCCTGTGAATTCCTAACTTTCTGGAGCTTTCTTCTGTTACTGCTGTCACCTAGGAATCCCCCATGTGTTCATGACACAATTTATTCTCAGTTAACTAAGACACCAGAGGGTTCACAGGCATCCCTAGGTGTTCATATTTGAGGGTTGCCTTGTGTGGGCAATCCAGCAGCTAACGAGGGGGCAATGCCTCATTATGCAGCGTGTAACATGAATGTTGTAACAGCACTGAAAGGGGAATTGGGCAGAAAGCTGAATAAGCCCCTGATTTTCTCAGCAGTTTGACAATCTATTTGTTGTTCCTCCCAAAGTAAGAGAAGAGTAATTGGGCACCCCTGTAGTTTTTGATAAAGGTATAAACAGGCTTTACTCTGAGCTCCTGCAACAGCAAATAGTGATTTCCACTGTCCTGGGGTGACATTTGCTGCATGGAGCACACCGAGACCAAATGATCTTGTGCTGCTTTTGACCAGTGTCCCACATGGTTGACAATCATGGCACAGATTTTCACAAGATCTTGCTGGACTTCTGTTGTATGGAGGAGCAAGGACCATGTCCAATGTTTCTGGAAGCCTCATCTACCTAAATTACTGTGTGACCTATTCATTCTCCCAGGCAGATGATGGGGCCACCCTGAGCAGCATGAGGGCTACAGAAGGGAAAGGTTTGTTGGATTTCAAGGCATTGTGGTAAAAAAAAAGAAAAAAAAGTAATCAGGGAAACTAGGAATGAAAATGTTTTTAGAATCTCTCAACTTGAAGGTATTCAAAAGCCATCTGGACATGTTCCTGGGCAATCATGTCTAGGTGTCCCTGCTTGAGCAGGGCTTGTTGGTCAATACGACCTCCAGAGTAAACTGAGGATTTACAAGCTCAGCCATTGTGTGATTCTGTCTCTTCACCCAAAGTGGAAGGAAAGAGGGAAAAGCCTGTACTGATGTTTTTTCTAGATATTATCATCCAGATAATTTTTTTGGTTGTTGTTTCAGTTCAGCTGTCTGGTTTTGTGCTAAACAATGCCCAACAAAATGAATCATTTCCTGTTACTTTTTTTCTTCTGGGTGAAAATGCACTGTCTGTGTGTGGCTATGGATGATCCTGCTTAGAAGAGACCTGCAGGTCCCACTCTGCTCATGTTTTTCCATCATAGGGTGCTCTGGCCAGGCTGAGATGGCAGGAGGGCTCTGCAGGAGACCTGTCCCCAGCTCCCCTGGTGTGGTTTCCCTGGAGGAAGTGTCTATTCCCAAACACTAGCTCAAACAGCTCTTCCGAGAAGTCATCCGTGGAGAAACCAGGCAGCCCTGAGCTCTCTGAGAAATTAGTCTTTTCCAAAGCCTTTTGAGAACATTGGGAGTGGGCAGCATGGATCTCTGCTGCTGCCTCTCCCGCGACCCTGCAGCAGTTTTACTGCTGCTGGGAAAGGGAGGAAAAGCAAAATGCACCTTGGCAGCAACAGGCAGTTGCTTGAACCTCTAGAAAGTGGCAGGTTTGAGTTAAAGGCTGAATCCACGCTTAATCTCTTTGAAGTCATTCAAAGGAATGAGAACTATTAGTCTTGCCCCTAAAGGATTTCAAAACTCTTTACAAAAAAATAACGACAATAACAATTTAGTATTAATAATACCTTGCAATTTTGCAATGATTTCTATCAGTGAACCACAAAAGAATTTGACAACCAACCCACTGTTACGCCTTTGGAATGAAAAACATTGCAATTATGTCTTGGAGTTCCCGTGTGAGAGCCAAACTATTCTATTTAGCACCAGGTGACTCCTAAGCTTGAGGAATGATGTGATCATGATGGCTCGTTCAGCTAAAACACATATTGTCAAGAATATACATTCTCTGCATGCTCAGAAGAGAGTTTTCATGGTGACAGTCACTGAGCTGCCATTTGGTTACATTCATGGGCAACTCCAACGGGGTGAACAAGGTATCTCGGGAATAGTTTTTGTAAAGACTGAGCTTCCTGGACAGGGAATATGGATCAGGAGCAGTGATGCTCGTTACAACGATATGTAGAATTAAGCTGATCTTATACCATAGCTTTAAATGCTAGATGGTCAGTCGAGTCTGTGCACCTGAAGAGAATACCCAGAATGGAGAACATCGCCATCAGCCAGCCTCTGAGAAACTGGAAGAGCAGCAGAGGACACTGAAACAGCCCTTTGCTTTGCATCTGCAACTGAAAGGGGCCATTTCAATGGAAATTTTCAAAAGGTTGCCTCACTTTTTTCAGTGGTGAGTTCTGAAGCATTTTTACTACAATGCTGTGGGAAGCTGAGCACTCTTCATGCCCAGCAAAGCTGGCTGAAATCCTCATCTCATGGGGGGTGTGTTGTGGCAGGCACACTGGAAGCAGGGAGCTGTGTCCCAGAGGGCAGGCACTCTAGGCAGAGAGGAGAGCTACTGAGGCTGGATTAAATTTACCCCAAAAACTTCCAGACAATTCTGCCCAAACGGAAGTTGAGCTTTGTCTTCAAGAAGAGCTGGGAGGCTTCCACCTCCCAAAGGTCTGCCACCTTTGCTAATTAACCCCGACTTGTCCCCACACATTCAAAGCACA
This sequence comes from Todiramphus chloris collaris, assembly GCA_025345505.1. NCBI lineage: Eukaryota > Metazoa > Chordata > Aves > Coraciiformes > Alcedinidae > Todiramphus > Todiramphus chloris. Next base: position 2,359,850 of record JANVCC010000120.1, on the reverse strand, counting down.
GAGAACAATCACTTTTCCTCCTTTTCTGATTTTTCCAACCCCTCCATGATGGGTCACAAGACAGAAGGAGCATCCAAGAAATGGACTTACCTTATTAAAATTGGGAGACCTCACCCTGGCTCCTTCTGAGTCACTAAAAGCCCGGCTGATGGCAAACTGGATAGCCAGGCCAGTCATAGTCCCTGTGGAGAGCGGCTCTATCCTTCGGACAGCTTGCAGGAGCGCGGCTTTGGTTTGGTAGGTCTTGAGGGAGAACTCATTCTTGACGGCACTGGCATAATTGATCACACCCACCCGGGTGGAGTTGGGGCCCACATCCAGCCCCTCAATCACCTGGGACATGAAGACTTTGACTTTCTCAAACTCGTGTGGGCGCACACTTCGAGAGCTGTCGATGATGAACACCAAGTCGGTGGGTTTGGTTCTACACAGGGTGCCTGGAATAGGATAAGGAAGGAGGAGGAAAATAAAAGGAAAAGAAGGAAGAAGTATCCTAGGAAGGAAAGAATGGTCCTGTTAGAGCAGCAGGTGAGTGTAGAGGACCTGCAAGCTTCAATCCTTTCTCTGCCTCTCTCAGAGAGGCCCAGTGAGACCACTTTAACCTAATATTTCTAGTTGTTCTCTTTTCCTTTCATAGGAAAGCATCTGTAAGAAAAGCACCGTTACCGTGTGACAACGTGTACTTCTGAGGGACTGAGCTGCTGAGATACGAGCGCTGCACTTGTGGGACCAGGTTACCCACTTGTCACCCCGGGCTACTGCTAATGCCTACATGAAAATTCCCTTACAGCAGCACGGAGGGAGGAAGGAAGCTGTGAGCTGAAGCCCGCGCGGGCACTTCGGCATCAACAAAGTCTCGAAAGGAGCCACCGCGTTTCGGCTCTGGATAAGCAATCCGCACGGATATTAATTAAGGAGATTATATCTTCGTCGTGCATGACCAGGAGCAGGCATGAAACTCGGCGGTTCAGATTGAGTTGTGAATCGAGACCCTCAGATTAACTAACCACTGTAACGGGCACCCGGCTCATGTTTTTCAGCTAGTGGCACTAATGATGGAATAAATGGGATGCAGCAAAGACCGGCGCTGTTTTATTTCTGTGGGCTGGCGAGGGAGAACACAACAGAGAGATGTAGAACCTCGTAATTGATAGTTAATCTCTACAACCCCCGTAGCAAGACAGGAATACCCACTGTAGAAAGCAAATGCTATAAACAGGAAGCATTAACAATGCAAAGAGACGAGTGATTTTTTTTTTCTTTTCTCTTTGTTTTTATTTTTTTAATTTCTCATTTTCACGCTGTTTTCCGTCTTAATTTTCAACTGTGGCAACACATAAAAAGGGCTGATATTTTTTATGGTTTTCTAAATGAATTGTCCCACTTTCCCCACCGGATTTCCAGCATTATTCTTTTAATAAATTTTTTTCCCTATCACTCAGCCTGTCTCTGCAGGGACATCAAGTGCTCTGTTAATATTTGATTTCTGCAGAGAGGGACCACGTAGGTTGTATCATAAAGGAGATTTTTGCAGACAGATTTTTAAATGTGAGCTTTTGGGCCAACAAATCTGTTCCAAATTATGACATAAATATTATAGCCAGTCCTCAGCGTGAAATCTAATGGAGCTTTCAGTCTTTCAGGCAGATGAAGATAAATACCCTGTGATATATCCATAAAGAATATAAGCAGGTTAGTTTCCTGAGAGACACTAATGCTGAATCTGCTTTTGGCTCCCGGAAAGGTCTCTCTAAAAGATGCTGTGTGTAGAAGGGAAGCAGGCAGCGATTACTTTGTCAAATGCTCTGGTTTCCACTAAAATGTAATATAACCTTTCCCCATATAGGTGCCTTTTGCTTTGCCACCAGAATTCATTGCAGAGGAAGGAAAAAGTCAGCTGGGAGTCCATCTATAGCATTGCAAATCCCTTTGCCAGAGGCTGGTTATGCCCATTTTACAGGTGAGGAATGAAGCTACAGAGAAAGGCTCAAAGTCTTGCAATCGACTTGTCCAGAAAATAAGTGCAGATTCCCCTTTGCCACTGTAGCTAATGAATCACCTCTGTCTTCACAGACAAACCAAGAAAGAAAAGTTATTTTTTTCCCTTAGGATCAGTTGGATCCAACAGAAATTTAAATATTTATTTATTTATTTTTAAATTTTTTTTTATGGAAGCTCTGTGATTTTTGCCTTAATACTTTTCACCTCTTTTTATGAGAATGAAGAGTGTATTTCAGGGAAATGAAGAGATCTCAGATGGGAGCCTTAGGGATTTCAGCTTGCCTGGTCACAGCCACTGTGCAACATCAGGCTCTGCAGGACAGGCCGTGGTTACCTCCAGGAGGTGACAATCAGCCACACTTGCTCTGAATGACATCTTGACTCAGCCTGGTATAGTTTAAAATTGAATTAAACCAGAAATAAAATCCTCCTCTACTTTTAAGTGTCCACACTTGAAGTGATTGAGGAGAAGCTGAAATTCATGCAGAAGACCTCTTAGGGCTTCTTCACCGTATTTGTTAAAGACCTCTTAGGGCTTCTTCACCGTATTTGTTAAAAGAACAGGAAACCTGCCTAGTAACTCAGAATTAAAAGGTGTTTATTTTCGACACAGCGATCGCTCACAGTAGGGCTGAGCTGAATGACTGGTCTGTTTAGTTCCCCGACTTCGGTAATGTTTAGTGGTTCCTCAGCAAAGATAACTCTCCCTTTCCAAATTACCACGGAGCAACTGGTCAGGATCCCAGCAAACTCCCTGCCATGAGCAGCAGCTGGCCCTGCAGTCACTGTCACGAGTGCCAGCCTGCCCAGCTCTGTGCATTACGCGTCTTCACGAGAGCATTCAAACAGTTTGCAAACCCCAGCAGTAATATTTGCCTTGGCCTCCTTCCCTGTGGTGAGCTCCCCAGGTTGGCTGGAGCCCCCAGCAGCATCCTGCCCCTGGCAGAGGAGAGATGCTTCCTGCTACCAGCCCCTCCAGCCCTTCCTTCTGTGCTGGGCACTGTCACGAATTCCAGAGTAGGAGTTAGAGACCCTGCAACCTAAAGAGCAGGCAGCTCATCTCCTCTCTGGCTGCTCTACACTCCACTTGGAAAGACAAACAGAGCAGGATTTTGCTCAAGAACAGATGAAGTACAGCTTAGGAAAGGCCCATCCTCAACAACGTGACACAGACCTTCCTGCTCGGTGAGGTTAACCGGAGCTGGGGATGTCTGGCCAGCTCCTCCTCGAGCTCCCAGCAAAACCAGCCCTCTGCATAGTGGAGAAGCAGTTCTGGAAGGTACAGGACAGTCCTTTTTCTGCTTGAGCCTCCTCCAGCCAAAAGCAGCAAGCCCAGAGGCTGCTGCTACTCTGAGAACTAGGGCTGACCTGAAGACACCTTTGCTGTGCCTCTATGCAGACCTCCCTACCTTTCTCTAAAGCCATGTATGTAATAGGCAGAAGCAAAGACAGACACAGGTTTGCTGCCTTGGGAAAAGAGTTGAGGAAACTCCCTTGCTTCCATGACTGATGTTGGGCATTTCTTCTTTCTTCATCTCTTTCCCAGTCCCCAGGCAGGCTGGTGGCAAGGAGGCAGAGGACCAACACGATGCATCCCACCACCGAGCTCCCCACTTACCTTTTGGCTGCGGTGGCGCCCCACAAACTCCATAGCTCTGGAGAAGAAGCAGTGAAGAGAGTAGTAAGGCGGAGAAAATCCTGTCCATGGCTGTGGAGGAGACGGAGCCTGGATGCAGAGTGGTGAGCAAGAGCCTTGGCCCAGAGGTATTAACCTGCCCTTCCTCGGGGAGGCACGAGGCCAGCCCCTGACACGTGTGAAGTGCTGGTGGGTGGGGGGGGTGGGAAGGGGGACATCGAAGGGAGAGGGACAGGCAAGAAGGACTAGGAGAAAATATTGCATGAAGGTGGGAGGAGGAGGATGTCCAGCCTTGCCGGCCCCCATCCCTTCCACAATGGCCTCATTGCTCGGTGTAGGGGATGGGAAGCTATAAAGAAACCCGTGCTGGCGTGGTATGTGGGGAATCTGGGACTGTAACAGTGGGACCAGTGAAACCAGCCCTGGGGAACTGGGGTTAACCTGTCAATCACCAGCTCCCATCTGCAAATCCTGGACTTCGCCACAGTAAGCCAATGGTCTGTGGTGTGTCAGGCTCGTGTCCTTCCTCCAGCAAAGCCCAGGGAGGGAGCGGTAGTGGGAGGGGGGGATGGGAACAGCGTCACACAAATCATCTCTCAGTCCCCACGTCTGCCAAGTGCAGGGCTGGAAACCAGCCTGTGGGATCGGGGGGCTTCGCTTCCTTGGATTAATCTGTGGGCAAGCTCTCAGCTGCAGGAGGAGGGGAGAGGAAGAGGAGAGCAAGGCTTGAGGAGGCACAGGCGAAATCAGAGGATGCAGAACAAATTTCTTCCTGCGGGAAACAGTTACCTCTCTATGAGACTGTGCCCCCCATGCAGGAGAGCAGGGAGGGAAAGAAAGAACTCAGTAGCCTAAACTAGATAAATAGACAAGAAACTCAAGATAGACAGACAGATTAGAAGTTTGATTTATTTTTTACAGTGCAGCTTTCAGGTCTGTACACACGAGGGAGATACAGCTCCTGCCACAAAAAGCCAATAATCTAAATCAACAAATAAGACTGATGATGCTGCAAGTGAGCAGAAATCCAGTGTTTTCTCTATGGAAGAGCAGCAGGGAGATTTGGTACCAGAGTAAGATGAATTTAATGGGTTCACCACAAAGCAGTGCATCTATTTTATTTATTTATTTATTTATTTATTTATTTATTTTAACTACTGTATTGTCAGTTGATTAAAAGCCGTCTCTCCTCTGATGGATTAGTCTTTGCTCACCTTTCCAGCCACAAACCCTTGGAGCTCTCATCCATTTAAACTGCATTGTGTTAGTGCAGTGCTGTGGGGAACTACTTTTAATTCAAAGCCCAGTTTCTCTTCCCTTACCCAGAGTCACTCTTCACTCCAAAAGTGCTTCCTTCAGCAGAGACCAAGAGCTCCCATGGAGAAAGGCTCTTTGATTAGGAGAAAAAGAACATGTCCTTATAGTGAAGCTGCCAGGATGTTCTTAACTCTTTCAATATTAAAAGCGTTAACTGAAATTTTAAACGATGGCAATGCAAAATCAGCATGGGTTTGTCCCACTGCTATCTCCCAGGTACTCACCATCTATCACAGGATTTCCCACATCTCTGAAGCTAGCTGGAAATTTTTAGCCAGGAGGAGCAAATGCTCCAGATGAGCCGGTTTGGTTTTTTTTTTTTGCTCCCATTTCACCTCTTTCTGACACCTTTTCCAAGCTTGGTGGCATCTTATTTCATTTGCTTGTTATTTCAGAGCTCCTGGGACTAAAAGGGCTACCAAGCAGGACGTGAAAACTGCCGATTATCATCATGGAGTAGTGTAGAAAAACACACGCAGACCTTCCTGTGTACAAAGAGTCTGGTGTAAAAACTTCACGTACAAACGCTCGTGCCTGGGAAGGGATGGGTAATATATACACACGTGACCACACAGGCATATAAACACGTCTGCATGTATGTGCTCATGCAGAGAAATACGCGTGCACATACAGGCAGACACGTCACTCTCCTCCACGCGTGCTTCTCATGGATGTGTTTATATCCTCGTGGCTTTAGGTGAGTGCTAATGTATATAAATATTAGTCATTGCTACCTTGGTGTGCTCTTACACACGCACAGGTACGTTTGCTCCCCAAATATACAGAGCAGCTGCACCCACACATTTATGGCTATTAGGGAACAAAGTGAAGTAAAAGCATAAAATCCAGGAGATTTTCCCCCCAGCCCTGCCTCCGATGGGGTTTCTCCTGCTGCTCTGCCATGCCTACAAGCATCTGTTGGTGCAGACAGTACTTGCTTGCCATGAATAGGGATCATTCAGAGCCCTCCATAAATGAAGCCTCTATGGCTGTTCTCGCTGAGGAAAATATAAAGTTTCTCTGTGTCATTTTGCTGCTAATTAGCAAAGAAAGATAAATACATTTCAGGTGAATATTTTCACTAGCAGAGGTTGTGGCACACAAGCAACATTAAAGCTTTGAAAATAAGGCGAGAGGTAGAGGTGTGCTGGATACTGTAGGTCTGCATTTATACCTCTGTCAAAGCAGTGTTTATTTTTAAAATATGAAACATAATTTTTCCCCGGGCCTCAGAAAACGAAAACACTGGGTTCAATATTTCAAGAGGAAAATATGCATTTAGAGCTCTTCCCGAGCCTGCTTGCAACGTAAACAGACAAACCATTAACTGGCCCCGGAGCAGCCCTGCCACTCTGCAGAGCTGCTGTCATAGGCTTCACGTGTCCTGGCACAAGGAACATCCGCCTGTCCCTCCAACACATTCACATCCATGTCTCCTTTACTAAAAAAGAAAAAAAGGTGCTTGTTTTAAATAGCAGATCCTCTCTTTTCTTCCCCTGCTGGATGGTCAGCAGAAGGTCCTGGTCTCACCTTGCTCCTGCTGGAATCGAATGCTTCAGGCTGATGGGGAATTGTGTATAGCCAGGGAGGGTTTTTTCCCCAAACAATAGTCCCGGTGTATTATTTTCTGACTACAGATGAAGGAGAAAAGGTGGGTAAATGCTTTGTGTCAAGGGAAAGCAGGTGACAGTGAAAGACAGACAGCACCTGCACCCATGTGGGATTTTCTGATCTGGGTTTGCACCCCGGTCCCTTGCTCTCCACATCTCTGTTCAGATTGTGACCATCAGGACTATTCTTAGGATGGAGGTGACAAATACAATTTTTTTGAGTTGTCTCCAGTTCCTAATGGTCTGCTCTGCTTCACCAGCTCTATGGTGGCTGCAGCCTCCCTGCTCCCACCAGTGGGTGGGTAGAGGGGCCAGAACTGGTGGGGACATCTTATTGTTGCTGATGGGCAGCTGTGGTTGCTGATGCTAGTTGTTTTCTGGCTCAGGTGGTGTGAACTTGGCTGCACTGAACTTGTTTGCAGAGTCGGGATGTCACAGCACGGATGAGACACATTTAACAACATGGCAGCATGAAGCTCACCATCAGAGTGCTTAAACTGCTGGGAGACTTCATCTGGAAAATAATAATATTGGAAGTGCTTTGCAGGGCTGGAGAGCCTTTGTGCTGTCCTAACAACTGACAGAGCCTGGCTACAGCCAAGGCTTCTGCCTGCAGGCGAATGAGGCTGAATTAAAATAAATGTCTTTCTAGAGGCAATCAGGTTCAGCAAAAGACTGCAGGGTGAAACCAGAGGATGCAGCTCATTCTCCCCAGCGTGACCTGTCGGGGAAGGCAGTGTCATCCTTTGCACGCAGGCAAGAGAGAGGTTTTCCTTCGGTGGCTGGTGCCTTGAAGCTCTGTGCGATGCCCCGGACTCTCTCATGGTCTCCTCACTGTGTTGCATTCCCTTTCTGATCCTCCCTGGGTTTCTTACCACCTTTCCTGGTTGATAAAATCCCACCTCTCTGCTGGATGCCTGCATTCTCTGGATTGCCAGGCTTGGGATGGGGCAGGAAAGAGCAAAGCCCAGCTGAAGAACAAACACTAAAAGTACTAAAAAGCAAGGACGTGCTCATAGGGGCAGTACCACAGCTGGGAGAAGTAGCAACTTCTCATTTGTCACAAGACAAGCAAGTCTGATGGCATGAACTGTATAAACACAGATTCTTCCTTTATCATTATGTGCGTAACATGTCACAGGAATGTAGAGCAGATGGGAAAAGCCCAGAAAAATGACATTTTCATTTCAATAGCGCAGACAGGCTTTGTTTTGATTTGGCATTTTACTTTTCCAATTTGTTTTGCTCAGGTTGTATTTTAAAACAGTATTTGAGTTTTCTAATTTCCATATTTCCAATAAGCATACCATTATGACATTTAATATCCGAGTATAAATTTCACACTTGCAACAGGGCAAAGTGACAAAAATCAAAATGAATCAGTCCTTGAAGCACTTCCAGGTCCATGACCCAGAGTAATGCGAAGGTTTTCTGTGCGACAGAAAAAGAAATCAGACTTCAGGGATCTCAAGACTTTTCCCAGTTTCCAGTAGAGTTCAAGAACAAGGCATTTAAGAAATTGGAATTTTCTTTAAAAAAAAAGGTACAGTGTCTGTAGCCCTGGCTCATAAATACTTCCTAGAGGGGATCTGGAGATGTGACTGGGGCACACTTATTGAGGCAGCAGAGTGAGAAAAGGGTTGGGAAGGGACAAGCAGCCAAGCCCCAAGTAGTTTACTGTTGATTTTTATTCCATTCTGAACAAACATGGTAGCTGTAGTAAACACAGCTTCCTTGCCCTCCGGCCTTGGAGAAAACTCTGAGGTGTAGCAAAATATGCAGTAACTTTTTTGGTTGGTTGGTTGTTGTTGTTCTGGGGTTTTTTCAGGCTTCCTTTGATGTTCCCACGTGAGCTTTTCCAAGCTGGATTCATAGCCTCCATTTTTCAAATTCTCAGAGAAACGATGACAAAAACTGCCGTTCAGTCAAAGCTCCAAGTCTTGCATTTTATTCCCCCTGTGTTTCTATTTCAGGTTGTTACAGGCAGCAGAGGACTCCCTCCTAACCTGCTTCATTACCAGAGAGGATATTTACTGGCTGTATTGCAAAAAGGGATATTTACAGCAGTGGGATCAGTGCAAAGCGTAAAACAAAATGATGTAAGGGGTGAAAGACCGGGGAGAAATGAATGGCTTTAAACGCAGCCTTTTCACCACTGCAAGATCAAAGAACTGCTGTTTACCCTTTAAGCTGTGAATGGCTGGCAAATATCCTTGTGCTCTGATGCTGTAAATAGTAAATGCTGTTTATGGCTACTCGGTGTTTATGTATTTTGTCGGTCACAGTTATTACAGAGGGATCATTTTTTATTTGCCGTTTTAACCTGGGCCACGTCTTCCCCCAGGGGCTGAGTTTCCTCCTGGGTGCTATTCCTGGATCTCCTGCTGACCACCTGCGAACCATGGTGGTCATGATAAAATTTAGTAGACGGTTGGACATGGTGATCTTGAAAGCCGTTTCCAACCTCAATGGTTCTATGATTCTATGAAAGCTCTGGGCAGCTCATGGCTTCCCTCCATGCCTCGACTTCTCCACCTGAACAGTGCCATCAGCAATGCTCATCTGGCCCGGACATCCACAAAGTTCTATCTGTCCTACTACCTTGCCTGAATGAAACAGCAGTATGAGGCTTAACATTTGTAAAGATGAAGGTCATCGTGTGGGCAGATCTTTTTCTCTGACGTGAATGAGCCAACATCAAGGCAACCAGGACAAGATGACCGGAGTAAGAAGATGTAGTCAGAAAAACTCTAAGGAGGAACATCTTTGTAAAATAACTTTCAGTGGCAGAAATGTTACGAAAATCCTGCAGGCAGACACAAGGATGAGAGAGATCCTCAGCTGGAGCCTGGGGGGGTTTCTGGCCTGATGGATAAGTGCACAGACAGAGAGCAAATGGCAGCAAAAGGATTTGGGCTGATGCATGACCACGCTGCCAATTCCTGTCGTTCTGGGCCCACCACCAGGGACAGCAGTGGCAGCGGCTTCATTTGACTGCTACAAGTGAGTAATTATCTTAATGAACTGTCTGCAGGAAAGCTAAAGTAAAGACTGTCTTCATTTTTTTTTTTCTTATTATGATGTTTAATTTATGCAGTTATAATGGTGCCTGTCCCAGGCTCCAACTCCTGGAAAGTTTATAGGTGTCATTCAAATCAGCAGGAACCAAGGCAGCAAGAAAACCCAGAAGGACAGCGTGGTCCCTGTGGTGCAGGACAGTCTGCAGTGACAGGCTTCTGGAGAAATGCCACGCATCCATCACCCGGGATTCCCTCCACCGCTCCAGGGCCAATCAGCACACTGGCTTACGTCAGTTCGAGGAGGTGCCAGGGAATGCTGCCAAGTTGCTGTCTTTGCCCTCTTCAAGGTCTGTTTATACCCACTCTTGGACATATCAGAATATCCTTGGGACAGCAGAGACCTTTCCATCATAGTGGATGCCGTGACTCGATCTGCCTGGTTTTGAGCACTGTTGTCCTTATTGCATTATGCATTATTGTTGCCAAGTTCCTAGCAGCTCCAGCACGTTTCCGGATGACATTTCAAAGTCTGATAGCCCGAAGCTGGCACCAGAAAAAGGCTTCCAATCCCCCCCTCCATCAGGCTTTACTGACACTGTATTTTCTGCCAGCTTTAGCACTGTTTGACATCCAGGAAGATTTGTAGAATCAGTAGTTTTACCAATTTTTCATGCCAAGGAGACTCTTACAAAAAGGTGTGGCCTGGATTGCTGGACACCTCCACCAGCAAACACTTGCTATCAGTGGATGGGTTTATCCAACATTTGGCTCAAAGGCTGTGAATGATACGTGGGAGCCCTTACAGCCCAGTACTGGGGTCAGCAGCCTTGGGACCAGCCAGAGGATGATGGAAGGAGCCTCCAGGAGAGCTACCCTGTGGCAATCAAACGACACTTCTGCAAGTGCATATTCCACAACTTCATTGCACCCAGTCACGAGGACTATCTGAGACAGTCTCCAGGGATCTGCTTAGACCTTTGAGGCTTTTCTTGCAGCCCCAGGTACTGAGTCTGGTTTTGAGAGCAGATCACTCAGCCATTCTGCACTTTCCCTCCCTTCTCTGACTGTCTCCATGATATTCGATATTTCCTTTTCCTTCACAACTCAGTTTCCCATTCTGTGGAATGGGGAGACCAGGGAAGTGTGTTTGATTGTTTCTTTTCTCAGAGTAGAGGGATAGTCCTGTCTCCTGAAGAAGCACCAGAATGCCTAGAGAAGAGGAAGAAGAAATGAAACAAAGCAGAAGCGCTCCAACAACACATGGTCACTCAAAACAAAAAGCCCTTTTTCCACTGGAGCTTTTGTTCTGGGTAGGTTGGGGGAAAAAGCCACAGTCAGCCATCTAACAGACATCTCTGGAGTCCTGGAGCATCTCCACCTCCATGAAATGCTGCTGCTTCTAAAGGTGATCAAGTCCTTCTCACATATCTGTTCTGCCAGTGCTGAGATCATCAGCTCAATCTGCTCCCCACATCAAAGAATTGCTGGTCATTTCTCCTCTGCAGTGGGAAAAAAACCCCAAAACCCAATGTGTGGAGCAGCAATAAGCATAGTTGTGTGAATTGATTCTCAGCCTCTATTGGAGAGACTCACATCAGGTTAGAGAGGCAAAAACAGTATAACAGTAGCATATTAAAAAGAGTCTTTTATCAGTCTCAAAACCATCATTGATAGTGCCATCGTCTGACTTATTAACAGGCTTGGGACAGCTTGTGTTCAGTTTGGGTTGGCCAACTCATCTAACATTTCAGAAAACCAAAACCACTTCCCGTCTAGAACTCAGTCCCTGACCTGGCTGGAAACTCACAATAAATCTATACATTTTATCAGATTTCAGGGGGGTTTTGAGCCAGGCTTTCACAGGGAACTACTCTGAACCCTGGAGAGAAAATACTGCATGAAGCAGAAGGGTTGTCTGGCTTGCTAAGAAACACAAAACATCAGGTTCATTGAGAAGATCAGGTGTGTACCCAGAGGCTCCGAGTACACGTTGAACATACTTTAGCTGCTTTAGCTGCATTATCAATGTCAATTAAACCAAGAGGCTGAGGGAACATTTAACCCTGCCGCAGTATCTAAACAGCCAAGAGCATTATTAATGGGAATTTAATTAGAGGCAGAATTTGAACCATTTAAAGGGATGGAAAAGGATTTTTAACACTGTTTAGTTAGATCACATTGAAGAAACCTCTTCTGGTTTAGAAGCCAAGTGAACTGCCAGCATTTCTGTTCAATGGCTTTTTGGTCAATCCTGACCAGTTAGGATGTCCCTGTGCTGTGGGAGTTGTCACACATCATCTTGGCATCTACAGACTCTGATGAGGAATATTAAGGGAAGGACTGTTGCTTTCAAATACCTCCCTAAACTAACAAGGGGAAGAAGCTTCACCCTGGTAGCCCAGCCAGTGGCCTCTTCCAGACCTGGCTTCCAGCATTGCAACCAAGGTGTGCAGGTGGCAGGAAAGAAATGAGAACACATGCGATAACATTGACCTACAGCCAAAATATCATTTTTGCTACCCAGTTTTCTTCGAAAGCAAACTATTGCTTCCTTTTGACACACTTCAGGCAGCCAGGACAGCATCATCCAGAAATCAGACAGCAGACTATTGAAGCCATGAACATTTTGCTTTTTATTTATTTTTTTAATTGAAACTCATTTTCTGAGTAACATTAAAAGCCAAAAAATGCGAACACTCAGATATAAAATGGCAGAGCATCACTGTGACAATTCCAGCATGTTGTGTATTCTGGAGTACACACTGTTAATCATCATCATAAGCAGACTGGATGAGAGCTGCATCGTAGTTCATTTGAAGTCTTCATTCTTTTGCCGATCCCGTTCTCGTAGGGTCCTCATGAAAGGTGCTGGTTAGCAAAGCTTCAGCGTTTGACTGTCTCTGCGAAAAGGTTCGTGCCATTTCTCCCCCCATTCCACTTCCTAAATGACTCAGCTGCTGAGTTAGATGTGAGACAGATGAGAAACAGCATCTCGCTGGCATCAAGCGAGCCTGGCAGGAGATTCAGGCCAGTGCCTACGCTTCACGTTAGGCAGGTGTCAGAGGCCAGTGACGGGAACCTCTGTGGTGCCTGGCGCCGAGTTTGTTAAAGATAGAACTGCAGCTTGGTAGTACCAAGTCAAACCTGCCAGTGTAGAACAAGGCACCGGCTCCAGTGGTTCACCGCCACTCTTTGTAGGCTCATAGAGTGAGATGGGTTGTAATAAGCACAATACTGCTATAAAGTAAAGGACTTCTCAATGAGGCTGACTGACAGAGGGGGTAAGAGGCACCAACAGCAATACAGATGTCGTCTTCTCTCCGTGAGTGGAGCTTAGACTGTTACATAAGGTGGTGGGGATTCCTTGGGAGGCAACTCTAAGGCTTCCTCATATGATGGCAGGGCAGCCTGAAAGAGAAGACCATTAGTTATGCTCTGGGGATCACAGAAAGGGTTTCAAGTGGCTTTGCTCTTGTATGCGTTTCTCTATCCAGCTCAAAGCAAGGTAAAAGAACCACATGGGCTGTCAGACATAAAGGGCAGAAATCCAGAAGAGTTAGAGGTCAGCAGTGCTTTATAACCACTTTGCTGCCAGTCCCACCTCCTTCTCCCAGAGTGTGGTTGCAATAAATGGACCAAGGCTCTTTAATGTCCAGAATCTAAGCCTCATTGCCTAAGCAAAGTATCTAAGCTCAGATGATTGCAGAGGTCATGATGCATGCACAGGAGGGGCACACACTGCTGGCAAGACAGGGCTCATCATATTTGCCAAGTTTCAACAAGACAAATGCCTACACTTAGCATTCCATATTCCTGCTCTTTACAGCTCATCCATCTCTACAGTAGCTCCTACTTTTGGAAGGTCTTCAATATTTTTCCATTTTGTGTTGGAGCAGCTGGATGCTCCTGTTAAAGAGATCATCAGTAATCTAAGGAAGGACGCTGATATTCATTATTTAGCAAGCTGTTAAGATGAAGTGCAATGCACCAAGTATCTCAGACATTGATCCAGTGAAAGGTGAAGACCAACTTTATGTTAAACAAGGGTAGCACTATTAGTCACAGAAACTAAAATTTAACTGAAATTAAAAACAGATCTGTGGACCAGACAATACAAGTGATATATTCCCATTTATCTGCTTCACCTGAAATCTGAGTTTCAGGTTCCTTGTAGATATCATTGACTTTGAAATATTTTATATAAAAGTAAAGTTAAAGGAATATCATAGAAACATAGAATTGTTTCATTTGGAAAAGACCTTTAAGATCATCGAGTCCAACCATTAACTCACCACTAACCCCTGTCCCTCAGCACCACAGCTCCACGGCTTGGAAACCCCTCCAGGGGTCACGGGGACTCCACCCCTGCCCTGGGCAGCCTGGGACAGCCCTGGACAACCCCCAAGGGGAAGAAATTGTTCCTCAGCCCCAACCTAAACCTCCCCTGGGGCAACTTGAGGCTGTTTCCTCTTGTCCTGTTGCTTGCTCCTTGGGAGAAGAAACCAACCCCACATTTTTTCAGTATAAAACTGAAACAGTATTTACTCACCTTTTCAGCTGCTTGTGGGTCAGCTTTCACCTCCTCTCTCTTGCTGGCTTTAATGTACTTAAAACAGCTCAGGACACATTTAAACATATAGGCCTGGAAAGGAAAGGGAAGTCTGCCATTGCATTACAAGTCAACAAGAGCATTGTCACTTTTGCCATCAGCCTGTTATTTTTCTACTCTCCTAGCTGGAGGTAGAAACTGGGACCATGTGTCACAGGGCCTCGAATCAGTCTCTCTTGATCCTTCATCAAAAAGGTGACAACTTCATCTATTTGGAACAGTACACCACTATGGGAAGCCAATTGGACTAGTAATACTATTAAATATAAAGTGCATGTTGAAGACCCCTGAGAGGCAATGCCATCAGGTAGGAAAGGAAATCAAGTCTTCATGTTATTTTTCGGAGCAAAGCTACAAAGTTTGGGTGTCTCAGAAAAGCACCTTGGTCACAACATCCACCTCCCAGAGATCCAAAGCTCTCTGGTCAACTAGGACTGACCTGAAAGGTCAGTTCATTCAGCAAAACCCCTACTTGCAATGGTTATGCTTTTCTGACAAGACTGCCTCGTACCTCACAGAGTTACAAGATGCAATAAATGGAGCTTTTCTGAGAAAAAAGGATCAATTGACAGATTAGAGCACAAGAAAATAAGCAAGGCCTGTGAAACATACCGTATTAAATAAATATTTTCCCTACTCTGTGCAGCGAGGCCAAGTCGTGTGCCTCTTATTTTTATTGGCATAAGTGTCTATTTGAAAAACGGTTGGCATTTTCACAGGAACATAGGGAGGTGTATGCCCCGAGAACAAGCCATACAGCTTAGGGTTTCCTAGAACAATGAGGACTGTTTGACTTGACACAAAGCCAAGACAAAGAACAAGAACAAGGAATGAAGTATCTGAGTTGAAGGAATCTGTATCTCAAACAACCTTCCAGAGATGAGAAAGTAAATCCAAACTTTGACCACCTCCGGGGAATACTGCAAAAAACACCCTTCCCCCTTCCACAAGCCTCTTCATGCAGAGAGCAAACATGCAAGACACTGGAGCCATCACATGAGCTATACATAAAACCTCATTCACTCATGAAAGAAACCTCCCAAAAAAATCATACAAGAAAAAAACAAACCAAAAACCCTTCTTTGATTTTGATTCTGGAAGAGTCACTGCAGTGCCAACCCAGTATCTACACTGAATTCCATGAAGATGACTTCAGTTAGGAGCACTGCAAGCAATAGCAAGTTTGAGCAGAGTACAAGAATAGTACATGCAGCTTACGTAAAGGCAGACAGTGACCTTGGGATCATCCCATTACTGGCTAACTCAAAAGTCACTGTAGGATAGCCTTCTCCACACTGAAGTGAAGAGAGAAAGATTTCCTGGAATCTGGTGACATAATAAGTGGATGGGAAGCCTGTCCTTGAGGTCAGGAATAAGCTACTTCAGAAGTAATCATGTTAAACCCTAAACCCTTTCTTTCCTTTCCCACCAGAAATGCTTTATTCCCCTTAGTTCTTGAGTTCTTATCACCATGGTGGTGGGGGGGGGGGGGATGACATTATGATACTGAGGTGAGATGAAGGTTACTTGTGTATACACAGATCAGCAAGGGTGGCAAGGTAAGCATCACCCCTTCACTCACTCTGTCCTTTGAATACTTTGCATCTCCAAGGAACTTAACTTGGACAACTGATGATATCACCACTGGGACTCTACATTAAACATACAACCAGCCACCACATCGGTAAGGATCTGTGAAGCTGCATGGAGGGACTCCCACATTTCAACAGGACACAGTCCCTGCAAAGGGTGGTGTTACATGAGAGAAAGGAGCGAATGGAATATTACCATCCTCTCAGCATGGTCAGAGAAATCTTTCCTGATAAAAAGGTGAGCAACATCTTGCACATTTCATGAGGTCACTGGCAGAGGCATTTAGTGAGGCAGGTGCCCCATCCCTTCTCCATGTGACAGGCACTTTTTTAGCTGAGTTGCTCTTTGATGTGGGATGAGGATAACTATTTGGGGACAGGAATTGCAAGTTGGCAGGCAAACAGCACCAGACACACAGAAACAACATTTTAGTGTGGGAGAAATAAATGCTTGCAATGGGTCATTAAGCAAGTCAATTTATGCAAAAAGATCCTGGGCTAGTCCAACATATTTAGATATTACCTTGGTGTGGGAATTCAGTGAATTGAAACCAATGTGCCCTAAATTGGCCAAATGGCCTTTTTAGGTCTGAACTGTTTCATGTTGTTGCCGCGTTCCTCATCAGATCTTTATCACTTGGAAGGCTCTCGCTCATGAAAATGGTTTTGCTACACGTGGAAGAGGGGAGGGATTGTCACTAAGTTCAAAGGATGGGGTCCCTAATGACTTGTTTGCGGGAGTTTAGTAGTCCAAGGAGAACTTGTGCCTATCCATTGTTTTTTTTTTAATTATCCTCCCCCCATCCCTCATCCTACAAACTCCAGCGCCAGAAGTCGTTGCAAGTTAAGCAGTTTTGTAGCAAGCACTGTGGAAAATTCAAATCAATCTATTTGCCAGGTCAATGAGATTTCTGCTGAAGACTCACACTGCCAGCTGGCTTTCAGGGTTATCTCCACTCCTATTGTGCAGTTTATGTAAATATTAGAAGGTATGCTGAAGTCACGTCTGCAGTGCAATCACACAAGGCACTCCACTCTACACTGGCTCATCTGGCTGCCTGGCAAGATTCTGAATAAAAAATGTTACCCAACTAAGCATTTTTCACTGTGACAGAATCCGCTCAAGTACCTGGAAAGATCTGGTTTTCTTAGCTGGTCTGAAACTCCTCAGTGAAAAACCTGTTTGCTGATCCATTGAAGCAAGAAGAATAGAAACCATCTCACAATGGAGTTTTCTGAGATGTGAGCAGGATTTAGCAACTCATGGGTTTTAGTTAAATTTCAAGATACCAGTGTGCATAACTCCACTTACAGCAGTGCGGATACAGCGACTTACCCAAGTGGAAGATCTAACCTGCTGCTTAATGATCTAATTTATTTTGGTACACAATAGCACAAGAATTTCCTGTACATGTTTTCAAACATTCCTCTAGAGAGGAACGGGCAGGGATAGGTTCTGCATATGAGAGAGGTTTTGCTTTATAACTCACATCTGCAGAAGCATAAAACCAGTGCTTTGAATCTTAGACTTGCCTCAGACACCACGCTGAGGCATAGCTCCTATTGTGCCCGATGAGAGACCAACAAGGCTTTCCAGTGCAGATCTGAGAGAGAAGTAGATGAACCAATTCCTCCTTTCCCCTCGGCAAGAGAGCTTTACTTCAGCCTCACCAGACCCTGCAGCCATTTACCTTCAGGAAGAGGACAGCAATGAACGCAATGGTGAAGGTGATCATCACTTTGGCATATTCCTCCGTTGGTAACTTCTCCAGAGTTGGCAAAAAGCCCTGTGAAAAGAGGGAGAAGGTCTCGGTCATAAACACTTGTTCCCTCTAGCAGGGTCACACAAAGTGGTGGAGATCTCAGCAAGTTTCTCATCCTGCCTCTCAGAAAGGTGGGACAGGCCACCTTCCTTTCCTCGACAGAAAGCGTACAGTGATATTTTTTTCCTCCTACTGTTTTCACTCCCTTGGCAAAGATTTTCAAAAGACTATTTAAATGAGAACTGAAAGCGTGTCTGTTTAATAAAGATGAAAAGTGGATGCATTTTCAATGCATGCAGGCAGGCTCTATCCAAATCACTTTGCTCTGCAATTTGCATCCATAAGATTCTTACAAGAAAAACAAGGTGTACTTTCAAGAAACACATGCATGAGCAAGCTGCCAGTCAAGAACACCATGTTGGTGAGAACATATGGAAAATCCTCTTTTATCATCAAACAGAGCAGTTCTGGGTATGCTGTAGAGATCAGAGAAACTTTACTCTGTCTTAACAGCCACTGAAAGAAACTTCATAGGGCTTCACAGCATGAAAAATCAGCTGAGCTTGCTGTAACCTACCCCATTGTCTGAAGACTTGAGGCTGAGATAGGTGGGGACCTCCACACAGGAGCTGCAGAGAGTAAGAATACTCAGGCAGAAGTCCAGCAGCTGCAGAGCCAGGAAAGGGACCTTCGAGTGTCCCTGCTGCAAGAAGGGCAGGGAACAGGAATTGAGTTGCGATTACAAGATTGTGTCACTTCTACAGATTTCCCACTTTTTACACAGAGCCTGTGATTTGGTCACGCTGACAGCCTAAGGCATTTAATTCACTTCTACCAGCCAAAAAATGAGCAAACCATCCTGTTGGGCTGATTTATACAAGCTCCACAGAAGAGGCCTCTAGCTGGAGTGGTGATACTCGGAGCTTATTGCCAGCAAACCTTTCCTAGCACGGGCACGCCCAGAATGACCTCTCCAAAACCATGAGACAGAAAATAAAATCAACAGGAAGATTCCCAGACATAGGAAACTAAACAACGTCCCAGCTGTCAATAGTTTTTCTTATGTACCCTCAAGCCCCCAAGGATTGCATCCAGTCTCCAGCCAGTATAGAAACTACCTCACCATGAAGAACGGTGGCCCGAGATAACGATGCTTTGTTCCTATATTACACATTGGTCTCTGTCTCATAGAGAACGGAGAAAACTACCCCAGAAATGAGCTGCTACCTACCATGTGGCTAAGGGAGGACACAGAAATGATAGCTGGGACTTGTATGTAGGAACTGAACATCGTTAGGAGGCTGAGGAGGAAGTCCATGACTTGTAGAGCAAGGAATGGGATCAGGAGACGTTCCCTCTTCTGAGAAAGGAAAGCAATGCCAGTTATTTCTTTTCTGAATGGGAGAATGAGATGAGCTATCAATACCTGAAAGGACATATATTTAGGTACTCCAAGAATAAATACTTTCCTGGAGTTTCTGCATCTAATTCCACATACCACGGCATGATGATTTAAAAACAATGAAGGGCATCAGCACTGACTTTTCCCACCCCTATCGAAAGTTTCTGTGAATTTTCATTATGTAACTTTGGGATTTGGTCCCATCAGAGCTGTCAGTCATCTGTGCCCCACAGTTTACCACTACAAAGAAAGCTGGGTTCCCACACCCGTGGTCATTTCTTCTCCTGAAATGGGAAAAATCCCCAGTGTAATAGGGCAGTTACAGTTCCCCTTTGACTTGCAGGGAAATGAGGCAATAAAACCATATTTCTAAATCTTAACATTATTTCCGTTCCTCAACAAGAAAAATAATCTTGATGGAAATGTCATCCAGGTTTGGTACATCTGGCAGTTAGCAGCCTTGCAGAGGAGTCTGAAAGTGCAAACCAGACGCCTGCCACCACTGTAAAAGAGGAGAAATGTTTTTCTGCTTTTTCTGATCATACTTCAGCATTTTCCTTGAGCATCCTCTAGTCCCTTCCTCTAATACCTCCTAAGTCAGAGAGGCCTCAGCCAGCAGCTAAATATCCTTTGTGGAGAACATACCTTCACCACGCCCAGGAGGAGGTTGAAGCTGATGGCAAACAGCATGATGATCAGCAGGAAACTGGTGACGACATCAGCTAAAAGTAATAGAAGTAATTACCACATGACTAAAATCTGCAGCCTAATGTCCCAATTCAATCCTACCTCCAAGGAAGGGTTATAGCCTGACCATGTGGCAGAAGGACTTGTCTATGTGGGGGAACGGATGCCAGGAAGCTGCAAAGTAACCCTCGCTTCCTTACTCTCAACTTTTCATCTGTCTTTGAAGCTTCTGGTGCTTTAGCCGTGGGCTAAAGGCATTTAATTAAAACCGTCCAGGCTGTCAGTGCCTGGACTTAAATTTTATTGCCTGGACTTAAATTTTAAATATCCTAGGCTACAATATTAAGCTAAACTGAAGTAGAAAAAAAGGCAGACTGCTTTTAGCCAGTGACTAATAAGTCTGAGTGGGAAATTATTTTGAGACCCAAAGACAGATCAGTGAAATCTGGTGCAAGATCTGCAAGATTCACAAGCAGACAAGAAGCATGAGTTTTAACCACCCACTGCTGGTATGGACCACTGAGCTTCAGGATGAAATATCTCACCTCCATTCTCTGTAGCTGTGGGATGCAACATACACATTAAAAATAAATGTGAGGAGAACAACATGAGGCATTTCTAGACCTACAGGGCTGAAGGTAGTCTTTGTCAGCTCTTCGGGGTGCAGGAGGGTGATCTCTTCCATAGATGTAGTTTCCTACTGATGATGACTACCAAAGCCTGCCCTCCACTGCACAATAGACACATTCGGTCTTTACAGAAGTTTAGACAGTGTGAGGGGTTTTATAAAGTTTGTTTGCCCCCTGAGAAAGAAAGAAAGAAGGAGGGTGGAATAGGGGTGGGCAGCTCACTCCAAATACTGCTACTTTCTTTCCGTGCTTTTGCATCATGCACAGTCTTTCCCTCCCCTCCAACTCCCTCTCCCACTTCTTACTTCTTTACCTGAGTTTCAAAGAGCACCAGTCTGTTTGGGGTCTCCAGTTCCCAAGTGCTCAAATAAAGGGTTTAATTTTATTAGAGAAGAGCCAAACTCCTAACTTTTATGATCTTTTTAAAAGCAAATGATCCTTTATATAGGTTCATTTCTCAACCATCAGAAATATTTGATTACTGGCTTGTTATACCCCCTGCCAACTTCCCAGTTTATTCCATGGCTTTAAAATAAATCTAATGCTTGAGTCTGTTTTTTCCACTACCCCTTTCACTTGCTTTCATAAATATAGAAATTGTGTTTTAGCCTGCTGGATCCCTGATATATTCCAGCTGCTCTAAAAATCCTTCACTACTCCGTATTACCCGTTTTTTTCCCCCCATGAAGATGCCCCTCCATCTCCCCCAGCTTTGAGTGTTTGCCTATAGCTTTGGTACCACATAACATTTTTAGCATGTGGGGGAGGATTTCAGTGCTTGGGCAAACATCAAACTGTCCTTGACCCGCTTCCTAGCTTTCCTGACAATCGAGTAAAATAATTTACAAAGATGTTAAGGCAGAGAAACCCATCCCTCTTTTTTTTTTTTTTTTTTTTTTTTTTCCCAGGGAGATGACAGCAATATTGCTGTTTACAGCAACAAAACGTTTGCATTAGAGCTGTCACAGCTATACCATAATTTGGCTGGTTACTCTGTTTGAGGGAGTAAATGCAAACAGCCCAAGTCAAAGGGAGAGCCATGCTGGAGAAAGGCAGACCTATCACCCAGTGCCATGTCACACCTGGCAGGAGATGGACACCCATTAGATGCAGGAACTGCAGCATAAGCAAACTGTCAAGTGCCAGGCTCTCGTGAGCAATGTGGGCATGGATTAATGCCAGTTGAAGCAAGAACCAGAGATGATACTGAGAAGCTCTGGAGCCTTTATAGAGGACCTGCCTGACAACTGGGCTGAGCCACATCTGGCAGCAAGCGCAGGTGGCACCAACAGCAACAGTCCTCACATTCTTACTCTGTTAGCAGGGAGTTCACTTTATTTCTTTTAAATGCATTGATACTGAAGATATTTTAACTCCCCTCACTGCCTTCTCAAGATTATCAATGCACTTGACTCTGCTCTAGAAATGAGATTTGCTGATGAGCAGGAACCTTTAGTCTGAAAAGAAGCTCTGACCAGTCCTTCCTTCCCTGAGGATGAGAAGGTGCTTCCTTTCTAGGGCTCAAAGGGAAAAACTCCTTTAGGAGGCTGCATCCCTCAAAGCAGCAAAAATTGCTTATCTCTAGAGAAGGAGCAGCACCACACAGGTCACTGCACGGGGAGGTGCCAGACATTCAAGACCTAAGGGAGTGATCAAAAGTATCCAGCAAACACTTAACCCACATCAGGAAAAAAAAGAGTTTTGATGGCCCAACAAGAAAACAGCTTTTACTTACAACCTGATTAAAAAAAAAACAACCAAACAAGCAAATGCAGGATCTGTTTACCACAAAGTAAGGTGAATTGAAACAGAGAAGAGGAAGAAGTCTTAGGAAACAGAAAAGAAACCCCAAATCCAGCGAACACTGCACGAGAACAGAGGACCATGGAGAAAGGGCTTCACTGCAGAAGAAGCTGCTCACAGCTCACCAGGGTCGTGGGAAGAGCTTGAAAACCAAACCCACCTTTCAGAAGTGGGAGAGCAGAGACAAGGCTGTAATCTGGCGCACAAAGAACCAAAGATTAACACGAGGACAGCACAAACTCCAAACAAAAAAAGAGTTCAACAAAGAAGACAGACTCTGTCTTTGTAGGAGCAAAGGAGACAGTCCCAGGCCCATTAAGCTCCAAGCTGCCTGAAGCCATTTTCCCTGGTTTTCCTCCCAGAACCACCCATCAGAAGCTTGCCCCAGAGAGGGTTTCTCTCTTTAGCGTGGTGTTCCCTCGGATTCAAGACAGCTGTGGTTTTCTGCCTCTTTCTACATGGTCTCATGCTCCAGCTCTCTCGGCAGGCTCGCTAATTAATTGGGCAACTAGCCGTTGTTTCTGCAGGCTAATTGCTGGCAGAATCCAGCTGAATTTTCCAAGCGGAACCTTGATCAAAAAAAACCAAACCCCTCTAAACAAAACAACAAAGAAACAAAGAGCTGCAACCCTACAAGCACAAAGGGATGGAAATAAAAGGAAAACCAAGAGAAAACAACTTTCCCCAGCAGTGTCTGCCTCCTGTTTGTTCACAGCAAATGTGAACACACCCTTTCTGCTGGCAGCAGCTCTCTGTTCCAGGGATGTTACAGTACCAGCAGGTTTGATCTCAGTTATCAAAGAATTTACTTAAACAGAATGACTTCTTCCTTTGTAGGAGCACATTATAGCAGGATGGGCTAAAGGAGTGACCCTCTTAGGTAGCAGCAGCTGCTGGCTTTTGGCCCTGTCTGTGCAAACCCTCCATGAGATGAGAAAGTGGTATATGTTATAGAGGCCAAATGCCACATGGAACATTTTGCAAGGGCTGGCAGAGTGGCAAGTTACTTTCCAAAACAAGCAGTAGATCCCCTGGGATCCCACTCCACAGCAGACCCTAGAGACCAGAATACTGTGACTAACAGGCTCTTTCCATGCCCAGCATCTGTGGTCCAAAAATGTAAGATGCTGATGTTTCAGTCTCTTTGGTATTTCCCTTCATGCTTAGTTGGCCTTTTTATGGTGAATGTTTTTGTCTTTTTTACTTAAAAACCCTCAGAAAAGGGCAAAATTTAGGAACCCTGAACCAATCTTGAGCATTCATAGGCTGTAAGGGACAGAGCATCCCTCATCTACATGCAGCTGACCCCATCACCCTTCCCATTACCCTGGCAATAGGAAAAACCTACAGCAATCCCAATTCCCCTTCCCTACCCTAACCATTCCTTGTGGAAGTCAAGGCCAATCTCATACCCTCTTTTTAAGGAAGAAAAACACCTTGCTGTGAAATCTTGAGGGAGCTCTGCTTCCTTAGAAAGAACTCCTATAAGTATTTTCTTTTCCTCCTCTGTCATGTGAGAAGCATTTTCCCATAAAGCCAGCCTTGTTTATATTCTTGGGCCATGACTACAACGTTAGCATTATATATTCTGAGATGTGTTTTAATCTGGCAGGATCTACAAATAGAGCAGCAGATGCTGAGGGCATCGGCAGAACCTCTCCTCAAATTGTTCTCCAACTCTTCCATCTGGGTTTTGAAGTCAAATTGGACTTTCTGTACCGCTTTGCTGTATTGCTTCCCTGCTCGCTTCTGAAAATAGAAGGGTTGCACTGTGTTTATTCCAACTATAATCAGAAAACACAATCTCCCAAGCAGAGCCCTTTGAAACGCTTGGGAAGAGAAGCCAAGTGGAAGTGCTGGGGATTTCATTATGAAAAGTTCCTTTTTGTGTAGGAGGCAGTGGAAGAGGGGGGAGGGGGAAGACGTGTCATTTTGATTGTGTGGGAAGAAGGGGGGCTGTTAAAAACGGGGCCAGTTTCACTCAGTTCTGTTCTTAAAGAAAACCCTCCAGATTTGCAGAAATGCACGTCTTGCTTAGAAAGCGTGTAATGGTTTCATGTGGAAATCATCTGAAAAACCTGTCTCGAGGATTTGTTTCTTTTTCTTTAGTTTACTTAGATACTTGAAGAAAAGTAAAAATTAATTGGCCTCGGATCATCTTTCTGCCAAAAAAATGATGAAAAACAATTGGTCGTTTTTTACATAACTGTGTCTGTGGGAAAGTATTCTGAATTCAATATATCATGGTCAGTTTACAGTGGTTCAGGCCGATGTATTAGAATGCATGGAAAATATTTCCAACTATGTCCATGTCCACGCCAGGTACATCAACACTAAATAAATAAATAAAATTTGAAAAACCCCAAACAAACAAAAAAAACCAAACCACCGACAAATAAACCCAACCAAAACCAAAAACCTCAAATAAGCAAGGAAACGAATAAACAAAAACAAACAAAGAAGAGAGGAAGACCTTGAGGTCACGCTTGCAGCACGTCCGTCGGTTTTTCTCTGTAAAATTAAAACTAGAAACATAGATTAGAGAAATGGAGAACGGGATTCTGCCACCTGTGTTGAGCTGGTCCCAGCCACCCATAATCCAGCTGCGTTTTAGAGCCTGTTGGGTGCTTTGCATGTTGCTCTAGTGGGAAATCTCTGGAGAGAGCACTTTGCAAAGCGGTCACCATGCACATCTACGTGGGGTGTTGAGCTGAGTCACAGCTACAGAGGGACTTCTGTGGACCACAGCTAAGCAAAGCAGCCTCCAACTCACCCAGGCTGGACTACTTTGGAAAGAATATCCTGTGTGAAAGGTGTCAGTCATGACAGCAGACCCGTGCTCAGTGTCCCATCAGCAGCCTCCAAAACAGACCCAAAACAGTCCGTTTTCCGCTCAGTGTTGATGCTTTCCCAAACAGCCTTGGTGGATGACAGAGGTGCCTCCGAAACCCCAGCTGGGCTCTTTTGAGAAATGTGAACCCATTTGTTAGCAGTAAATTCACCCAGACAGTGACTATGTCTGTCGTGGTGCTTTCCATTACGTCTGTCTCCTACTCCGGGGACAAGTGAGTTTGGAATGTGCAGGAATCTGCTGCACTTGGTTTCTTTTTCCTCCACTCGCAGGGGGCCTCTCTCTTGGTGCTGGCAGCCTGGGGAAGGATGCACTGGAAAAGCAGGGAACAGGCAAGTCCTTGCTGCTCTGAGTTGTTTCTCTGATGCTGAGTCTTCTTGGAGGGTGTGGGAGCCTGGTTTCCATCTTTTTGCACACAGCAGACAAGGGTTATCTCAACTTGTGGCTTTAGAGTGAAAAGTGACTAAGAAAAGAAGAAAGCACCCTGCATTTATTGCTTCAAAAGAGCTTCATGCAGAAGTAGCCTGAGTAAGTAATATTTGAGGTTTGGGGAGTTATTTTCTTTTAAATGGCACCCCACATGAGATATCTGCCAGGTCTCTGAAAGCGAACCTAGATCCTTCTCAGCTCAAGCCGTAGGATTTCCATCAACTGTGATGAACGTGTTGCTTGCAGCTATTTGTGGGATATGAAGCAGCCTGACTGCTTCTTCCAGACAACCGATGTTCTGCAAAAACCACCAAGGGCTGGGAAAATCTGGGGGTGGGTCCAAAGGGACAGGGGGGAAAGGGAGGTATGCTGTTGTGGGTCTCTAAAATGCCTTTGGCTGTGAGGTAGGAGACCCCTGCATAGCATGATGGATGATAAGAAGAGGGTGGCTCCATGACATAGAGGGCAGGGTCTTGGTGGCCGTGTCAGGCAGCCCATGCACTCATGGGATGCAGTGTGGGGCTGTGATTTCTCCCCGCTCTGGGACCCTAAGGTAACTGGCCAGACTAGGTCTGTTGAGGAACTGGTGAAACACTTCAGTGTTTTCCTGGAAAATGCCCAAGGTGTGAAGGAAGTCAACAGCGTGTGTGAGGTTTAAATGATCTACAGCTGGTGAAAAGAGAGAGGTGGGGAGACCAAAGCTGTCAGATTAGTGCAAATTGTATTGCAGAGGGAGTGGGAAGGCTGTAGGAGAGGGAGGGTACTGGAGAGTTTGGGCTTGAGGGTCTGATCCACTGAAACAGAGACAGCTTCACTGGGCTCCGTATTGGTCACCAAAAAGCCGAAACAGCCATGGCCAAAAACAAAATCCAAACCTTTACAGACTAAATTTTGTCTCTGTACGTGAGCTTTTGGTCTGTCAGCTCTGAAGATAAAGAAAGAGGGGCCAATTCAGGACCTTGGTCTGCCTCTCAGCCCCGCAGACCCTTGCTGCTTTCCATCACCTCAGTGACCTACCAATTCTGTAGTAATCCTTGTCCAGGTCTTTGCAAAAGCCTTTTCCACCTACAACCTCCAGGGAGTACTCGATCAGCAGCAAAATGCTCATAACCTGGGAGAACAAAAGCAAAAGATACAATTCAGTGAGCCTTGGGCCAGCTTCTCATCAAGTGATTTGTTTCCAGGGAGCATGCATCGGCCACATTCCTAAATGAAAGACGAGTCTCCAAGTGAGATGGTCATGAAGGGTTTCAAATCCTGTATAAGGAAATCCCGAGGCAAAAGTTATCAGTTTATTAATGGTTTGGGTGTAACTATCTTTTTCTGCCAGCTTTTGAAGGATGATGGAGAAATTACAAAATTAATGAGTTTTGTTTCAACACTTTTTATCCAGAATGTCCTGGCTTTACATTTTGAAACTGCATTTTGCTTCGGGATTGAGCTAAATATAGTAACCATACTGTGAAGTGTGAAAAGAAGCACAAAACAAATACAGCTCCCTCTGTAAGTCTAGCTATACTACTTCAATGACAAAAATATACTTTTCCTGCTTTTATTTATTTGAGAAACATCCCCAAATGTGGGGGTTTTTTTCTTTACATTGAAACAAAATTATTTTATCCAAGTTTCTGCATTGGACGATGAAACCCCAGACTCCAGTGTTCATTCCATTCTGAATTTAGCAAGCTGCGAGATGGGGTGAGGAGAGGAAATCCTGAGGTGTGCAAAAAATGGAGAAACCCGTGCCAACGTGACCTCTCCATCTTCACCCCACCAACGCCAGGCCCAGCACTGGGAGCACCCATTCTGCAGACAACCACGGACAGGAGCCATCAGCAAAAACACCATCGAGAAAAATGAGACCGTCATGAAGAGAAGAATGAAAGAAGACATTTTATCTGTTCTGCACGGCCTCTGTGAGTCATCTGAAGCCCACACTGATGCAGAAAGCAAGTTTGTATCTGCCACCAAGATCAACCCAAGCCTGGGTACCATTGACCTGAAGCAGCTTTCTCACAAGAGCTACAGGAGCCTTTCATTTCAAGAGCTGCTCAAAGAAGTGATGCAGGCACGAAGAGGAACCGGAACTGTTGTGGGCTGCACTCGTGTTTGCAAACTTTGTGTGTGGGAAACGGCACAAAACCAGCAGCTGCGGGGAGACGAAGCAAAGCTGATGGTTCATGAGCAGAGGAGAGGGTATCTTTGGTCTTTTTGCAGAGCAAGGGCTGGAGGTGCCGTATGAGACCCAGACAGAGCTGAGGCAGCAGCGACTGACGGTAACAGCAACACTCAGGTGTAAACCAGCAACACTCAGGTGTAAACCAGCAACACTCAGGTGTAACAGCAGTAACGTACAGTGTATACTCAGATGTGCCAGGGCTGGCACTGCAAGGGAACAAGAGCACGAGGCATGGAAGGAAAGCTTTGCATGGCCCCAGCAATGGGGAAGCGTGGCTGGGAGGGGTGGCCTGCGGCAGAGACGGGAACTGAGCGCAGACTCCTCTCGCCACCTTTGCAGAAGGCCTAGGAACTATTTTCGGCATCAAATTCATCAACTTCCTGCGCCACAAGCTGTAAGTGCAGTTTCCAGAAGAGCTGTAGCACATCCCCCAGAGCCCTTTCCTTCTAGAGCATCCACCAAGCCACGCTTGCTGCAGTGGGGACTGGGACCCTGTGTCCCACCATGAGCCTTCCCTCTGAATTTAAAATACTCTCTAGAGTCTGAGTTGGAAGAAAGGACATGCCGCATTTTCTCCTGGGCTGTCTGATATCAGGGTGTTCAGCAGCAGCATGAGACACGCTCATTTTTGTCTTTTTTTTTTTTACCTTGCAGGAAATGAACTTTGTTCATGAGGCTGACAGGAAAAGGAGAAATATCTAGATCTCATGATACGGGGGCACAAGCAAGTTAACATGAATTCAGTTTAATGTAACAGCACTTGAAGTTCCGTGGAGGCACTGAACCTTGTCAACAATGAAACTCCATCTCTCTCAAGTTTACACCTGACAGCCTCCACGGGGATGGTAAAGGGTCTTGTAAGTGCACATGGAGATCACACGCTGCCTTCCAGTGCCCTAACTTGTCTGAGAGATTTCATGTTCATGCTTACAAAGAGATTTCACTTCCCTTATTGCTCCTGTTGGTCAAGGCCCTCAAATGTCAATATGGGAAATATAAGAAGAAATGCTTTTTCACATTTCTGTTAAGTAGATGCTTGAGCAAAATGGATGATCTGAGCCCTAAATACCAGTTTAATTCCCAAAAGACAAGTGAGTGAAAGCAGGACATCACATCCCAAATGCTTCCGTCCCAGATACATTTACAATCGGAGCAGAGCCAGAGACTAACTTCAGCATAAAGAACCATCTCTAATGTCTGTTAAAGAGGGAGCAGCAGAGCAAAAGAGGCCCTGGTTCCCTTGCAGGTGTTGAAATGAGCCACACAACCAGACCAACTGCAGGCACATAAAATAAGTACACATCAGAGAGAAAACCGAAGCCCAGCCTGAAAGATTGAGGAAGACATTGAAAGTGCAAGTTTGTTTAAACTTCCCATTTAAAAAGACTTTTGCATAGAAAGATTGAGCCACTGAACTGCAACGAGGTAAAACAATGGTCTCTGGGCTTTTCCCTTGGCTCTCCATCACAAGCAACGTGTGAAGACCAGGACACCTCTCCAGCACCTGACTTTCACTTTGACACGCTTCTGCCTGGCATGTGACAATCTCATTTATTCCTGTAGAGAATGTACATACAAGGTGATGAAACCCCTGCCATGGGCTGCTCTCGAGAAGGCAGCAGAGGAAGGCTGACGTGGTGTCTGCCTGGTATTCCTTGCTGTGCAAGGCTGTATATGTTCTCACTCAAGATTCACCCTTCAGCTCCAAAAGAAACCAGAAACTTCCCATTTCAGATGAGCATGCAGTTCCCTTTCTTACTGCAATGTCACGACAGGAGAGAGGCGGGCTTAAAATAGGAAATTTCACTTCCCAGCTCACCATTCACAGCTCCCTTGTTTCCCAGCCCCTCCACCAGCCAACCCTCCTGATTTTATCTCCTACAGCTGCAGATTTTGGAGGACACTTCTCACCTTGTTGCCGCCTCTGTTTAAAAGGAGTGCTTCAAATTTCTTGGTAACAAATCTGTAAGACCAGGAAATGAAGTGTAGGACTGAGGTAGAGCCAGTTGTTAAATCAAGGCAGCTAAATTGGGGGTGTCTTGTTAAGGTAGAACCTTAACAGCATGACACAGAGAGCCCCCATTCCCTGGTGAAGAATTCTGCTGCAGCTGTAGTAGGTTTATACTGCTGTTAGAGACCATGCCATGTGCCTTTTCTTTTTTTTTATGAAATATGTGAAGCTCGTCTAATCTCCAAATAATTTGTGTTTATGCACGTGGCCTTGGTGTGATGGCTGCTCCTTTTTTTTTCTTTCACGCCGAGTGTCCCTGCAAGAGGAGCTTGAAGCTGCAGGGATCACTGGGGACAGTGATGTGCTGCTCCATCAGAGCATTGGGGTGCTGTGGAGGTTTCTGACAGGGATGCACACAAGTAGGTGGCACCCAGCACTTTGGAGGCAACCAACGCCAAGCAGAAATGCTGTACGTTCAGAGCTTTGCCTTTTCTTACTTTAAAAGTGGTTGTTGTGACAGAGTAGGATGAAGTAAGGAGTGTTTTTAGCTCCCATTTGGTTTCCTTTCAATACATTTTATCTTTTTCTTCCTGCTGTGTCCCTCTCCCTGTCTGATTTGTGCAACAGAGATGCTCCAGGAGGATGAGGGACCAGTAGAGAGACTGCTGAACATCTTGGGTCAGCCACAGCCTGGTGAAAGCTCAATGAATTGCAGCTCTGTACCAACATGAGTTATGCCCACAGGTAAGGATTGGACCTCAGGAAGGTCACAAAGATAAGACTCTGCTTCTCAAGTTAAAGAGCTGCCAAAGAGAAAAACTTGTCTGCAACTGAAGCCAGAACAAGGTACAAATGTGCTGCTCTCTAAGACCTCCTTTGGCTTTAATCAAGGACTAGTAGCAAATGAATTGTAGGTTTTCTGCCCATGCTGTGTGTACAAAAGCAACTTTCCAGCCTTGTTCTTGAAGCTTATATAAAATAACTTGAGGCCTGCTCATGTCTGGGAAGAGCTGATGAGCATAAGGACAAATTCCTCCATGCTTTCTTTGAAAGTCACCTGCAAGTCACCTCACAACACCCAGTGAAGCTTTGCTAAAGCACAACTCTGACTCCTCCTCATTCCCCTCCTTCTCCTTCCCCATTCTTTTGAGAATGCCCATGATTTATTTCAACTGTCTATGGAGAAATCAGCAGTGAGACAAATCTAATTTATAGGAGGACAAGACATCACCACAAAGCCTTAGAGCTTGTGCTTGATGGCATTACCATCACCCAGCATCACTATGATTCATCATGAGGACACACAGCAATAACTTACACTGATACAAACCAACAGTATTGATGTAGCAAGTCATCCTCGTCACTGCTGAGTTATAAATCCCCTTTTTCTTCGGCCCTCCCTCTGCCCAGCTGCAGCTATTTGGTCAAAAAGGTGGACAAGATGTAGGGAAATGGTCACTATTCTGTTATGTCTTAAAGAAGTAAGACAAGACAACCTTCTCTGGAAATTAGATTGTTTTCCAAGGGGTTCTGTGTAAAATAAAACCCACTGAGATGATCCAGTAGCTACAGATGCAGTGGGACTTGCAGGGACTTGGCGAGTTGCAGACTCTGGGGTTGCAGTGATGGTCACTGTCAGGAGCTGAGGGCTCAGGCAGCCCCTGCCCATTCTCCATAAAATCCTGTCATTCACTGAATGCTTCCCCTTTCTCTTGCTATCTGAAAAAGCAGCTAAGCCAATCTCCAGATTTCTTTGCCTTTCATTTCAGCAGTTGTATGCTCCACCAGTGTGTTCGGGCACAGCATCATGGAAGTCAAACCCATTAAACCAGCACACCAGACCACTGTCTTGGCTTTGTGTGAGCAGCTTGGATTGCTCCTGCTGCCCCAGGAAAGCAGACTGGTGCTGTAGGGGGACCACGGCACATCCATCCCTTGCCACAACTGCCATGCCCAGCATGTGTCTGCAGGGTACAGCTCCCCGTACTCCACTTCTGTGCAAGCAGGAGGTTAAAAGCCCCCGTTAACCGTTACCACTCTGCAGGCTCCCAACCCGTGACCGCGCGCAGCGAGTGCAACAGATGGGAGTTTTTTAAGTGCCTCTGCCGTGTGAGAAACCACATCCTCGGTAGGACTTAAAGCCACCTTAAAGCACCTCTGTGCAACCAGGTGGTGGGGGAGAAATGTCCCTCCAGGCTCTGCTGCTTCTGCTCGATGCCATCTGCACCCAGCCCCAAGCAGTGACACCGGCTGCCTGGCAGCCAAACACAGCCACCGATCCAAATAGAAACCAAAACGGTGCATATAGCGCCCAAGGGGCCATAAAGAGAGAAATGAGGCAGCTCTGCCCACCCGCCCTTTGCTTGCCTGGGGCCTAAATCCCTCCTCCCTCCACTGATCCTCAATTCCAGCATTCCCACAGTTTCCAGTGCCAACATCCTGACCTGTTTCTAACCAACAGGTCCAGGTGTCTGTGCTGAGCCCTGGCTAAGCTACACATCCCCGCAGGGGTAAGAGCTCCTGCATCAAACTGCAAGGGAAAACCAGGAAGCAGAGTGACTTTCCATGAGCTCCAGTTGGTAGAGCCAGGGAAAAAAAATAGTTAAAAAATGCTCCCAGCATAATAAATTTCTTCCTGCTCCCCACGCCACCTTCTTTTCTTTTGTCCATCCCTCTTTAATCATTTGGTTTTCTTTTTTTGGGAACACAAAGAAAAGTAAACAGTCAGGAAACTTTGTGATCTGCAATTATTACACCTTGGAAGGTTCCACCTCTGCCTCTCTTTTCTCATTTCCCTCTCCCTGTCCCCCCATTGAGCCCTGTAACTTACCATGTGGAAGATCCCTAGAGCAACTGTTGCTGTCTTGATGTTGAAGCAGCAACATCTGGGGGGCTCAGTGGTCTCTTGGGCAGTCATTTTCTGATCCCTCTGTGCTGCTGTGAGTTAATGAGGTTGAATTTGCAGCAGCCGCCTCACTGAAAAGCGAAGTGAGCAGCTCAACTTCCTTCCTGGTGTATAAATGTGTTAAGTCATCTACAAAGTCACATGAGGTCTTTGATTTCTCAATAATAAAGAAAGCAAAATTGTGTTGCTTTTCTAACAGATCTTTAGCTGCTTGCACATCCCAGATGGCAAATAGAAGCACAAATGCTGCTTCAGGCAGGTGGTGTCCAGCAGATGAGGTATACAGGGAGAGGAGGGATCTGAAGCAGGGTGCAGCTTTGTCCCACAAAAATCATCAGAAACAAAAGCAGGGGGCCAAGAATTTCACCTCAGACTTGACCCGCTGTTTTTGCAGTGAAGCATCCAAGTTCCGCAGTTTGAAGCAGCTCGTTCCTTGCCAGCAGAGTCACCATTCCTTGGAAGTGCTTCTGGAAGCTGATGCTTAAGCAGCCCTGGACTCTGGGTCCAGAAGGGTGATGGAAATCCAAGGGTCAGGGTTGTTGGCCGAGAGATCTGCAGATTTGCTCCTGGCTCCTGGGATAACTGATGTGATTTATGTTAGTCATCTCCTGCAAAACAAAAACAAGAGAGGTCTGAGCCTGGTGACTGAGCCACTGTGAAGCACATCAGACTGTCTACCCCTGCTTGAACTTACTACAGTGTGCTCATTGTTAGATATTTATTACCATTCTCTTTTGGTTTGGTGGTTTTTTTTCTTTTCTTTTCCTCTTTCCCCATGCTATGGGACAGAAAAGTCATGCTTTAGACCTGCAGTGAAGCAGATTGACCTGAGCTTCTGGCTTCCTGGGCAAGGTCTGGTACACCACAGCAGGGGACAGCTCTGCAGCAGGTAAATGTGGCTAAATGTAAGGAGACAGAGTTGGGCACATTCAGACAAACTCTTGGGTGACTTACGTACCAGCACTTCTGGTTTCAGCATCCCAGATGCACCCACTGAGTTTGTTGGCTTGTGCTTCCCGGAGCGTTCCTAGCCAGTGGATCATCAGGGCCCTACAGGGCTTAGGGAGAGGGTTTTCTTCATTTTTCTTGGGAAACTAAATGCACAAACTCCACCTCCATGACAGGAAATAACTCCTCCATAGCCCTCCAAATCTGTACAGAGTGCTACATGTCCAGCTGTGTCATGGGAGGTGTGCTGGAAAGCTTCAGTCTGGCTGAGTGGATGTTCCCAAATGCCATGGAAGTTCCACGTGATCTATTTTTAGAGGAAGTCAGGAGTTTTGGCCAGCAAAATGGTTGGAAAACTAAGTAGCTGAATGCCCCTGGAGACAACTGCATCTGAGACAGGGTCAGCTTATAACTTAAATCACATGGTCCATAAAAGATTGGCTGTGCCTTTATGCCCAAGGTCCCTGTCCAGAGCCAGGGATCTTGCAGCACAAAGACATTTCAGGGCAGGGCAGGGTTAGTGCTGTTGGGTTCCGTTGCATATTCCCATGCTTTTCTTTGGAACCTTGCCAAATCTGGCAGTTTATTACTTCAATCCCAGGTTTTGAAGTCACATGGTTGACTCTTTTTTTCTCCCCCTTTAAGGATGCCTCTGTGTTTTTCAGCCTTGCATTTGTGGGAAACTGTTCACAAACAAGGTCTAAGTGCAGCTGAACAGAAGAAGAAAAGGGAAAGGATTCTCATTTTTTTTTTTCCCCTGTTTGGTGGTTAGACCATTCTAGCCAATCTCATAACAAGCTGGGGGAGAAGATGGACTCATATTCTTCAAAAACCTGATGACAGCAGTACAGCTTCTGCCCTGTGACTGGCAGGAGGCTGAAAGCAGCTTTGGTGTACTCCAGGAAACCATCTCTGAGGCAGAGCTCACACTGCAGTGGATCACTTGTGCTCTCCACCATCCACTGGTTCAAAAGAAAAGATCAAATGCAAAAACAAAAAAATAAGACACAAAATCCCTCATCCCAGGGCCGCATGGTCAGTTTGGTGTGGTTTATTTCAGTCCAAGTCCATGGCTTCAACTCGAGTAGAAAATTGTAAACCCAGTTGAGCCCACGCTGCGGAGGCCATAGTAATGAGTGCTCACCAAGACTGGGAAGATCTACTTTCCTTTGACATAGCTTTCCATCTGGTGGCCTCAGCAGTTTCTGCGGAAGTGGACAGGCATCATTATCCCTTTTCTACAGACGGGAAACTGCAAAATGTGAGCAGAAGTGCCCTGATTCACAGAATGACAGAATCACAGAATGTTCGGGATTGGAATGGACCTTGAAATATCATCAAGTCCAACCCCCCTGCCAGAGCAGGATCACCTAGAGCAGGTCACATAGGAACACGTCCAGGAAGGTTTGGAATGTCTTTGGAGAAGGAGACTCCACGACCTCTCTGGGAAGCCTGGGCCAGGCTCTGTCACCTTCACTATGAAAAAGTTTCTCCTTCTGTTTCCATGGAACCTCCCATGTTCCAGCTTGCAAACATTGCCCCTTGTCCTATCATTGGAGGTCACTGAGCAGAGCCTGGCTCCATCCTCCTGACACTCACCCTTTACATATTTATAACCATTAATGAGGTCACCCCTCAGTCTCCTCTTGTCCAAGCTAAAGAGCCCCAGCTCCCTCAGCCTTTCCTCAGCAGGGAGATGCTCCACTCCATCATCTCTGTGGCTCTGCGCTGGACTCTCTCAAGCAGCTCCCTGTCCTTCTTGACCTGAGGGGCCCAGAACTGGACACAATATTCCAGATGAGGTCTCAGCAGGGCACAGTAGAAGGGGAGGAGAACCTCTCTCCACTGACTAACCCCACCCCCTCTGATCCACCCCGGATGCCATTGGCCTTCTTGGCCACGAGGGCACATTGCTGGCTCCTGGTCACCCTGCTGCCCACCAGGACCCCCAGGTCCCTTTCCCCTGTGCTGCTCTCCAACAGGTCTGTCCCCAACCTATACTGGTACCTGGGGCTGTGGCCACACCACTGTCCAGAAGAGAGCTGAGATGGTAACTGGTGCCTGTGTATCCACAGGCTGCTCAGTTTATGAGGAGAGACCTCATTGCAGGGAAAATATGAAAATTATAGAGGCTGAAGTTATAGCATTGGCAAAAGATGGCATCACTGTGAGTTACATTTCGGCAATCTACTCAAAACTTGTCTGGCTTCTGAACAGCTCCAGATTTCAGGGATACGTTTTTTATGCAGACTAAATTGGAAGTATGTTTGGTCTCACTCCTCCCCAGTATGAGTTCTCACAGATTCCACCTCTTTTTAGGACGGGAAATAAAGTAACCTCTACAGAGTATAGTTATGGGTCTCCTGTTACAAGAGAGACCTCCTGCAGCTTCCTGCCTTTACTTGCAAAGGCAAATCTGTGGCAGCAGTTGGAAAATGCTCCTTCCACGTCGTTTTTGTTTATTTACAAAAGTAAAGATTTTGTCATGCAGTATCACAGCACCGAAGGGTTTGGCCTGAAGCCCCCACAGTGCGATCTCCTGTTTGTTTTAAAGCCAAAACTTCCTATCAGTCTTTCTTAAAGTATGACGAGAAACACTTCCAAAGCTCTTTAACCACTGAGGGGCTTCATCTTCCTTTGCTTGAAGTGTCCTTGGGGTAGGGTTGGGGTTTGGGGTGTTGTGTTTGTTTTTTTAAACAAAACAGAAGAATAGCCACATCTCCTGGAAACACTTTCTGCTCTCAGCACTGTTGGTGGGTCTCTACTAACTTTGAGAAACTCAGTGCACTGTTGGTCTTGCCTGTTGTTTAAATTTCCCCAATTTTAGGTGAGCTTAGGGCTTGCCCAGAGGTCAGGACCTTGATGTCTAGTCTAAACTCTGCACTGACCTCACCATTACCTAGGACAGGAGACGTTTCTGCTGCTTCCCACCTTAACCTGTCCTGGATAATGAGCAAAGCAGAGCAGCAGGGTTCCCTGCTGTCTGCCTCTGCCTTGGAGCCCTCACCCCAACCACAACCCCTGCAATATTCATAGCTCTGTGAAAACTTTGCCTTCCTGTGGTCATGACTTCAGTTAAATGAGTGCAAATGTCTAATATTAGTCCCCCCAGCCTAAAAATTGTCTTCCCCCAAGAGACACAGCTTCTTCCCCTGGGTGTCTGCACAGTGACAGCCTGGACTGGGCACAGCAGCAGATGGCCACTGTCCCTCCAGGGCTCTGGAGATGTTGAGGCAGCAGGCACCTACAGTACCGTCCGTTTCAGTTTGATCCATGAGGATACAACAAGAACACTCCTCTACTGGAGATTCAGCCTGCCCTGGCAAAATGAGCTCTGTAGACAATGATACTTCTGCTCCCTAATCAATACCACCCAGAAGACCAAAGCAACTCTTGTGGGGCAGAAACTGCATCTCTGGGGATAGGGAGAGGCAGATTTGCTTTGATATCCTCTGTAACAGGAGGATTTACTTTTTATCCTCCCCCAGACGCAGTGGAGCAGTGTTATGAATACACTCTCACAGGCAGTTTGGGGTTATTTTTTTATTCCAAGCACTATTACAGATATAGACTTTACGCCAGTGTCTCAGAGCTCCTGCTTCCTGCCCTCTATGAAAACACCAAGTGGGGAGTGGAAGGAATGGGAGATAAATGATGAATAATTACTGTAAGTTTTAATTGGCCTCAGACTAGGTTTAGACTAAATCCTACCACTTTGGGGTCACTTTTGAACCAAACCAGGTCAGTTTTGTACCAAATTTGCACTTGTGACTACTAACTAGTCAAATTCTTCCATCACTGTTGGCTTTCACCATTATGACATCTGCTTTTCAGGCTTAAAATGAGGTGGGTTTGGCATATTTTTCCATCATAGCCTTTAACTACTATTAAAAAACATGATGCAGCTGCAAAGATTCACTGGTGGATCCATAGTACAACACGAGATTGAAATCTCTTCACATGCAGGGAAAGCACAAAAACACAGATGAGGACTGAAGGTGACACAAGCATCAAGCTCTGCACCTCTCAGCACCCCTGGGGCAGCCAGAGCTACACCAAACCACTATCATGTCAGGAGCATCTTTGGGGAAACAGGGT
This sequence comes from Todiramphus chloris collaris, assembly GCA_025345505.1. Taxonomy (NCBI): domain Eukaryota; kingdom Metazoa; phylum Chordata; class Aves; order Coraciiformes; family Alcedinidae; genus Todiramphus; species Todiramphus chloris. Next base: position 2,322,420 of record JANVCC010000120.1, on the reverse strand, counting down.
TAACAATAATATTTTGTTTTAAAAATTGATCTAAGCATCCTTCATTTACACATCAGCTGCAAATACAGGCTGTGCTTTGCCTTCTCCACATGAAACGTATTTTCTTTGGGGGTTGCCTCCCCTCAAAGCCATTTTGTGGGCTGAGCTGAATGAAGGTGCAGGAGGATCAAGTATTTCCTGCTAATATGAAAAGCTGGTTCATAATTTGAACCCGACTTTGCTTGAGAAGTGTACTTTCCCCTTGTAATCCCCCCCCTCTCCTTCTAGAGGCAGACAGAGGCTTGCTTGTGTGTCTGAGCAAACCATACCCAAACTTAGCTCACAACGTGTGAAAACAAATAGAAAGCGTGGCCCAGGCTGGCTTGAGATAGTCCCAAATGCCACTGCATATTTGGCTTACAGCATTATCCTGAGTGCTCCCTTTCAGTGGGCTGCATACCAGCCTCTTCAGACACCCAGGCTGTTGCTGAAAGCTCAGCGTTGTAGGAAGTCAGTCTGCTCGAAGGAGCACAAGCCTTGTGTTCTTCATGGAGTTACGGACGTACTTTCTATATGCTTTGCAGAACCTTGCCCCTGACTCCTTCCTGGAAGCAATCCCAGACGGCACCTCTTGTCTGCGGGGGTCTCAGTCCATCAACTCAATTCCCAACCCGCTGCCATCAGAAAGCATCTCCCACCAAGACATCTCCCTCAGCACGAGGAGAGGTTGGAACGAGCCGCACGCCTCTCTCCTTTGCACCCGCGCTGGCAGAGAGCGTCTCAGGTCCTCGAGGGGAGCAGAGCTGAGGCAGAGTGTAGGTCAGACACTGCCAGTAAATCAGAGCTGCCAGGTCGCCAGCCTTGCTCAGAAGGGTATTAACAGAGCCATATGTCCCCCGTCTAAACCTTTACACCTAATTCCGACACCGTTTCAGGCAGGCACTGTTCTACATAAGGACAATTACGGAAGGAGTGAGAATCCTGAAAGCAAGAGGCTGGGTTATGAAGACAAAGCTTTTAGTCTAAAAAGCCTGCTCTGACTTCACAGATGAGGAAACAAAGTACAAGGAAAATTAAGAAGCTTTTCCCGGAGAAACAACCAGCCTTCAACAGAGCTGACTTGTACTTAATCTGCCTGCACACAAACCTCTAACACCATTCCTCTAACAGACTCCCAGTTTCCATGCAGCCCTGATCCCACTTAGTCCTGGGTCTGGCCCCAGCCAGTGGGAAATGTTTCTTCTGTCCTTCCTAATTGGCTTCCTCCGAAGCGTTGCTTCATGTATTTGCACTTTAGAAGAAGCCAAACAATGTGAGAGCCTTAATGAGAGGAGTGCCGCATGCCAGCAGAGCAATAAATCTCCTGCAGAGGCTGGCATTGGGTCTGCTACCACAAATTCCTGTTGCAAACCAGTTGGGCTCAGGCATCTGCTGCTGCCAGGGAAAAGGGAGAGTTTGGTTAAGTGGCTGACAAATGGCTTCTGCTTGTCGAGTCTACTAATTACACTAAATGCATTTTCCTTTTGCATCTATTCGCTGAAAGAGGTTTGTGGAAATGCAGCGAGCAAAGGATGCGACAGAAGCGAGATGTGCAGCCACTGAATCGTCCCTGCCTCTTTGCCATCTCACAGATGGAAGCACTTGGAGGGCCAGGAGAGCTCGTAGAGCTTTCTCCAGAAGCCAGAGGGTCATGAGAATTTGTACCTACCAGTGAGCTCTGACCAGGACTCTGCATCATGGGGTCCTGCCTTGGATCGAGGTGAAGAATGCTCGTAGGCAAAGATGCTCCAAGGTCAGTGAGTTTTACAAGCCAGTGCTTTATTAACATCTCTGCCCGAGTCCCTTCAGCTGAACCCACTGTAGCTCTGGTTGTGCAGGGGCTTGTTTCCTGCTCTCTACGGGCAATTCCTTGGGTTCCTCTGATCCCTCTATAAAGCCTCTGGTCTCCAGAGAGTAGTGCACAGGTGAAACCTTGCACTGGGAAAGAGTTACAGTGTAATGTGTGAATTACATCACCACGATTAAAAAGGAAAAAAACCCACTTTCAAATACATTTTTAACACAGGTAAAAAGCAATACCCCAGAGGAAGTTTGCCCATTTATGCTTTCCTACCTACGTCTTACCCAGCAGACTGGCTTTCAGCAGGGACCGTTGGGGAACACGTATCTGCGCAAGGGAGCACCACGGAGACACGGCCAGGGATGGGGTTACTGCAACAGCAGCGTAGCTGGACTTCATCACGCTCCCCACCTCGCTCCCCCGAGAGCTGCGAGCTGTGCTGACCTACCTGTCCTCCTCCCAGCTCTCCAGCCCCTGCCTGCCTCATGCAAACCCTCTCCAAGCCCAGCAACAAAGGTTTTCAGCCTGACAGGTTTTTAGGCCTGATGATAATATTCAACGAAAGGTATTTGCAAGTGTCAGGTATTATTAGTTTCCAAGAAAACCAGAAAAACCCTCCCCATGGTCCTGTGTAGCCAGAAGCTCTCAAAGGGCTCAGAAGACAAAATGATCATTTTGCTTATTCTGAGTGACAAGAGCAATCTATTCATTAATGTGACTTTCATCCATCCGTTCGTTATGCTTTATGTCTATGCTGATGTGTGTTTTGCCATTTGCTACCTTTTTTATCGCCGTTATGTGACATGCTTTATTCATTGCACCAGGATTTATATCTGCCCTGTTACCTGCTTTATTCTTTCATTATATTTTATATCAGGTTTGCTATGCTTGACGTCCATACAGCCTCCCTCTAGATATATTGTGCTATATTTTATACATTACTTTGCATGCCTTCTGCTTCACTCAGACATAAAAAATAATAATCTTGAGTATATTTAAGTGCTCACAGAGGTAGAAGACTATTGTTTTTGTTCAGCTGGATAGAGGAAGCTGCTGTGTTAGGTCTACTGGCAGAGCTATGCAAGAACAAGACCATCCTTTGGTTTTAAATAAGGCATCAGTTTCATCTAAAACGCCATTCAACAAGGATAAATTAATAAATTCAGTTTAATTTTTAAATAATACATACTAAGTTCTGTTTAATTTTAATATTCTACTACAATTTAATTGTTATTCGTACGAATGATTAATGAAGAGATGCCACGCCCCCTGATCTAGCCTTCTAAATTTATATATGGGATTCAATTCCCCGTTAGGACACTTTAATTTAGATGTCTACTTATGTGCCAGGTATTTAATTGCCAGCATATTTCATGAAAGTCTGGCCCAATGATGGAAACTGGATGCTGTTTAGGTCACCTTAGAGCAGACACTCCTAAGGCACCAGCTCCATCACCTTCTTGTCTCTCAGGGCCACATCCCCCTCGCTTCTCCTGTCAGCTTCCACAGCACAGAGAGAAAACCCCATCTAACACCAAAACACTGCTCCTTAACCTGGAGCTAAATCCCACCCTGGATGCCCTATTTGAGAGGCAGGGGCTGATTTCCTCTCCTGAATGTAGGAGCTCAGATGAGGACTAGGTACCTTGTTTGTAAATAGCTCTTCAGCAGAGAATCCCCAGAGGAACCCCTTTTGTGATGGCAGCTGGAGCTGCCTCCACATCACTGGGAAACTATAACCCAGATCTCCTCCAGAGTGGAAAGGACAGTGGGGCACACATGGATTTTGAGGTGTGTCCTACAATGCCCCTGCAGCTTTGGGAGGCTCTGCTCGAGAGGTGGCTGAGACACGGGGGATCTACCTACATGAGTGCACAAGCACCAGCAATGTGCTGCTGGAACAACGTGTCTCCAGACTCCTGCAGCATCAGCACACGTATTTGTGAGCATCCATTGCACTCCAAAGGACTGAGGGTGCTGGTCCTCTTCCAGCACAGAGGCCAACCTGGGATCAGGTCAGGCCAGGAGAGAGAGACACACTCCACAAGAACATTTCACATCCAGAGCCAAATTCACCTTATGCGAGGGCAAAGGGGAGCCCAGTTCCACAGCTCAGACCTGGACCCTGCCCATTGCAAACCAAAGGAGATTTGTCCAATTAGTGAGTTACTTCTCGCCACAACATGAAAACAACATATTTCTGGAACTCAGTCACCATATAAAGATTTACCCCTTTTGCATTTACCATCCCTGGGTTTGTTCATAACCTGCCCTTGTCGCTCACTCTGAGCATCTGCAATTACCTCCCATTAATGATATTTTTGTTCCGAGGCCTGATGTGCTCAGGAAACAAACAAACAAGCAAACAATGGATTATTTAGCTGAAAAAAAAAAAAAAAAAAAAAAAGAGAACAAGACCTCCTGCTGCTGCATTTGCAAACCCCAGAAGATTTATTAGGAGACACCAAAAAAAGGTGACCGTGCACAAAGCTTGGCAGAACATACTGTATGAATAACTGAATGACCTTTCAAATATTTACACATACGTAGGGCCCTGTATGGAGGCCACTTCTGATCCTTCACCCACTCTCGAGCTTTCCACCCAAACTGACTTGCAGCAGATAGAGAAACACTGAATATGTTTGGGGTTTTTTTAACAAATCAGCCATGGCCAACAACAATAACCAAGAAATGTAGGAAAACATGGAGGATTTGCACAGCAGAGCGAAGCCTCCTCAGCACTGTGGAAGTCGGTTGGAGCCTAAACTGAGCTCAGGAAACCAGAGAGCTCCTCGGAGTCAGTCATGCTGATGGAGTAGTTGTAGTGAAGAAGGGCAGATGTGGAACGTAAGGCTCCTCTTGTCTTGATTGGAAAGGAGCATTTGCTGTGCAAAGCACGAGCATCTTAGTAAAATGTAACAGCTCATACTTCCAGTTTGAGGGACTCTTGCCCATAGCAGAATATGCACCTTTGAAGTCAACAGAAAGGCTGTCAAGGGAAACTCTTGAGACAGCATGAGAGAAGGGATGAGCTTCGGTCAGGAGCAGTGTGTTGCTGGGACTCAGACGCTGTACTAGTTCTGTCCTCAAGATAGGTGGCATGTCCCCAAAACTACCTTGCAGGATGGGGGGGAGGTGCACACAGTCCTTGCTGATGTGCTGCGAGTCCCAGCTCTGTTTGGGAACATCACCACTTCGAGGGATTTCCCAGTTTTGACTCCTCAGATGATTTTCTTGGATAAACACTATGCTTAAAATAAAATTGCCTCTCAAATGAGCAACCTCACAGGAAATAATGGTGGCATTCTTGGCCTTTGGTATTCTTTCTCCTGTTTAGCCATAAGATGGAGCCTTGCCTTGACAGGGAAAAGGTGCAAGCCATTCCTTCCCCAAAAGGAGGAATGGAAGTGAGAGGCACCAGGCTATGTCTCAAACCTATATATTGAGCACTCGAGACAAGCTGGTCCTCCTGGATCACATTCCTGTGAGGAGGAGGAAGTTGTCCAGTCAAAAAGCTCAGGTGTCCCATAGCAGAGGAGGATCTTGGCTGGTCCCGGGCAGAGATCGTCAGGACTGACAGCCAGACCCTCTCATGCATCCCAGGGCAGAGGCCACCACGCTTTGTCATGAGAGATTTACCAATACTGCAGCTGAAGGGTGTGTTTGCATGGTGCAGCTTCTGTCCCCTGGGCAAATAGCTTCTGGAGATGGAGATATGGCAGAGAGGGACAGCGAGGCGGGGGCATTCTGTTACACAGAGAGCAGGGCAGAGAAGGAGGAAACCTTTTCAGTTGGTCCTTACACTATCACCACTCTTATCTCTCAGGAAACAGAAAGAACACTTTGGTGGCTACTGTGCAGTTTGCAGAAGCAACACCTTCCTGTTTTTCTCAGAAAGCTCCATGTGAAGGCATTTCTCCAAGGTTGTGAGACCTCTGCTCTGTGTCACCGGGACTGGGCATGCCTGACTCCAGATCCTGCTAATCCCAGCCTTGCAGGATGCTCTCAGATGGATACCCCACAGCAGGTCAGAAACCACCCTCTTGTGATATCCAGTAAATTGCAGCTTCTGGGTGATTTCTTTTTTTTTTTTTCAGTAAAAAAACCCTCTCAGCTCTGAAGCTTGTTCTGTAGCCTCAAAAATTTGCCTCAGATGCAGGTGAAGCAGCGTGTGCTGGGTAGTTTGGGGTTGGGATCTGGCATGTCTGGGTCATATCTCAGCTGTGCTCTGACCACAGAGATGTTCTTGAGCATGTTATGGCTCGCCTCAACCTCCTGCCTGCTCCTGGGAAACCATTAGCTCTGCAGAGCTGTTGTGTCTCCAGCACAGCAGTGGCCTCTTGATGTCACCGTAATACAGCTGATCAGTTTGCTGGCTCAGATGCCTTTGGATCAGGCTGGGAGCATTTTAAAGACAGGAGAGAGAAAGCTTTTCAGTGGTTTTCACCCCTTCCTGAAAGGAAGCATCAATCTTACAGGGTAGCAAACAGTCTTTTCTTGTGACTGTCCTCGGTACCATTGATCTTAAAATATTGCTGCAGTTTGTGTGCATTGATCACACAAACATTCATCTTTTCTGCCAAAATGAGAACAATCCATTTTCTCCACCTATGTCCACCATAAGATCCTATAGCGAGAGACCTTCCTGCGCAGGTTCTTCATCTGTAGCTTCATCACAGGAAAAGGACTTTGCATCACGGGAGCAGGAAGTTGAAGCCTGAGCCAAACTTCTGAACCCTAAAGATGAGGATCAGCTAGAACTCTCCACAAATGTATTAAAACTTTGCAGAGATCTTGAAAAAAAAAAATCCTCCACCCACAAATTATGGGAACATTTTGTTTTGCCAGTTGCAAAATGAAACATTTCACCTTCTCAGGTCGGGAAAACATTTGACCTCAAAATATGTTTCAGTGTTACATACGGCAAAAAAGCCCCGTAGCACTCAAATCAAAATGTTTCACTTGACCGGATTTTGACAGTCTTCTTTTTCAAGACACTGCATTTTTGAATACTTCCCTTTCAGGTTGATCTTTTGGTTTTTTTTTTTTTTTTTAATTTCTTTTATTATTTCTTCCAAATTTCAGAGCTGCCTAAAGACCAGAAATGCAGTTATTCAGAGATGTACGGTAATTAGCTAGAGCTTCTCTGTATCTCTTAAGAATCCAATCAATGATTACTCAAGTGAACTACAGAGGCCTTGCAGGAATTTAAGTAGGGTAGAGTCCTTAAGCTGATTTTCTGCATAGAGATTAATTTCATCCTGGTTAGAAACAAATGGAATATATCTTGCTGTCTCCGTCCCCTTGTGACTGTCCTTATTAAGGGTCTAAGCTTAAAGTTCTTGGTCAGACCAGGCTCCCACTAAGTTAATGAGGTCTTTGAATTGGGTTTTGAATCACTTTTGAATATAGTGGTTGGAATTCCGTGGTTTGCACAAAGAGCCCTGCTTTGCAGAAGACACCCACCTTGAATTGCACCTTTCTGTCATCCTGTAAATTTGACATCAATGTCCCACTGCAAAATCCTGCAAGGGAACTTGGTTTTAGTGAAATGGCTGAAAGTGCCACCCCTGTGGCCTGGAGAGCACTGATGCTGATGATTTGGTTTCACATCAATTAGAAAGATAAAGGCCATCCCGGAATTCATTTCAAGAGGCGAAATGCTTTGCTTCCCACAAAACTATTAATTTGGAGAAATTATCTAACCCAGCAGTTGAGCAATTTTACTCCATAGGAAGTTTTTCAGAAGAGTGAACAATTCTGTGGTACTGCCCTTGAGCATCCGGTCACCACAACGACAGCTTTATCCATGACATTTTAGTGGGTTCACCTTAAACAGGAATGTGAATATGGAAGAAAATATAATGTGGTGCTGAATCCTGGGACAGGTTCTGTTCAGCCAAACTCCAGCTGAAACCAGGCAAAGTGGGTGTACCAGCTTCTATCCATAGCTCAGCTAGACAAGGGATGCAGAAACAGAAATACATGCAATACTTCATCAAAACAAAGCTGGGGTTATAAACTCCAACCACAGTTGTCACAAGGAGTTTCATCACCATAAGAGGAATGTATAAGAATCGAAAAACTTTGATCTAAAGTTCTTTAAAATGCACAAAAGAAATTTCTGTGCTAGCATCTCAATGTAGTTGTTGAACTGTAGAGCTGGGTATTTTTCAAGATTTCAGTGAAGGAAAAGGAGAAAAGTATCTGAAAACATTTAGCAAATACTGAACTATTCTTCTCAAGCAACACAGACTAAGAACAGAACAAAATACAAAGCAACCACTTCCTCCCCTTTCTACACTCCAAGAAAAAACGATCTAAGCAGATTTTTATATAGCCCAGTAGGAGAAAAGAGCAGAGATTCCATTAAATTCACTGACGACTTCATCTGTTTTATATGGATGCAGTTTGGATGGCCTAGTGATAGGTCTCAATGGGAAATTTCTGCGGCACACAAAAAGATACATTCTTTACATATTCATTGACTGTTCCCATGGGTTTTTAAAGTACTATGTGAGTAGCAGCTACGTATGTTTGATAGTAGCTATAGAGGAATCCGATCAGCTGGGAGTTTCTTTTGATCCTGGTCGCTATCCAAAGTGTTACATTTATTTCCAAGTTTTCTTTTATGTCTTTGAAATTCAGCCCAGGAGTCTCAGAAGAATTGTTCTGGCAATACCTTCTCTTTGAGGTCTTCTTTGGACTTGAGGAGGGGTCTGGATTTAACCAACACTTGGCACCACAATCCAGCCTTTATGTCTGTTCCCTTCCCTGCTGGATACACTGAATGATGTGAAAAGAAAAGTTTGGCAAACTTCTCTTTAAATTTTGGATAAAAGTTATTGTGGGGAAAAAGCTTTTTTACCCTAAACCAGCTGTGTCATGTATAAATGGGAACTTCTTTTTTTTCATTGTTTGGACTACTAGACTTCAGAGCAAACTCCCTAAAATTATTCTCCCGCTGCCATCTGTGCATCTGACTGCCTCTATTTTGGGATAGTGCCTCAGGATCTCTGGGCAAAGGCTTTCCCTGTCTGAATGGATAAACCTTTCGAGATCTGAGTCCACCAGACCATCTCTCTGCTGGCACTGGTCGCGTAGCGCGATGCCCTGCATGTGTATTCATCATCCCGGCTTGGGGAACATCTGTTGAAAACATATATCACCCTTACAAGCATGTTACTGTGTATGAATTATGGAGAGGGGAAGGGAGTGAACTGTGTGGTCCAGTGGTTGAGGTCATGGAGCCAAATTTTCCCAATGTGAATCAGCAGCGACTCCACCAGCTCTGGCAAAGAGGAGAGGTGTAACGTGCAGCTTTCCTTGGAGGAAAGATTTATTTACACCTGCATGAGACTGAGGAGCATCTCCTCTGCAAGCTCCACCTCTGCCAAGTCAAAGAGTCAGAGCGTGAGCGCGGGGAATCCTTCACCTCTTCGTACTCAAGGGGCCACCCATCTAGAAGCTGTTCTCCAAAACCCTAAAAAAGGACACTCCTGTAAAGCCCCACTGACACCTCAGAGGGAGGATTAGAAAACCACATTATATGTGTTCAGAGAGAAGCCTTGGCTTCACCCAGGGCAGTGGTTTCCCACCATCACAGGCCCATGAGCAATAGGTCCTACCAAGGAAGATACTACTACCCTTGATCTTGACCTTGCTGGCTGCTCATAACCAGAGACTTAGGGCTCCAACTTGTCTAAAAGGTGCTTCTGAGGGGCCACATTCTGCTTATTTTTTATTGGTGTCCTTTCGGTATTTACAGCAGTGCTGTTCTATCTCCTTTGAATCCAGGACTGTGAACACAAAGCAACCTTGCTTAAGTCAGTGGTGTAAATCCTCTACTAGGAGTGGTTTTAGCCTAGTTTTCAGACAGAATAACAGCAAACTCAACATGAATGAAAGGAAAAGTCATTTATATTCCCTGCCAGCTTTTCTTTCCCAGCTCCTGCCCAGAACAATTTCATATCTATAATGTTCTTCTGCAGCTGTGGGGAATAACAGAAAAAAAACTGCTCCAAGGTAACAATGATATTGGCTGCAGAATGTTAGATTTTAAAATTAAGAAATTAAAGACTGGCACTCTTCCTTCAAATAGTATAAAAAACCATCCTGGACTTTCTCCAAAACTAAATTATCCTGTTAAAAAGTTGGGAAAGAGATACAGCTCATTTCCCCATGTAAAGAAAAAAAAAGAAATGGGATTTGTTTCCAGTCAGGCTTCTTGGTTGCAGGTAGAATTCTAAAAAGGAAATCCCCAAATAAAGCAATAAAGTATAATTTCACTATACCAGATCCTCAATGTTGTTTCCCTTTCCTCACTTAGCAGATTTGTTGGAGGAAAAAGAAAAGTTACAGCATATAAAAATACCATGTAGGGAGGTTTTGATATTGTAGAAGATCTGAAGCAGCTTCATCAGAGGTGGAATTAATTATAACTGTAGAGAATGGCATTCACCTGTCCTAACTAGCTGAGAACTAAGGTCATGCACTTAGTCCTAGCAGTCACCGATGCTCTGGGGAAAGGTACAGAAGTGATGGAGATGTTTCCAGGAAGTGAGCTCTCCCAGGAGTACAGAGCTCATTTTTTTACCAGTGATGGTGAAGTGCCATAGGTTAGACCTCATGTCAGACGAAAAAGGTCCAATTCTCATTAAAAATACTCAACTTTCCTGGGTTTCTTGAGTCATTAACTTTTAACTTTATCTTGCCTTTTTATTAGTACTATTTCCTAACTGTAGCTAGACACAGAAATGATCAAAGGCAAGACTAAATGCTTTAGGGAGCGAGCCTAAATAGGTTCCCTACCCTGGGAGTATTGGCTCAAGTTGCTCTATATTGGCAGGTATCTGGGATTCGTTTTTCACAAGAAAATATTGCCTTTTCTACTTTGCCCACCTCCACTTGTTAGCACTGCTGTGTAGCCTTGAAAAGATTTGAGCTTTGTAACTGACAGCCCGCAAATGAGATCCCTGCCTTTTGATTGCACAAAGCTGGAAATCTCATCACTGCAGCTCGTTTGGACTTCCATGTGCAGGAGAGCTGAACAAAGGAGGTGCATCAAGCCAGGTTCTTTGTTTAGGAATGAGGGTGGAAGTTTTTTGTTGTTAGTCTTACAGTGTTTTGTTTTTTTTTTTTGACTGAAGAATTGGAACTTCATGAAAATCCCTGATTATGAGAGCATGGTTCAGTTCTGGAGTGTAACCTGTTCCATGGCTGGTAGAAAACACAGACCGGTTAAATACCACTTTTTCTCGATAGTCACATGAAAATGATTAGGTCTGTTGGAATAAAAGCCATAAAGAAAGTGCAGACAGGATATAAGTTCAGTACCTGCAGTACTCTGGAGCACATAAGTATTCTAACAGAGCAAAATCTTCGGTAACTTCTGTTCCAGGCTGATTTGACAGCAAAAAGACCATGGCAGTTGTCGGTGACCTTATCTTTGGAGAACAGCTCTCGGAGTACACCCCTTGAATATGCCCTTTTATCTCCTAAAACTACCCCAATTTACATACTAATTTATTACCTATGCAGTCTTGCTTCCTGTACGATACACTTAGCGAGACCTCGTTCCGCTGGTTAAGATTACGTTTGTATCTCTCCGACCTTGACGGCAGCATTAAGCCCACCCAATGCATCACTTTCAGAATTCACAAATACAGAACAAAATGATTGGTTCATCACAGCCTCACTTCACTAATGTCTCATAAGGACACTTGATGCTGAAATAGTGCATTATCTTCTCTCTGCACACTCTAAATTTACTAGCTGGTATAATAGAAGACTAATTGCTTTCCTTACTCCACTATATTCATTTTCTTATGGTACAGTAAACATCATATACTTATTTCTATCCCTTATACACAGCTACATCTGCTAAGAAATTCAGCTCATGGTTTGGTGAGGTCAATTAAGATTTCCTTCTTTAATGCATATTCCTTTGCCACCATTATTTTTAAAAGGTGTAATCTATACAAATACCTCTCCACAGACAATGCCATGATTGCATGATCCACGCTGGGATTTAGGAGTTTCTTTATGGTGCAGCTGAGCGGTGGGAGATGGGGGGTCAGTCTAAGGTAGGTGAAGCACAGGCTGTTTTCTCTGTCTCACAGCATAGCAGGAACCTGTCTGCTTTCAAGGCACTGGATTTTTGCTGCAAGGCACCAGTTGATAATTTCACTCTCCAGCTGTTCCAGACACCAGTTACATCAGGGCACTGGGAAGTTTGGAGAGACTGAGTATAGAGTTTCTATACCCATGACAGAAAGTGGCTGGGACCAAACTGTGGTTGAGTTTACATTATAACCATATAGAGTCAGCCCAGCCTCACGTTGCTGTGCATATGAGGCCATCATGCTGTCTTTGATGGACATACATCCCATGGACACCACTGCGACTACAGGCAGAACCTGCCTCCCAGAATCCAGGCCATGGAGGAGAGGTGCAGAGCTTTAACTCGAAGGCTTCTTGAGCTGTGAAGGTAACCAGCCAGCCAGCGGCACGACGGCTCCTTCCTCAACTTCTGTTCCCTGTCATCTCTCAATCTGTCTTCATCTCTCCTGCTCTTTTACTCATTTTCACATCTCCAACGAGCAAACTGAGACTCGCTGTCACTCCCGAGTGCTGGTGCCAGTTTTCAGCTCAGAGCTTGGATCTGCAGCGGCCGCGGTGCCGCTCACGACGGCTGCGCCGGACACCATGAACCTGGCAGCACGAGCCAAACCAAACACTCCTCTGACCTGTGCAGAGTCCCGTCCGGTTGACATTTCCGAGCTAACTGCATGAGTCTGAAACCACGGGGGGATTTAGGAATTAGGAGCTGCAGCAGCAGGAATGGGGATGGTCAGGGGCCAGCAGCACCCCATGGTAAGTGCTGCAGAGAAACTCTCTGTACCTGTGCTCGTTACGAAGCGCCCAGCGATGGATGAAGGGAGGGGAACTGAGCAGTGGGTGCTGCTCCTGACATCGCACGTTCATTCCCGTGGAGGGGCTCTGGGGGTTTGTAGGGTGACGTGAACAAGCTCTGCACTGTAAACTCAAATCAGAGTATTTGGGGTGCTGCTTTCCAGTAACTTTAGACACACCTCCCTGACAAGTTTCTGTCCATGTTACACATCCCTCAGCCAGGCGCTTGAGACCAGACACTGTGTGGGTGAGCAAGCTGCCATGTGTGAGAGATGCTCTTCTTTCAAGAACAAGGCAATCAAAGATTTAAGTGAAAAAAAAAGTCATCTTGTGGTCTTGTTTTCTCATTTTCTCTACTTTTATCTCTAACCATGCTCAAAAATCAATTCCAGTCAAGCTTTCAGCCATCTGCTAGGGCTTGTCCTGGTAACCCTCCACACAGGTCTGCAGAGCCTGCCTCCACCCCCACGTGTGTTTGGAAAGGATGCACAAGATCTCCATGAGTCACTTGGGAGGAAAGCAGAGAATGTCTCAGAGCTGGTCTGCTCCCAGCACAGGGTGCCACTGAGAATTAAAAACCAAGATGAAAGCAGAAGGAATTCATCAAAGGGTCTCAGGTATAACTAAGTAATGAGGTTTTGTACGTAAATGAAGTGGCGGATTGAAGGGGTGTGCACATTTCTGTCTAAGCCAAAATTATAAATATGTGAGCAAGAACTTTATCAGCTGTGGTACAGAGCTGCTGAAAACTTGGCTTGGGTGTCCCCAGACAACTGATCAGGATTTGCTTATTTATTTATTTGTTTGTCCCTAGTGGAATACTGAGAAGAAAATAAGGGGAAATCCACGAAGATCTATTCTTTGCAGAACTAAATACAAATACGCACACACTTCTTTTTGGTTTTTTTTTTTGGGGTGGTGGGCGATGGGAGTCCGGAGAGTGGGAGTGATGTAAGATCTAAGAACTGGGCTTTGACAATTCCATCACTGCCCTATTGCACATCTCGTACTTTCGTTCTCTTTACTGGGCATTTTCTTGGACTCAACTTTTGAGCAGGGCCTGTTGGGACAGGACAAGGGTGATGGGTTTAAACTAAAAGAGGGAGATTCAGACTGGAGAGAAGGGAGAGATTGGTGATGCTGAGGGTGGGGAGAGCCTGTGCCAGGCTGCCCAGAGAGGTGGTGGCTGCCCCATCCCTGGCACCATTGCAGGGGAGGTTGCCCGGGGCTCTGAGCACCCTGCTCCAGCTGCAGATGGCCCTGCTCCCTGCAGGGGGGTTGGACCTGGTGACCTTGACCTCCCAACCCAAACAATTTGATGATTCTATGAAAATTCCCACAATGTCCCATAATTCTTTTTCCTAACAGTCAGAAGGCCATACTTCTTGGGATCTGCATGTTGGTGATTCAAGGAAGATAGAAATTCAGCTGCAGAATCCAGGTAATCCAGAATCCAGAATACTTCTCCTTCTCCTCCTCCTATTTTTCAACAGACTGATTCCCACTCTTGCTTTTAATCCTATCAACCGAGCACATTTACTGTGGCATAACCGACTGGATTTTTAAATGGTATCGTAGCACCTGAACATGCAACCCACAGGTTGGAGCAGGGTCCTTGGGGTTGTTGCCTGCGCTTGTGCATCCCCATAACAAGTTCACCAATTGGCTCATGTTTTTTTTTCTAGAAAGTCTTCTTCGCGAACACAGTGCGTCTGTCACTCTCAGCCTACAGCCCTCCTCTTTGCAACTGTAAGAAAACAAGATCTGTTTCATACCAGACTAAATGCTGGAATACCACAAATCCCACCGCACAAGGTTTTAAAAGCAGCTTTCTTCTTTTTTTTTTTTTCAAGGTGCCCCCGCGGGGTGGGTATCATAGACCCTGGCGTTGTGCTGGGGACCGTTGTGAGACTTCACAGCAGCCTCCCCGGTGAGTTCTTCATCCTCAAAAAGTGATTCCAACTCCCTTACCCCATCCGCTTGAATAAAGACACCCTTATAAGGCATGTTTGTGTGCTGGCTTTCAAGGCTTTTCATTCATTTTTTTTTTTCTTTTATTTTTTTCCTCTCCTGCTACACCAATGACTGGATGTTTCTTCTCCAGCAGGGGAAGGAGAGAGAAATGTTTCGAGGATGGGAGCAATTCCAAAAATCTCACCAATGATGATTTATTCTGTTCCTGCCCCTGTGGCAGACATCACCCTTAACCAGAAGCACATAGGGGACTTTTGCCCTGGGCCAGGCCGTGATGATCTGCCTCAAAATTTGATTGAATTCTCAGGTCTCTGGATAGGTGAGGAGTGTCTGGTCCCCTCTACACCTCTGTTCCCCAGTTTCAGGCCTTTTTGCAGAGATCTTTGTCAGGCATGAAACTTCTTTAAGGTGATGAAGGGAACTGAGCAGCAGGTGCTTTTGGTTTTAATTCCACTACAAATTTCTGTGCAAGAGCATCCCAGACTCTATTACTGTGCCAGTGGTCATGGAAACAGCCCTTTGCTGGGGGTGTCCATCTGAGAAGACAACTCCAGCCATGCCCTGCCTGATGTGGGCAGTGAATGATGTGAGGAGAAGCAGGTGGGAGTAGAGAGGTCAAACTATTGAAGAAATTATCTGCTCTCTCCACCAACTCAAGGCCAGAAAGAACTGCCAAAGAGAGCATCCCAGTAAACCCATCCCTGTGACCTCTTTCACTTGTTCCCCAGCCCCCCTCACTGTTCCTGGGCAGGGTGCCAAAGGATGATGCTGCTCCAAGGAGCTCCCAGGACTCTCATACATTACTCCTGCTCCTACTACAAGAGAGGGGAAGTCCATCACTAGAATTAGGCAAAAACTATTTTTGTTTTTTTTTCCTTTGTGTTGGAAGATGTCTAGACATCGGAATACTTCTAATCCTGGACCAGGACAGAAATAAAACCCAACCGAACCAAACCCAAACTTGTCTAAACCATAATTTTGAGAAATATGTGGGCAAAGTCAGGCCAAGCTGCAGGCATATACATATATATACAAACAAATCTGTGATTCAGAATAATCCATTTAACTAATTTTCTTTTCCACAATCAGCTTCCAAATACAAAAATGAATCAGAACATCTTTATTATTTTTAAAAGCCCAAACTTGTTCAGAAGGGCCTTTTACTTTTATACTTTTATGCTTACTTCTATACTTTTATATGAAATAAAAGTGAAAACACTGATTAAACCAGTCCCATTCTGCCAAAAAACTTGAATCACACCTAACAGACGTTTTCCCAAGGAAACTTTCCCTGCAAAATCACAGCTCTGCTTTCCTCCCACCCTGATTTCTCCATCTAGAACAGGTAATCTCTACCTGATTGGGCCCATATATCCTTGGATATATGTCCAGAGACCAGAGAATTTATGTGTGTTTCTTCCCC
Organism: Todiramphus chloris collaris; assembly: GCA_025345505.1. NCBI lineage: Eukaryota > Metazoa > Chordata > Aves > Coraciiformes > Alcedinidae > Todiramphus > Todiramphus chloris. Next base: position 2,306,290 of record JANVCC010000120.1, on the reverse strand, counting down.
TTTGCTGTGTCTCCTTTCTCAAGCCCCTATTATACTGCTATTCAAGGTGTTCTTTAAAGATGTTGACTTAAATATACATAAATATACAAATATATAGGTGTGTGTGTTTGCATGTGTGTGTGTGTGTGTATTTATATATTCCCACCACAGCCCACAGCAACCACGGCAATTTCTCTATTGGGAAAAATAATACCCTTTAAACATTTTCCAAATAACTGTGGCAAGAAGGAGGCTTGGTCTCTGCTCCCATCTTCCCCCTCAGGGACCAGATTTCATACCCTGATGAGGCTCCCATTAGAAAGCTCGTTTGGTGGCATTGACCGGATCCCCCGATGCCATCACACAGATCTATCTATGCATGGGGTGATGCCAGGTCAGGAGGGAGATTTGCTACATGGGTGGGTGCAGCACCCATCCTGTCCCTTGCTGTGAATGACTCCCTTGCAGGAAAACATGGTGTTGGTGCCACTTCCACCCCATTGACTGCAACAAAATGGGGCTCTTCTGCAAGAAACCATCACTTGTACCATCCGAGTTAGGAAGTAAGCTAATTACCAAAGGAGGATGGGTCTAGAGCTATCGTTTATGAAATAACCAAAGACATCACTTTTCCCTGAAGTTAGATGACAGGAGTTTTAAACAAAAAAATAACTTAAAAATCTGAAAGGTGAAAACAAGTCATGCATTTCAGGTTATGATCACGTTCAAAATGACTCATCTCACTCAGGTTTTGTCAGAACGAAGCATACTATTCATCTTGAAACAAAAGATTTTCCAGCAGTTTCCAGCTATTTTATAGTTTCCTTTGCTTGGAAATTGGTGCAGAAATTTTTTAAGGGACACAAGCAAGTTTTCATTTTAATGTGTTGCCCAGCTTCTCCTAGAAATGGAGCACTCTCTTTCCACTGTTTTCACTGAGCAGTTTTAACAATCTGGTTCTTAAATTCTAAGGTCCTGACACTTTTTTTCACACACAAAAAAAAGTCCCTTTTATTCTCACGCTTCCTTTTATCCTTTGCAGCAGTATCCAGGTGAGTCACAACCTGAGGGTCTGACTTTGAATTAACTACCTTGATTTACGGCAGCATAAAAGAGACTAGATTTTCATCTTAAAGCCCCACTTCTATTTCTGCGTGCAATGAGCTGAAGGAAGCAGCATTAGAGGCTAGTGTTTTTAAATAAGTCACTTCATATATATTCATGCAATTTGCACTCTGAGGAGCTGCAGTGTCTGGATATAGCTTTCATGACTATTCAGTAGATTCTGATCACTTAAACCTTCGCACCCTTCCATGTGGAGAGTGTGTTTGTTTAAATGAACTGGTAGTAAAAATACCCACAGAAACTACCACTCCCCGGATTATGGACCCTGCACCGTTGGCACAAGAAGGTTTTCGTCTGCTCAGAAACCCCAGCTGCATCTGCTCCATAAATAGCAACTCCATAACTGTTGCCTGTGTCCAGGCCTCCGTGCTGTGTTTATTGCTGTGATGACTGATGAGAGAGTGCAAAAAAACCTACTCGTGAACAAAGGCTTTGTGCATCAGATTCAAAATATCCCCACCTACGCATCCCGCACTCCCCCATCTGCCCATTGCTAGAAGGAAAACAAAGCTAAATGTCCTTGTGAGCTGTGAGATGGATCCCAAAAACCTCAAAGCCTAAGATCTTGATTTTCAGGTAGCTGAAGTGAGTGTATTTTTGGCAGCATAAGCTATTGCATGCTGAAAGCAGCTGGAAGCAGAGCATGTGCTCCATCTTCTCTACGTCATACCCATATGTCTCACATGGCTGGCCACAGATCCCCACACTGCTATGCCAGGCACGTTTCGGCACAGGATCCATGTTCATGAGAGAGGATATTCCACCCACGTGAGGCCAGATGGCCATGCAGAATCCCACCCTCCCGAAGCAGTGTAGACACATCCATTGCTGGTGCCAATGATCCCGGTATCAGTGCCAGCTGGAGATCCTTGGAGATAGCCATGAGCACAGACAGTCGCCGCAGCATCTGAGTTTGTGAATCAAACCAGCCATATTTGGTCCTCCGGGCTCCAAGGGCTGCATCTGTGCTGGGGTTGATGGAGTTGCTCACATACAGCTTTCCAGTGTTATAGACACTGTGTCATTCTTGAGGAAATCACATTTGGTTTCCAACTGCTGCTGCAGAAAGGCCATGACTCCTGAATCATATCTGTCAGTCCCATGGAGATTCCTTGGATGTTCTAGGGCATCTGAATCTGTGTTAAGTAACTCTTTGGCAACTACTGAATGAAGGCTTGGATGTTCATCAACTACAAAAGAACCTTAGACTCCTAGGCTATGTGCAGACACCTATGTTTGGGTGTCTTAATCTGGAGCTGAATCTTGAGATGATTACTGTTGTGTCTCTTCATCAGCAGTGGAGAGGAACAGATATCTCCCGGCAATCCCACCTATGACAGTGTCGGATTTATGAAGAGATTAGTCCAATTTCAAGGGCTGTCTGTCTGCACCTCAGCACTGAGAGGATTGTTTCTCTCCCCGTTTCCTTTGGTGACTACTAATCATTCACTTCCTCTAAATCAGACACTCCTGGAGATTAGAGCTATCTCGCCCTACATCTGCAGAACACCTAGCAAAAGGTCCTCTCTGTGAATACCAAATACACAGTTCTTGGAAACAAGGCTTCTCTCCAGATAAATGCTTTTTAATGATAGATGATTTCTGGAATACAGATGATTAAATGAAGTAGGAACCATTAAAATATGAAGCAGGTGGATGCTCTGATAATGCCAGCACGGGCATCAGCTGCATGCGAAGGTTTTCTGTGCCTGGGCTGTACCTTCAAAGCTCCTTTGTCAGCAGCTGTGTTGAAGGAGTAGGATTCAGATCTATACCTCAAGGTCACCAAAGTTTTGGCCTGGTAAGAATAAGGTTTCAGAGTAAGAAAACATCTCTCTCGTCTCATGTGTCCCAGTTCTATATTCCCTAAACATCTTTCTCTATGTGTCAATATTTATTTAGTGATGTTTTTCTGTGGTTGAGGAGGGTGGAGGGAAGAGAGTAGAAGAAATGCATCAAACTCAACAAATGTTTGAGCAAGCATGGGACTAGCCAGCTCTCGGCTGTATGCTGTTTACATATTTATGTGTTCAGAGTCTCAAGCAGTTGAGATGAGGACAAAAAACAGACGCTTAATACTGCCCAGCTCCCTCTTCAAAGGAAGCCACCTATGATGACTTTGGCTAGTGTTTCACAGAAGAAAATGAAAACCAAAAACTATAAAGGCAGATTGTCCACTTTTGTACCTTTGGTTAAGTTGTGTCCTGCTGCTTTATTTCATCAGATGTATGTTCTGCAGAGATTTCAAACTGTACAGGATTAAGTGTATTCTGAAAGTCAGGAACACACCCATTACAACATGCACACGAGACGTGTTTAGATCAGGATGGACCTGAGAATTTTCATGGTTTTTTGTAAGGTATAAGGATGTTGGACAAAAACTGGCAGAGTCAGTGACAGTACTGCTGAGAAAGGTGGGAAACAAAAGAATGTTATGAAGTAATGAGAGGATGTAGAGATTAATTCTCTGAAGATGGGTCACCAAGTATTTTGTGAGATGCTGTGGTTGGAAAGGGCCCAGAATGAAATTAATATATTAAAAACAAGTGAATGCAGTGAGCAGAGACAGTGCATGACAAGGAGATTGTTCCAGAGGTGCCAAGAAATTCATCACATGCAACTCCATGAAAACTTTTCTGCAGATGAGAGCAATTAGAAAGAGCTTTGAGACTCACAAGCCCTTTGCTTAGCATGGAGCTGTGTTTGGAACAGGAGGGAGGTGGGCTTTGACCAGAAATCCTGATCTTGGCTGAACTTTGGTTTACTTTCTAGCCCTCTTTGAAATCTATGTTCACAGCAACATTAGGTGCGATGCCCTAAACAAGATCATCTGAAAAACAGGAAGGGACTGAAAGTTCACTCACATGCCACTGTTGGCTCTGTCTGAGATCTCTCTGATGGGATCTCAGATTCCTCTTACACCCATGTAAATTTAGGGAATCAAAGCTACTTCTGATCTGCAGCATAGGAGGTAGGAATTGTGGGCTGAGAATCATCTCTCAGAAGATCGGACACTCAACCTTTAGTCTCTTAAGCCTTATTCCTGAAGGCTTCCTTTGGAAACAGAAAGAAACAGGAACCTTCAGGGCCCAGTTCACCTGACAGGTCTTACGTGCCTGTTTCAGGCTAAGAGAAAACAGGCTGAAGTGGTGCAGATGTCTAATTATTGATTATAGAGATTACGACTCAGACATCTAACTTCTAGACACGAAAGATAAGGTGTATCTGTCACCCTTTGCCCTGGGAACTAAGGAGGGCAGCTTCTACAAATCTCTCTACTAATCCCCTTTGTCACCTGATAATAGTTATATTTCATTTAAAACTTTTATTAGGGTGATATCAAGATCTGTAAAAACATTAAAGATTCTTTTCAAGTCCATGCGTATAATTCTCATTTTATCCTTAGGGATAGCTTAGCTCAGGACTGATTAGGTCTGGGTCAGGAGAAATCTGGGCTGTGCCTGATCCACGCTGTTACTTAAACCTCCCACACTGTGGTATTGTGGGTATCAAGTGACATAAATTTCCCATGAATATAAAAGAAGGCACCTGAAAGAGGAAAATTGTCATAATTTTCTAAAGGCAGAAATCTGTGAAAGGGATTGTGACACGTAGCTGTTCAAGAGAGGTGACTGCTCAAAACCGGGGATTAAAAAAGACCAGATGGTCAAATCTCCAAACTCCAAGCCAAGTGTTGAAGGAGTTAAGTGAGCTGCAAGAATTAGAAAGACTGTGCATCAGAAGCTTCCTTGGAAAATGGACAAGTAACAGTGGACAGAAGCGATGCGCACACAACACCTGTCACAGGAAAATGCTGTAGGGAAGAGCAGAGGAAAACTACAGGCCTGTAAAGATTGACATTGCCAAAGGGAAAGATTCTAGGGAGCGAGGATGAGAGACAGATGAGGAAAAAAACATCTTGGTAAGTTTTGATTTAATTAAAGAGAACAAGATGCACAAGTGGGAGATGGTGCATAGCCAGCCAGGTGAAGCATTTTTGGCAGAGAGTGCCATGGAGATAGTTTAATGAGAAGTTAGAAGTGCAGTGCAGTGGAAGCAAACTTCCAAGGTCACCACCTTACTGGAGCTAGGCATGGGAAATGGGACTGATGAAGAACAGTTGCCTGGTATGGTGATCTGGAGGAAGCTGGGAACCTGAAGAAAACATTCAGGAACACCAAATATCTGGATTTTTTTTTTTTTTTTTTCATGGCTTTGTAGTACTTCTTGAAGTTCCACATAAAACAGACCAAGATGCTGGACCTTTCTTTCAACTGGGCAACATTCCAGGTAAGGATTTATCCTGATAAAACACAGCTGTAAAATCATATCAGAGTGTGAGGCAATAGGAATAACGTGATCTTTGTTCCAGTTTTGTCCTGGTCTAGGTGGCATTGCCTGGGCTTCCTCAGGTTCTCAGTCTTGGAAATAATAAAGAAAAGGTGGATGTATGTTTGCAGTGGTGTTCCTCCTCTGGACAGAAGCAAAACTGTTATTGGAGGCCATTCTGGTAAGGTCTCCAGTTTTCCCTGTCACTTGTCAATGGCTATCAATCAATGACTTCAGCATTTGTGTCATCTCCATTCCTCTTCCCAACATCTTTAGTACTGTTGTCGAGAACTACAGACAGCTTTTGTCCTCTTGTTTCATTCTCTGGTGCTGGATAAAAGCTTTTCACATTTAATCATGCAAAGATTAGAGGCCTATAGACATCCAGTTCCAGGCTGTTTTCTCCTTCCATTTACATCAATCTTCAATTTAGTTACTGTCATTTGAAGAGCTGTGAAGTTCATCTCCTCCTTGCTCTCCCCAGCACTTGTTTGCCTCATCTGTGTCTCACTGGAGTCTGAAATTGAGTTACAGCAACTCATGTGCTGGCTCCCAAGACAGGAGTTCTCCAGAAAAGGAAAATTTTTGTCCCTTCTTTCCACGGCCTATTTCCAAACGCAGCTGCAATTCCACATCTAGACATGGCAGGCACAAGTTTTCAGGTTACCAACCACCTGCATTTGACATGTGAGGTCCCAGGGTGGGAGAGAGGCTGGGGCCACATGCAACCTGCACAGGAAACCTCCCCATCACTGCGGGTCTCCCCCCACCCACTTCCTTCTATCACCCTCATGTTCATGTGTCTTGGCATCCCCTGGGCACGCACCAGTCCCATATCAGGAAAAACTGATGATAAATGCACTGGCGAGTAAGGAGCAAAGCACTTAATTTACAGTACAGGATGCAAGTTTACAGACACACTTAGACATTTCACCAAAACCATCTAATTTTCATGCTTAAATTATGTTTGCAAGTAGGCGAGGTGAGAACTCTGGCTGCAGACTCTCCTGAACCACTGACAGGAGCTGAAGTAATGAGGTTTTAAAATCAACTCTTGGCCTCTCCATGAATTCTCACAGCTTTTATTACTTCTGCATCTCTAGCTAAAAATTCATCTCGCATTCCCAGAATGCAACAAAGGTATGAAAACATGAGAGTTAACTCCGTGTGCATGGATATATCACTGACTGAGCAACAGTTTTACAGCCGTCTGTTTGTGGGCTAAACACGATCAGAAATGAGGTAGATAGTCCTCAACTGACTCAAGTGTTTGTTTTTGTCTTCCTTTTATTTCTGCTCTCACTCACTTTGGCTGATGCCATGATTCATTCCGCTGATAAAAACAGGACTCTGTGCAAACAAAAAGTTAGGCTGACACAGTAATATTCAGATTTTATTCATGCTGAAGCTATCCCAGTGGCTTTAACAGCCAAATTTAGACCAGTCCTTACAGGAGGTTCCTGTGCTTTCAAGCCAGCACTGGTCCCTTATTATTACCTGCTCTACCATCTCCTGTGATGCAACGAAGAGCTCTTCTGATTCAGTAATTCATGCACAGGGGACTCACGTGTGTTTTAAATATGGTGAATTCCAGATTTATTTTCAGTCAGTGTTTCTTCTGTGTTTTTCATGAGCCCACAAAGCACTATGGTCACAAAGGGATCTACTTCGGAAAGACTTCAGGGTTTGTTCAGCCCTTTGGAATAAACTAGAATTGCCTTGTAACACCTCATAATTTCGTTTTCAAAACCACTAGGATTAATATATACATATATATATCTGTGAATTGTGTTCTCCCACAGGATGTAATCTTACTATATAATAGGGATGGAAATAGTGTGAAAAAAATCTGTCCATTTTGAATTATCTTCTGTTATTCTTTTCTCTCCTGAGCATTAAGTATAGAAAAGGATAATACACAGACATACTAGATAGATAGATAGTAAGGTAAACAAGTAGAATGGAATAGAGAGAGAGACAAAAATGTACACAGTTGTTACAGAAAAAGCTTTAAGTATTACACAAGGACTCGGGAACCATCCTCAAATGAAAGATGTGGTCAAGCTGTGAATTAGATATAGCTTTAATACATCATTTTTCTGATTAAGTATGCCAGATTGATTGATTTTGGTGCCAGACAGAATGACATCCTATTATGGGAGTGGAGACTATCAGGTATTACAATGATACAGATAAAGCAGTCATGTCATCTCCACTGACTCCAACCTGGTGTGTGGCCTGAATGGGAAGTCCAGGTCTGGTGTTCCAGTGTCTGTCTGTGGTCTGCAGCCCACCGCTCCCCACATTACATGCTGCTTCTGCCTACTTTCAGTAGGGAAAGGGCATGAACTAGAGCTGGCTCTCATTTGAATGAGAACAGGGCAGGGAGAGTCCTTATGGGACTTAATCTTCAGGGCCTTTCTGGGATATGCACTAAAAGTAACTCAAATTAGTTGTCCTGGGTATAGGTTTAGTAGGTTTGAATACGTACTGAGATGTGTCTGCCTCCAGAAACATCTCCATTGACAACAAATGTCTGGCTGAGATCAGAAGCCCCACGTAAAAAAAATTGAATGTTACAGAAAATAATTTCCTACCCAGGATACCCAAACCCAGGAGAGAAATTTATACTCCTTTGCTCTTGAACATGCTTCCTCTTGTCTTTCAGGACCTTTTTCTCACTGACATTGAGATTATTTGACTAGGTCATATCAAAGAAGCTCTGCATGCCTGACCCCACATTGTTCTGTCCTGGGCCCTGAAGCCTTTTGAGAGCAAAAAATGCCATCAAACCCACTGAGCACGTTGAGAGGATCTTGTGAACTCTCATTAACTGCCTCAAGGCAAAGTCTGCCCATGTGGCTTGAAACCTCTTCAAAAGCCAGCACAGATGACTTTGCATCAGTAGGACTGAGAAGCAATGACACAGCCACTTCCACCACTTCATCCATGGAAGTGGTGACCTCCAGGAGAGGAGGTGTCACCAATACCTACCAGTGTAGGAGCATCTTAAACTGTGTCTCTCTAGATTTGTGTGACCACGCATGTAGTCTTACAGGGTAAAGTAACTCTGTACTCCTCTGAGGTCATTAATGCATGTCATGTTTGCTTCTGTCTACTCCTTGCACATGATGTGGTGCAAACCCAAAGCAACACACAGCTGAACCCTGAAATCTCTCAGACATTGAAGTGTTGCACAGACCTGGGATTCTTGCCCTTTTTCATCAGAGTGAGAACAGTTTGGAAGTCACCCTGGCTTTTCAAGCACCTGAGAAATGGTGCTGTGCTTTGTTATAAGGCTTAGCCTTCAAATCCTAAAGGTTTGTTGCATCATGACCACGGGTACAAACTGTTTGCTGGCTCAGCCCTAGGGAGAAGCTGCCAATGTTTATCGACAGCCTCACTAGGCACACTCAAAGGAAAACAACAGCCCTTCCCTCAAATCTGCTTGCACATTCACAGGCGTTTGGAGCAGGATGAATGAAACCTCAGAGATGGGCCGTTTGTTTTCTCCTTCGTAGGACTGGTAGCTCTAACAGCCTAGGCTGTATGGATCCCAACAGATCACATCTGTGCTCCCTGAGGGATTTGTGGGAATAGAAAAAAACCTCATATAAATGCAAACACTGGTCCAAGAACACACATCTCCTGGGGATATGGTCTTCTTATGTGCATGAGAAAGATGTTTTTGCAAACCAACCCACCGTCACACAAAGGGGAATTTGTATCAGTCACTGCATGTGCTTGGAAGGGGCTTTTGGACATCTTGTTATGATAATAAACTTGTTTACAGAAAGAATTAACACCTTCTCACACCTGCCTGCATGCGAGAGAAACACATTCTTGCTGGTCTGTCCACAACTGAATACATTATATAATGTCTCATGGACTCTTCCACCCTTGGTTCTCTCTGAATCCAAGATGATCCATAAACCCTCAGAGAACTGTCAGGCATTGCCCAGGGAAGGCCATGGTTCCACTGCTGCCACCCATCAGAGCCCCCTTTAAGTTGTGCTGCCCAGGGAGGATTCATGAGATGCCTGGAGAAGGTATACAAGAATTGGTCACTGGGTGCCTAATCCGAGATGAGAGCCACAGCTCATCAAAGCAAGGTAAAAGAAGGCAGAGTCAAAAGAAAAAAATAGATGTTTCTTCACAGAGATGAACACCCTTACACAGAATCAGGCTGTGAAACTCCTGCCATAGGATGCCATGAGTTTGTAGGGGAAGGATGGACAAGTTCAGAGAAGAGAAATCTATGGATAGAAATGTATAGATTTCTCTTAGATCAATATAATCCATTAAAAACTACATTAGGTGAACACAGTCACTCAAGCTGAAAATGACTGGGTATTGGAACATTCCATGTTCTGTTCCCATGTGCTTTCCTAGGAAGCTAGTTTTGGCCCATCAGAGCCATGGGCTGGATAGACACACAACTTCCTACAATCCAGTGGAGTGATGGGTGGCTGCGGCATGGGAGACAAACCTACTGATGAGCCCATGAGCACAGGGCTGTGCATCAGCCCACACACAGCATCACTGTGTGCTCTCATCCACAGACAAGCACGTAAGCCTGGATCCTTTCACACCCAGCAGACCATGGCATGACACCACCTACACAGCTTTCCTACAGCAAAGAAAGGTCACAGCACCAACACCGTGGCTCACTGAAACAAACACCGGAACATCTTACATCTGTGGGGCCAGCTGGGAGGTTTGTAGCTTTTTCTTCAGCAGAAAAAGGACTTCCACCCAAGAACTGATGGCCTTCCAGGGCTAAGAAGCCAGTACCTTCAGCTGATTCTCTGTTTTGTCCCCCCTACATCCCCTGCATGGCTATAAAGGTGTCAGATAGTCGTGGTGGGGCAGGAAACACCATGGAAGAACCCTGCATGTAGCCAGCATGAGCAAAAACTTAATTGCTTGACAATATATCCCAAGGTATAGGGAGGTCAATACATCCCAAGGTATAAGGAGGTCATACACTTCAGCCTTTCTCATGTGGAGCTACTTAGCACTCTTGGAGATGCCCATTTCTTGCCCAGATGAAGTCCTTCCCCAGTTAAAATGTCCTTGGAGACTTAATGAACTGTAGGGATGAAATCCTGTAGTGAAAAGACTAGATGCAAATGGGGCTTGAAATTCCTATTGATGAACTTATGACTACGCACAAGGCCTTCAACCTACATGAAATTTGTCTTGATTATCATGGAAGAGAGAGTTTCAGTGCACAGGTGGAGCTCTTCCCTTGAACTATCCTCAGACAGAGGTGCTTTTCTTTTGCTGCATTTCCCTTTAATGCACTTCACTGGAAAGAAGGAACACGACGTAGAGCAGGAGGGATATTTTAAGCACTCTGCTGTGTTTTAGTTCTGTCCTCAGAAGAAGTAGTAATCAAGAGCATGAGTAACTTGATGGTTTCTTTTCCCACGAGCTTACGTGATTATTTTGGTACCTGTTTTGATCTGCTTCAGCTGGAGCCCTTCTCCTCACGCCACACAGTTTTGAACTGAAGGCTGAAAAAGCCCAAGCACCCTACGTGCAGCTGACTACCAGGGCCAGGCCATGAAGTTTGGATCTAGACCGAGTTTTCCTCCGTGCTGAGGAGTACAGACAGCTCCTCTGGTGGGAGAGCAAGCTTTGGGGGTGATACCCACACCCTCCAAATGCAGGAAGGCTGTTGAAGATCCATTTTGAAGATGTCAAGCAGTATTTGAACTAGTGTGGGGGTTTTTTTTCTTTGTTGTTGTTGTTTTGTTTTATTTTCCTTTTTTATTTTTTTATTTTCAAAGAACCAGACTTACATTAGCACCGTATCAGTTTAATTTGAAATTTCCAGACTTTATAATTTTGAAGTTTAAGGCTTCCTCTTCTGTCCGTGCAACAGTCTCAGCAGTGGTTAAATTTAGATGATTACACTGAATATTGCAACATAGCTCAGGTTTGGAAACCTCAAGCTTTTCACTGCAGTTGCAGACCTGACCTAGTCCAATCCCTTCTTAATTAGCCCTGACAGCAGAAAGGGCCTTACAGCACTCAGCTATCTCAGAGTCATCATGAAATTAGCAGGGTGCCTGATTTTGCTTTGAAGTCAATGAAGTATATCTGATGTAAAGGTTGAGACATGGCGTGAGGCCACACACTCTTAATATCTGTAAAATGATCCAGTAATAAAAAGATTTTTACAAGCCCAAAATGTTGGCAGAAGTCAAAGACACCAGAATGATACTGGAAAGGGAGCAGCAGTCGTAATGAGATCATAATGACTCATATCATGATCCCAAAGGATCCCATTAGAAAAATATTAGTTATAGGATTCATCTCAGCTTATTTAACCTGTTTAAAAGTTTGATGCTTGCTCTAAGGCAGTTATCACATCCCAGACATGCATAAGACAAGCACCTCTTTAAAAGACTTTGGCCTGAGTCACTAAAAACTACTGTTCCCATTAACATCACTATGAGCCCAGTTTCTACACCCACACCACAAAGGAGAATGTAGCCTGTGGATTTTACAAGCTACTTAGCAGCTTTTCAGAATGTATCTAAGTCCAGCAAAAAGATCTGGAAGATAAACAGCCCTGCCTGTTCTCCTTGCAGCAGAAAAAATAATATTATTAAGCATCTTGGTTTTCAGGTCCCAAGAGCAGGTGTTACACACAACAGCACAAGAAGAAAACCTGTTCTCAGTGAAGCCTGTATGGTAATGGCCTGTTGTAAAGCTCCCAACTCCTCTCACAGCATGTTTTTTCTTCCCACCACTGGGTTGAGTTATTTTCTTTGGGTCACTCACACCAGGGTCAGCTCAGATCAAACATTCTTCACCTCATCTCAACCTGGGAGCAGCTGAAGCATTTGGCAACCTGTGTCCCTGGTGTGGAGGGGTAAGAACCTCTCCCGCAGAATAAAATGTTCTAAAGAAGTTTCAAAGCAAGGCAATGCCCAGTAGGGAAAGCTGCCCTGTGCTTGCAGAAAGCACATGATTATCTTGTGAACTTACGCTTTCCTGTTCATCTGTCTATGGAAAGGTTGCTGGTAGAGATAGATCAACATATCTCACTTTTGCTGCTTCCTACAAATGTTCTGAGGTAGTGTCTTAGCTACTTGAATTGCAACAGCCTGTGATCCAGCCTCACTGCTGGGCAGAACATCCTCTGCCTGTGTGCATGGGCTGTAAAGCATAAATAAGGGAGGTGATGAAGGAAAAGAACAAGATATAAAGCCCAGGTCCAGTTACTGGAGATATCTGAAACCAGAGTCATGGGAGCCAGTGACAGACAACATAGCTCAGGCAGACTGGGATAACAGAGGATGGCTTCCAGTCTTGGGGTTAGCCTGGTTGGGTGTGCCAGGAAAACACTGAGAGACCCCAAAATACCAATGCATTTCCTGGCTCTCACAGCATCCTTCTGCATGTGGGTGAAACTTGTCTCCAAAAGGTTATAAATGTCTGTGTTTGAGTTAAGATCAACACCTCTGGTTAACCAGAGGTATCTGGGGCCACATCATCTCCTCAGGTATCTTCATGGGGGTGGCAAACGTGACACAGAGCACTCCTGTGCCATAGGAGCAGGATGGTCCTAAGCTGCCTCTAACGGCAGTAGATATCGTGTGGGCTACTGAACTGGCCCTGGCATCCACGATGCCATCAACGTCAGTGAGCACTCAGCTGAATTGCCCCAGGAAAGGCACCAAGTAACCGTGGAGAAGCTCTGGGGTAGCTGAGATATCTGAACAGAGCTGGCAGATGTGAAGGGCACCTTCCATGACTGAAGGCGTGGATGTGAAGGGAGGGTACAAGGGAATGGTCCTCTGACGGGAGCCAGGATCTCTGGCTGTCCCTGGATGGGATGTCCTGTTGCCACCATCAGAGACAGATCTGGGCCTCACGGGCCATTGATCTGCCCTGTAAGGTCTTTCTTATCATCTTAGAAGATAACCAAAATCCATTGTTTTATACCAGGCTGATATTTGTAGTGCATCCTCCGTCACCTTCCAAAATTCAGGAAAAGGCCTTGGGATAGTTTCTTCTCTCTGATAATCCGGAGAAACCCACTGACATCATGATACATCCTGGGTGAAAGGGGAGACAGCTCTTCACTCGGGAGGAGCGCTAGCAGGGTCATGTTTGTTATCTAAAAATAAAGCCACGCATCAAATCGCTACTAATTTAAATAAGGAAGAACAACACTTCCCCTTCATCTGTTTCCAGTCTAGGGCAGATCTCTGAGCTGAGCCTCTCCTGGCCACACTAAAATGTTTATTTCTTGTCTACCAACAACATTGACTCTATTCTTTTTTTGAAGGACTTGTTTAAAGGTTCATCTATTTGGCTGGCCCCGCTCCCTCTCTCCACCAGCACCTTGGTGAGTCTGCAGAACTGAGTGAGCCAAGGCTCTGGCTTTGCCAACCTCTCCCACATCAACTTCATACAGAAGAATAACCCCACACTCCCAGGACTTCTCATTTGCCACTGGGTATTAATGATGAGGGTTGCCTGGTGAGTGACACTGAGGAATTCAAGTCCTCACTGGCACAGAGTGAAATCACTAAGCCCCTGACAGGATTCATATTTTCCTTTTCCTTTCTAGCCCCATTCCAAGAAAAATTAAGTGTGTTGGTTTCACCTTAGGCTGTGGTGATATTAAAAGCCTATTACCTTTTCACTGAGAGCGAGGGCACATCCACATGGCTGCTATTAACCATCAGGGCAGAAGCAAGAGGCAAGTCAGGATTCCCAAACAGACTGGGCAAATTAGCTCACATGATGAATTTATTTGCCGAGGTAAATGACCGGTAGCTGACAGAAAACATTTGCCAACTTGAGCTGTACTCATCAAATAGGTCAGTTCAGAATGAGAAACAGGAGAAGAATCCAGATGTGATGAAACAACTTTTCCTGGTCTCACCAAAGTGGGTTTTAATTTTCAGATTCTTACACCAAAGATGGCAAAACATTTCGTTCAAAAGGAAATACTGAGAAAGTTGTGTCAGGCCAAAAGAGAAACTTTAGGTGAGTTGAGGTTGGGTGAGAAAATGGAAATGCTTTAATCTTTAACAAACAGAACATACTCTTGGTTTTAATTTTCTGAGCAGTAATTTGGACAGCCCTGCTCTGGGGATCCCAAGACTCTGTTTTTGCCATGAAAACATTTGGACTAGCATTTGTAAACTTGGATAAATAAAATCCTGGACCTTTCCAGGGTACCTATGTCCTGACGTACACAAATGCCACAGCCAGGGACGAGCAGAACCCTCACACACATTTCTCCATCTAAAAACCTCAGCACTTCACATAACCCAAAAGTTGCTCATCATCTTTGACCCTTTTAGTGCCTCTTTTGGACCACGTGTGATGAGACACCACTGCCAACAAATCCATGTGCTTTTGTGTGGCCGCATCTGCTTGCGCTACCCTGGTTGTCACTTCTCCCACCACATCCTGACTCCTCCAGGACACAGCTCAGGGACCCCTGTTGTTCCTTGCCCAGGCACATGGATTTCCAGGAGGAGACACCCATGTGTGTGAGACAGTTGTCTGCGCTCTGAGCAGATACTCCTTACGGGCACCCAAAGGAGCACAAGGTGCATGAGCTCAGCATGGCTACTGGGCAGCCACAGGCATGGGTGGCCAGGAGCACACCTCCAGAGACCCCTTCTGTTCCTGGGCTGACCAAAGCTATGCATTGATTCCACCATGCCAAGACCATTGTATGGTTTGCAGCCCTGTGAATGCCTAAGGAAATCCAGGAGCCAATCCTATGGTATTTTTTACCATGGTTTTTTTCCTCTGACACCCTCTCCAGTCAGGAGGACATTATTTGCTGCCACATTTCCCTGTCATTGCAAGGTAGGACATGTTTGCTTCTCTGCCAAATGCACCGGGTATTCCCCAGTACAAGGAACTTTACGTGCTCTGAAATGTCCCCAAAGTGGCCCGGTACAAGGCACCTGTTCCCACTAATGAGCCAATTAAACACTGAGGAACATGGGACTTGTTTGGTTGCCAAAGATTACAGGTGCATTGGGCTAAAAGGCATCTGCTTAGGAAAGCATATCCAGACAGAAACAACCTGCTGTGCTTCTAGACATTTTAGGTTTAAAAAAATAGAATCATAAAATCATATCAGTTGGAAAAGACTTCGAAGATCACTGACCTCTAAGATCATCAAGTCCAACCATTAACTCAGCACTGCCAATCCCACCACGGAACCATGTCCCTCAGCACCACATCTGTGTGTCTTTTAAATCCCTCCAGGAATGGGGACTCCACCACTGTCCTAGGCAGTGTCTCCCACTGCTTAACAAATCTTTCAGTGAAAGGGATTTTTTCCTCATGTCCAACCTAAACCTCCCCCAGTGCAACTTGAGGCCATTTTTTCTTGTGCTACTGGTTGTTACCTGTGAGAAGAGCCTGACTGCACCTACCTCCAGCCTCCTGTCAGGAGCTGTCAGAGCCAGAAGGTCTCCCCTCAGCCTCCTTCTCTCCAGGCTGAACCATTCCAGGTCCCTCAGCTGCTCCTCATCAGACTTGTTATCTAGATTCTTCTTTAAAGAGGCAGGAGAAGGAAAAGGAGCTACCAGCCAGTTATGTTTCTGAGTCTGCTGATTGGAAGCTGGGCATTTTTCATTCCCCTGCCTCAGTTTCCATAAAATGGCTGATGACTTCTTTTTCCAAAGCACTCTGAGATGCTGCTCAACATATGTGTGAATATAAGGAAACACCACATGGAAGGGAGAAGAAAACTCCCACTTAATTGTGCCTCTGAGCATCCCAGGTGAGCTACAGTGGAAAGAGCCAAACTCATATAACTGATGACTCTCTGTTGCAGGGCTTAGCATAAAGCACTAATAAGCAGATTCTGCCCTATTTTTGTCATGTTTTACAAACACACTGATAATATTTGATTAATTCTGTCTTATGGCTATTTTTTTTAATGAGAAGTTAACCAGGAAAAGTAGAAAGGAGAGCAAGCACCTGCTTTTAATATCAGAATTAGTAGCCTTGGTCAATGGCAGCTTTCAATATTTATTAAAGATGGGAAGGAAGCACATTTCTACATCTCGCTATCCTGTAATGTAATGCTTTTGATTGTTTACAAGCAGCTGCTAGCACAAGAAATTGCCTGCATTATTTCATTAAGGGGGGAAAAAATTAAATATATATATATATACACACACTTGGGCTATTTCTTTCCTGGCTATTTGCATTTGAAAGATCTGACTGAATTAATTTCAGACAAAATGTAAATATGGCACCTGGATTCTGATCAGGAGAACAAACTGTCTCTGGGTTGGTTTTTCTTTTTTTCATGACTGAAGCAAAATCTCCAGGAGAAGCAGTACTGGCAGGCACCCATCCCCTTCCCTGGGTGTGTGTCTTCATAATGTCCCTTCATTAGGCATGGGAGGAAAATGTGAAGCTGATGACAGATATGGGACACATCTTGCCTTTCCACCACAGGGGGAAAAAAGTTTTCTATGAGAACCACCTCTCCGAGGTAACAAATGCAAAGATCAGCCAGCCATTCAGCTGGGAAGAAAGCACCTCTTGTGCTGCACCCAGACTGGGGGGTTTTGTTGGAGCTGCATCTGGGTTATGTCTCTGAAGAGCCAAACTCCTGTCAGGTTTGTGGCTGTGGCACGGTGTGAGGGTCTGAGAAGGTGCGGGAGGGGTAGTGCTTGGCTTTCTCACTTCAGAGGGACTTGTGTCTGAAATCAATACCCACATTTTTCTGTGGGAAGGCTGAATAAATGAGTCCTTGCTCCTCCCCGGCTGGTCACAAGTGTCCTAGTCCCATGTGGGACAAGGCACTGAGAAGAGCTCAAAATCTTCATAAAACCCAAGCAGTGCCCTGGCCCCCAGGCTGATGTACATTCATATTGGGTTTTTTTTTTTCCCCATGGAGGGTATTTAGGATCCTACACAGTACTCCTCAAAGGGGGATGAGCAAAACTGTAAAAAGATAACTTCCCACTGTAATCAATATCTGTAGATCCTCCTGAGACCTTCCGGAAATGCTACAAGGCTGTCTGCTGTGATGCTTAAAAGCAGCAAGAGCCCTAAAAAGCGAGCGTTGATTTAAGACAGCTGCATCCTCTGTAAAGACACACAGTTTGTTTTCCACAGCCTTCCAGCTCCAGCTTTGTACACCTAATTAACCAGAAACCGGCCGTGGGCTGAAGCAACCTGCAGCCCACAGCAACATCTGCAGGCAGAGGAGCTCGCCCTGAGCCATGCCATGCTGGGATGCTGTGAACCATTGAACTGGCTCAGCCCAACGGGTGTAACTCCAGAGGCTGTGGATTCCCAGGGGCTCTGAGTTAGAAGCATTTTGCTCCGTACTCTGAGAACCAGAAGACAAAACAGCAGCGTGAGAAAGGTGAGGAAAAAGAGGGATTCCCTCAAGGGGCAACATGTCTGGTGGCAGAGAGGGAGAGGTGGTCTTAAATCCCCTCCCCTGCTATGGTTTCAGGAGCTGTGCTGTAATCATGGTTTCGTTTTGTGGAAAATATTGTGAGACTGGGGAAAGAAAGTGTAACTCATGTGAAGTTAAACTGGAAATCATACTGGCACTTTCGCCAGGGTGCTGCATGCTGTGGGTGATCCAACCAGGCAAGCCCTGCAGGATGCAACCAAGGGGGTTGTGTGTCTCCGTGCAAAGACCAGCAGCCACCCGGTGACACTCAGTCACTAGGACTGGTTTGTGGTGCTGGTGGCAAATTCACGAACCCTTCTACTGTTTCCACTGTCCTGCAGGGTACCCCCTGGGAGGTACCATAGATCAAATCTGTCTGAGTCCACATCCAAGATCATCTCCACTCTCAGTTCTGCTCACAAGGACATGTCCAGGTCACAGGCAAAATGAAGTTGCAGGGTCCATGTCGGTGAGCAGAAAGGTCTCCAGTGAGCAGAAAGGTCTCCAGATCTCCACTGGCTGCTGGTGAGAGGCTCAAGGTGATTGCTCATGTATAGTCATCTAGTGCAACTTCATTGCTCTAAGATACCTCTTATGGCCTCCTAATTCCCTCCTAAAGAGAACTGTTCTCCTGAGATCCTACTTTCCAGGCCACTGTACATGTCTTTGGTGCCCTCAGGGTGTTCCAAATGAAACAAATGCTTAAGCAATTGAATTGTACCCAAGATCTCTATCAGCTCTGATGGGAGGACAAGCATATGGGGCCACTTAGATTAAACCACCTCAATCTGCAGATAAATTGCATCCAAGCAAACAAGTCCCATGTGATAGACTGATTCTCTTCATCTCTCTGTGTGTACGGGCATTTGTTGTCCCCTTCTAATGTCTGACCCCATGGTGACAGCTTTCCAGCCAAGGAGCTGGTTTCCAGCTTCCCCCTTCCTAAAGCCTTTGGGAAGGGAGTGCCTCCAGGCATCACTCTGCAGTCAGTTCTACAGACTTGCAGCCTTTTTTTCTGCGCTTAGCTCCCCCCCTCCCTGCAATACGAAGGCTGTGATGGCTCTGTGCATTTCCAATTATAAATTTTGCAGCATCTGGTCTCATGAGAATTCACTCCATGAGCATCACGCTGAAATCTCAGAGCTGAGGATACAGAAACCTGGAAAATCTTTCTTGAGGTGCAATTTTCGCAACGAGAAGAGGACGGGGCTGCATCTGCTGAGTTAGATCAAGGCTAAATAGCTCATGGCTGCACATGTATCCTAAGAGAAGCAGTGCATATGTTTCCCTAAAATGCTGTGGCACAAATGATTAATGAGTGAGTGTGTTAACAGAGCAGAGAGTGAGTGACTTTTCTACTTGGGGCGCAGGAAATACTGATTTTTGTTGCATAATCTCTTTTGGACTCCAAATAAAATCATCCAAAGCCTTAGGTATAAGACAGTTCCAGGGCTACAGCTTCAGGTTTCCACTTGTGTTGTCAAGCATTCACTGTGAAGCTGACCTGTTCAAAATGTTTCCCTCTTTGTGTGTTTGTTACAGAAATGGAAACACTCCATGACAAGTGACTAGGGGGGACAAGCTTCAAAATCCCTGTTTTCTGCAGGAAAACCGTTTCAATGCATCCAGTCCTTGCCTTATTATTTCAGGCTGTTTTGCACCCCTGCAAAGGCTACTGCTGGCCAGGCAATGGTTAACACCTCTCAATCAATGCAAAAGCCTCAGAGTTAGCAATTTTTGACTTTAGTCAATTCCTTTCCCCTTCCCTTGTCGGTGGTCTGCCTTTGAAGCTGGATCTTGCAAAACTTCCATTCATTAAATGGGACTGGCTTTGGAAAAGCCAAGTGAAATAGGAAAAAAATAAGTGATCAATAAAATCCCTCCAAATCTTTGAGGCTGTTTCCTTAAGACTGCAGCCCAGCTCTGCCAGACTGGGGTTAGCCACAGGGATGAGCATCCTTTGCTTTGCATATGCAGGAGGGAGGAGAAATCTCCGTGGACAAGTTCTAGACCCATTTATGAGTAAGAAATCTATGAAGTGCCATGCCAGCATTGTTCCCAGCCTTTGAACCTGCCTTCTCCAGGCCTGGTGGCCTCCAGCACACACAACCACATGGTGCATGGTGTAGCTGTGGGTCAAAGGGGAAAGCTCCAGAGCCAGGAGAGCCAAGATAACTCCAGCCTGGGGCTGCTCTCCCTCCCTTTCCAAGAGCCCATCATCCTACTGGCCTCTCGTGCTTTATTACTGCTGAGTAAAGTATTCCCTCTGCTGACTGGATCAAGTAACTCTTTATTGATACACCAGAGAAGAAACTTTTTTTTTTTTGCTACGATAAAGAATCATTTGCTAAGTCTGCAGTAAAATCACCAAAGCCAATATATCAAAGGATGAATGAGCTAAATAAAGTTTTGAGCAAGAATTTCTGCACTGAAAGGTCCGATGGGTTTGCACCTAGCGATCAATCGAGTTATGTTTAGAAAGCTTAAGAGCTTGGTCTTTCTCTGGGCTATGTCTGATGAGAGCAGAAAGCCTAGATACTCATTTTTAAGCTAATAAAGCAGCACACGTGGTCTGCCTTCTCTGGCTACGTAGCACTGTTAACGTTCAGAAGTGTTCCAGCAAAGCAGTAAATTTTACTCATAACTTGTTTTTGCCTCTAGAATATCCAACTGTTCATTCCTGAGTTGTTATCTCTCTATATTTATTTTGACCAAATCTCAAAAATAGTAATGGGATATCATAAACCAACTGAATTCTGGCACTATCTGCAAATTGTTTTGGGGTTTTGGGGGTGGGTGTATTCTCTATTCTTGTTTTTAGTAAGATTTACAAGATTTCTTTCTCCATCACCCAAACGTTAAGGACAAAAGCAGTGCCTGCCCTGATGCATCAGTAACTGCAAGAGGGAAGGTGGGGACCTGTCCACATGGGTGATGAGGATTCAAGCAGCCTTATTTGAAGTCCATTACTCCCTGGCTCTTGTGTTGTTGCTCCACTTGTGCAAGTATCTGGTAGCAAGCAGAATGAAGTGCAGACATCCCCAAACCTCTGGGCAGTGTACAGCCTTGCTCAGCCCAGGGCAGCCTCAAAATGGGACAAAGAGGTGGCAACAGGGCCAGAGAGATCCTCACAGAGGAGAAGCATGGGCTTTTTTGGCTTGGAAAAATGAAGATTGATGGAGGCTGGACTCCAGGGAGGGAGAAAAGCTGCTCAAATCAAAGGACAACACTGGCACGAGAACTGGGAATGAAGCAGCCACCAAACAATTCAGACCGGAAACCAAAAATCCCTTAAAAGCAATGAAGTCTGAAAGCAGCTTTCCTGCAGCTGAGAGAATGAGGTGATTTAATAGCAGGGCCTCGTGATGTGGTTCTGCCCATCACATGTATCCACCTTTCTTGTGGGAATGGGCATGGGCCTTGTAAAATGGGGTCATGGTCTCATGTGCTGGGCAAGCAAGAGGCAGGAGAGCAGCATTGTGGCTGGATTGCATTATTCAGCTCATTGGCAGAAGCAGCTATGCCTGTTTAAGATTAATTTCAGCTCAAATGAAATTATTTGATCTATAAAATTGGGTTGAGAATGTCATGTTTTGTTCCCTCTGTGGAAAAGACCAACCATTCTTACAGGAACAGCTCTATTCTTGGCTCCTCTAGGAACAAAACAATGTCATTTTACATGGCAGTCATGCTTTCTGGTGACTCATATGGAGAGAAACAAGTTGGGATCAATCTTTGAATCACTGTATAAAACACCCTGACCTCTTCTACGGGGCGTCTGAGCAGGAGTTCAGACTGAGTTATTACACAGCACCAGCTCTCAAATTCAAATTCATATTCAGACCCAGAATCAAAAGCCCCTGAGCTTCAGGGGGATTGGGTCCAGAGCTGTGGGCAGAGTCCAGCTTCAGTCCAACAACAGGGCAAGGACTACAAGTTTGGACTAAATTTCCTAAGGCAGCTCATCACTTGTAAAAATATCCCTGTAAAGCCACATACACCCCAATTCTGGATGTGTGTGTGTGTCCGAGATTTCATTCTGCAATTCCAGGACATGCTGAATCTCTCTTGATTCTATTTGTCTTTTTTTTTTCTTCCCCTTTCCAAGTCTTTAAGTGCTGTCTGTGTAATTCCATTCTCCTAGAAAACGTTACTCAAAGAGAAAAAAAAAAAAAGTTAAATTAAATTTGACTTCTATATGCAAATCACAGCACAGTTGCATACATCATCGAGAACATAACCTTAACCATTGTCCTCCAAACAGCACCAGGGGATGAAATATATGCAACTCAGAGTTAACCTTAAACCTTCAGGCCTTGGTCAGTCAGACGTTAAGAAGGGTAATTCCTAATTAAGGCATTTTTTAAACCATGTGACATTAATGGTTATAAAATGGAAATCTGGACTTTAAGGTCTCCTTTTCTATTAGCAACTTGGAAGGTGTTTTGACCCGAGGGTGGGACAGCAAAGCATCCCTCCCGTGGCACAGAAGGGCTCGGGGTGTGTACACGTCTGCTGTCTGTGGGATGAGGGGGACCACCAACTTCACAGCCTTGATTTGGTGAAGGTTGCCCTTTGGGACAAGCCTTCAAGGTTCTGTGGTGGCCACAGTAGGACCTTCTGTCTGTCCTACCTGTCACTATGACTTCTGATGGGAGTACAGCACTGACAGGAGCCAAGTCCTCGTGGGGTATGATTTTATCACAAACCTAATTTTGCCATTTTCTGGAGTATACATAAGCAGAGACAGCACCAATATGCATTTCAGAGCCTTCTTGGGAAGAAAATACCCCTTTGAGGATTGCTTTTTAAATGCTAAGGAGCTTTCTCTACTCATAAAACCAAAACAGAAGTCATAACACCATAAAGTTGCCACCCCCAGTGCTGCAGCCCCATCAAACCCTAGCATGGCTGGTGTTCAATTAAAATGTAATCATATCAAAGGCATTTTGGAGTTGTATGACAATGACTGTACACAGCACTAATACTGTAATGACACAGTAATCAAGTCTCAGTTGCATCCTATTCAAGTCCCAGCTGTTCTGAGTGAGGTATAACTTTCATCAGAGCTAATTATTTCATATTAATCTCAATACTTTAGCCCATACAGCTTTATAATATGCAGATAATGAGGGTTCTCTTGTTGATGCCACAAACAAATGAGTCGAACCTCCTCTGCAGCACGGCCATAGGAGAGAGACAGAGTCACTGATTGAGACAGAGCTCCCGTGGAGGGATATGAACAATTTAATTGTGATTGGTTTTTATAATTGGATTTTATTTTAATGGTTCATGCTGCTCCCAAAAGGCTCTTGGTGCGGGAAGTGCTTTATAAATAACATTTATTAATTGTTGTAACCTCTTTTTCTTTCATGATGACAGGGCTTTCTGAAAGCAGCTCTCCACCCCAGTTCATGCCACGCTGAAGGACCTCAGGTAGGGATGCAGCTTGAAATCATGTACAGCATCTTCCAGAGCACTGCTTACTGCCACGAAGGGGGAAAGGCATCACTCCTCCGTCCAGATTTTCAGCAGAGATTGAATATCAGACCTTTCCCATTCAGGACTCCCCTTTCTGCCACCCAAGCTAAGGAATTAACCCAGTGTGTTTCCAGCAGCAGCTATCTCTGAAGGAAAACAGCCACTTGAATGGTCCCGTGGCGCTTCGGGTTACTCGCATGGGTGATGAGTTATGAGGCTTTCGGCTTAAAGCTTTAATCCAGTTTCCTTTAAAGTTGATGGGAGCTTTAGCCCTATATGTGTTCGGGTGCATATTGCTTATGGCAACTCGTATAGATTGCAAACCCTCATAAATCCCCTCTTTCCATGAACTCCTAACATTTTCTGAACCTTTCATCTTTTGGACTGAATTTTTCATGCTTGGTCTCTGCCAGGAGATTGTTTTTAATGGATGATTTGAACACAATCCCTCTAGCCATTTGAATTCAGGGACAGTGAAACACACAAAGGATCTTCCACATTCAAAAAATTCAGAAAGTATTGTGGCAGAAGTGAATCAATCTAAAATCAATCTTTTACAGATGTGAGCTGGTTTATTTCAGTATTGCCATCTGCCATAACTTTGTGGAGCTTAGACAAATTCATAGAATTATAGAATACCAGGTTGGAAGGGACCTCAAGGATCATCTAGTCCAACAATTTCTAGTCCAACAAGTTCACATGCCCCGATTCCAATGCACATGTGTCACTATTTACGCTGGAAAGAGTTCATGGTGACAGTAGCAAATAGAATTGATCTTATCTAGCTGTGTTTCAGAACTGGTTCCCTCAATAGGTCTAATTCAGACCCATGGACAGCAAGAAAATGAGTCCCACTGACACTTTGTGGGGTTAGAAATACACTGGATGGTTTCAAAAAATGCTGTAATAGAAATGGGATGAAATTTAATAGCATGAAGTCCGTGCATTCAGGAGGCTGAGAACTGGAATTTCTACCCCAAGCTAGAGCTGGACAGGGAGGAAAATCCCAGAGTGGACTCAGCAATCAGAAGGTGGAAATGGCTGTGAGAAATGTTGGTGTGATCCCAGGACAGGTAAGGGAATAGATTGCATGAGAATTAGGAAGGTCCTGGCAAGGCCATGGCCAGACCTCCTCAGGAAAATGATGCATTTGAGGGGGGGCTGCCCAGGTTTGAGAGTGATGAATGGAGTGATGCAGGACTGATAGACTGACCAGAAGACCTTATTCTCCAAGGAGCTTGTACACATACACATGTGAAAGCCATTCATTTCTAAAGAAGAAAGGCATTCACTGCAGAAAATTGGCCATGAACTCTTAGAATCTTCATCATTAAGATAAAACAAAAGGGGGATGTTTTCCATCAAAACCACAGTCAGACAAGAACACCCCACTAACAGCCTAGTGAGATCTTGTCTCCTGGAGGAACCTCTTCCTGTGGGTCCAACCCAGTCGGGAAAAACAATTGGCTTTTCTTCACTGTTTTGCATCCACAGTCACAAACAGCTTTATTATTGTCAATTAACCACGTCTGGGGACATGGCTGGATGGCAATGACTTGTTACCTGTTTCACAGATGGGCAAGTAATGTGTCCAGATGATAAATTGCTCTTCACACAGGAAATCAACAGCAGGGTTGGGAACGGAAGCCCTGATCTCTGATCTGTTCACCTACTAAAGAGGCTAGTTATAAAAAAGTAGGATTTTTTTTTCCTCACAAAATCCCACCATTTCTAAACAAAATCCCACCCTGAGGGCAACCCAGAGCTGCAGCATCAGGATTTGGGGGCAAATGTCATTCCCAAGCATTTCAGCTCAGGCCTGTCAGCTTATTGTGAGCACATGGAACAGCTTCTCATCATGATGTCCGAGTTATGTTTTGATGTACCATAAATACTCCCTCAGTATTAGAATATAAAATTCAGGGCTAAATTGAACAAGATAATTAAGTTGCAATGACGTGTCAGGAACAACTGCAAAGAAACATGTCAACTGCTTTCCAACCACACATTTCACCAGAATTGCAAAGTCTGGGCAAAACAACCTGAGATAAAACCACATTTTGAAGCCAACAAGGCTTTGTCAACTTCCAGATACTATACCAATTACTGCCTCTGTCTCCTAATGGAAGAAATGTCGTTAAATGCAAAATAATTGCTCTGATTTACTTCTCTGAATGCTTACAACTCTTGGAAATAAAAAAGGCAACACCTCTCTCATTGCTCAAATAGATTGAGAACTGGGCAAAAGAATAGCCAAGATATATCTAATCTGGATATGACCGAAAGGAAGGAGTAGATGATAAGGGCCAAATCCATCACTGGTGGGACTTGAGGGCAGCCAGTGGAAGTAAACAGAAAATCAATGTTGGGTCCAGAGGAGTTTCTCCTACAGAAAAGCCTTCCAAGTACGTTCACGGCAACAGCTCGTGGTGTGTATCGCACAAATCCTATTCATGTCCAGAATTCCTATCGCTCTATTAGTGTCGCAAGTTATTAAAAGGACATTTCAAAAATAGGTCTCTCCAAGTGGAACCGGTAAGAAGTAACCATGGCTATTTGATATAGTCATAGCAACAAAGGAGCATCACCTTGGCAACACACCAGGCTTATTTACCGAGGTGCGTGTCAAAGCATATTAAAGTCATTTATATCTGAATGAGTTCTGATGCCATCTTCTAATCCTCCAAGCTCCCGAGCAGCCCCGCAACAGCTATGGAAAGGTAATCAAAGGAAGGGTTTGTGTTGTATAGCATGTGCCACGCTCACAAATAAAGGCATTTTCATTTCTGTCAGATTTCTGTCCTGTTCAAAACTAATAACTTGCACGTGACTGAAATAATAAAGCGTCGTCTGGAAACAGCTACGATGGAAACCCTTGAGATGCAAATTAAAAGTAGAAATTAAAATGGACTAGCACATGCCTCTCCCTGGAAATCAGAAAGGAAGGAATCTGGAGATATTCCTCGTATCTGGGACACAGCAAAGATCTGCTGCTGTCAGAGAGTACATACAGAGCCCAAGCCAAGAGATGGCAAGGAGGGGATCATTGCCAAGCAAGGCTGTCTGCAGCTCCACCACCTTCATCCGAGCTAGCTGATGAGCTTGCCATCATTAAGCAGGAGGCAGCATTTCTAATCGAGCCCATCAAAAGAGACCAATTATTTGAGTGCAGACTGTCTGTACCTGTCAGAACTGTGCATCCCTTACACGGGAACACGTATCTTTGAGCCCATAGGCTCATGACGCTTAAAATCATAATCTGAAAAGAAGAAACCCAGGATCTCTGCAGCACAGGACCCAGAGGAAATAGAAGTCAGCTTGGCACAAGCGTGCTGTTGTGCAGGGCTGGGGGGGCGAACGCAAGCCCTGACAGCATCAAAAGCACACAGAGCATTTGAATGCCACGTGGGATTCGTTTCAGAGCCCTCTCCACTAAGGCTTCGCAGGGCTTTGACACTGGCACCTTTGTATCCCCGAAGGCTGCAGCTGCAGGGCCCATTGTCATTCATGGGGCTCTGCGGCAGATTAGGTAGCAGAGCAAAATGCATCTTAATAGCATCTTGTGTGGCAAAGATGCTTTAACAGTTTAATGCAATTTCTTTACAAGCATGAGGGGCAACAGAAGCTTCTTAAAACAGTCTCTCAATTAGCTTTATCCCTCTTCATCTGCTGAAGTTAACTCGTGAGAGGTCACCTTGAAGAACTTGTCTTTTTCCTGACGTGTCCCTTTCTTTCCGTTTCCTTTGGGATTCAAATCAGCTGTGGAGAAACAGGATAAATACCTTTCTTTAATGCTACCATGCACCCCAGGCCCCACTTGTGTGGCATCATGGCCTTGGGAGCAAGGCACAGCCCTTGAGCACAGCGTGGGGCTCTTTGCTCACTCTGAGCTCCACGTGGCTAAGAAGCCACAAGGAACACATTCTACCTGCCTGTGCAGGATTGTCCTCCCGCCTTTTCTCCCAACTCTCTTCTTCAAGACATATGTCTTCTCATACCCTCCTCCAACGCCTCCTGCATTAGGCTTCATATGACCAGACTTCAGACTTCTTCGGTGACAAATTGCCCTCTGGAGACCTCCAATCCTCTCCGCTGACGGTAAAGGAGTGTTAGGTGATGGGCACACGCCGTGCTCTCCTCCTGAGTTAATTTATCCCTCTGGCTTTTTGTTTAACTCTCCTAATCTCTGTCCTCTTTGTTTAGACTGATGCTCAGAGCAAGGAGTGACTCATAATAACCCCACGCACAGACTCCGGGAACGCAGCGAGATCTTTTGACTGCCCTATCTCCAGTATAACCGTTTAAAGGTTTTATGAGGAATTGGATCATTTCAGGTCTGTGCAGCAGAGCTAGCTGGCAAAACTCAGCAAGAGCTTACGAACGTGTATGAGGGAGGTCGTGTTCACGGCTTAGATACACTCAAGGCTCATGGAAATGTCACCAGCCAGGCAGAGATGAACCGGTGCTAGACCTGTTCAAGGCTATTATTGAGAGAGATGACAGAATTATGATTATACCCGTGTCTCTGCACAATGGAATCCTGGAGAGAAGGAGGTCAGCAGGGGCACCGAGGAAATGAAAACACTGCGACTCACTCATTGCAGGAAATTGCTGCCCGTGGGACACATTCAGCTCTCTCATGGAGGCAGGCACAGCTCCCTGAGTTGCTGCAGTGAGACCTTTACAGCACCACTGAATATGGTCCTGTTGCAGGGAGCCTATACCTGGCAGGAGGGGTTACAGCCAGAATCCTTGGCTCTTTCTGGGCTGCTTATGTGCTTCCAGTTCAATTGCAGCAAGACTCAGCTTGCCCATGTCTTCGACACCGAGCACTAGCTTTTGTAATCTAGAACTTGTTTACTTTCTCCCAGGAGCTGTGAAGTTTACTCTGTGCTTGGAGAGAGCTTCAAGAGCCCAAACTGAGGGCATTATGTTGCTTCTAATGCCACAAATGCCTCTGCAGCCAGCACTGCTGATAAGCTGAGTTGCAGCTCTGTGTTATCAGGAGGGGACACCCTCAGTGTAAGGCAGAGAGTATTAATTAATGGCAGGGCAGCTCCAGCTTCTCAGGAGAGCATACCAAGAAATCAAGTGCTGTAATGATGCACAGGAGACCTGCAAGCACCAGGCTCTGCATCCCAACAGAGATGGAAAGAAGCTATGTGGGTGGAGAGACCAGGGGAGGCTCCCAGACCTGACAGTAAAAGGGACAAAAGTCTTCTCAAGGATGTGCTGCAGGTTGTTCAGGGGAGGAGTTGATTCCTATGCTGTGGATTGATTCCTGGTTGATTCCTTTCCTATGGAAAGGCAGAAATGTGGGGTGACCCCCACACTCGTGGAGGGCTGGTGCCCACCCTGATATAAGCCCATGTTGCACACTCAAGAAAAATACTTCTTTTCCTGGTTTCCATGTCAAATGAAAGCTCTTTGTAGCAAGAGCTGTCACTGTCTGAACCTAGCAGAACAGAGCTTTTAAACACCCCTCGAGACAGCAACAACCTGCCTGAGCCGAGGAGGTGTCTCTGCAGCTAAAAGACAAGGCAGCTCTTACACAACTGTGCACACGTCGGCAGCAGACCCTCCTGTGCTTTAACTTGTGGTCTCCCAGTCCTTGTGAGGATCCAGATAACACAAGGTGTGGAAAGAGCTCACTCTCTAGGGGCAGTGACTATTTGCAATCTCTTTGTTGTACCTGTGGGGAAAGAGTTGCTCGGGAGCCTGAATATTTGCTTGTGCTAGGTAGTGGGTTTGGCATTCACTCTACCGTTAAAAAAGAATGGTCTGCAATGAGGAGATAAAAAGCCTATTAGCAGAAGGTATTAAATTCATTTTAAGAGCCCCCTACTCTTCTGGAAAAGGTGCTGGGGTCTGCGGTTGTTGGGAAAAGCTAAATATATATCTCAGTCGTTTAATATTCAGCAAACATAAGAGCAGTGAATGCACTGAATGGAAAACTGAGGTTGCCACCCTCGTTTCTGTATCGTGCATCCCCCAGCGTGCCTGGAGGTTGGTTTATTTGCACTAAAGGCCTCTACCTTTGCTACCCATAGGATTCATCCACCCTAATCTGGGTGTTTTACATGGATCCCTGTGTTGTCTTGTTGTCAATAAGCAAGAAAAAAAGCACTGTGAGAACACAATTCATCTACCCCGTTTTTGACACCTGTCTTGGGATATGATGAATCACTGGAGCTGCCTGTTTCTCTCTGCTCCCTATTCAAGGAACTGAGACAGACCAGCTCAGATCATTTAGACACTGAAATTTCTCCTTCCTAAGTTAGGCATTTGAAATCTTACCCTTAAGGTGGGACCATTATACCCCAAGTTCCCCATTGCGCAGGTTCACTGGTCTACAGACTCGCCCACCCTCCCTCCCTCCCTCCTCAGAGAATTTGGTTTGTGTGTGTTTCCTGAAATTGAAATAAAAGGTCTCCTAGGCTGTAAATAGATGTTTTGCAGACACATATTTTTCTCTTTGTGGCCATGAAAAAGAACATAATGCCAGGGAAGTTATTTACTTCTTATTTGCTTCTTATAGCATGGCTGAAACCTTTTGAGCATAAATACAAACAGCCTGTAATGAAGTGGGGCTTCAAATTCACAAATCCCAGTGAAATACTTTCCCCCAGGTTCTCAGTGGGCAGAGGAATATATAAGTTATGTGTTCTTACCTTGTTACTGAAGACTATTAGAGATTTTGTCTGGCTCATATAGATCAGCTAAACAAACACACGTTCCCTTCCAAGAAATGCCATTTAATCAAACTACCGTGTGCTTTATGAAAGAAGCTGGGGCAGGTCAGCCTGAGTGGTTCAGGAAGGTACGACCATAAATAATTGAATGGGTGACAGAATTCAAAGAAGGGAGAAAGGTTTTTCACTGATCTTACATTCAATTTAGAGTTTCAGCGTCTCCTTTTTCATTAGCCAAAGCAAAAGCCCAAGGGGGTAGGGATACAGACACTCACATGTTATAGAGATACCTGGATACACAGTGATTTTCCTGGAAAACTTCGATTGTATTCCCCTAACTCTGTATCTTCCCTACAAACAAAATCTGCACGAGCCACTTCTTTGTAAACCTCCACACACTTTGTAAAAGATTGCAGACGTGGTTTGTGTAATGGGGCTGCTTCAGATGTCCTCAGGCATGTAAACCTTCTTCATGGAAATGGATTGATGCTTTAATTCCTCAAACTTCATAGCTCTTTTCTATTTCTTGCATTTGTTTGCTGTTTTGTTTGGGGGTTTTTTTCCCTGCTTTTCCTTTCTCTTGGCTATATCCTGGATTTCTATTCAGTGAAAATATTCTGTCTCAGCTCTGCTATTTGATGATCCCCAAAAGAGTTTTATTCTGCAGAGAATGACTCTGGAAATGGAGTGCTAAACAGACATTTATATCACAGTGATGTAAAAAAAGCCCCTTTTGAGACCCTGGACACTTCGTGTGAGGTGCTGTACCCAGTGGGACTGAAACCTTCCCCAAAGCCACCGGAGAGCAGCCCACCAAAGAGACAGCATGAGGATGGCTTCTAGGGAGCAAGGAGGGAAAGAGGGTATTTCCTAAGGCATTTGGGCTTTGCTGCACTGAACTTTAAGGAGTCCCTGAAATCTCCAACCCTAAACTTCAGGCTGTTCAATGCAAGGAGGCTCTAGACAGTAAGACCTGCAAAGGAGAGGCGTCAAGACAAGGATCTCTGTTGAGAATCACACCTAAGACATCTCTCCACACATTGTAGCTGATGGAAGGCCTCTTTTCCCAACGACTGTGCAACACAACTCCCACACCAGAAGTTCTTTCATGGAGCTGGGAGGTTTATAGGCAGAAATGTGTGTGTAGATGCTGTGCAATGCCATGTCTGACTTACTGAACACGTCCTGCTTCCTCCTGGTGCGTACACCCATGCTGCAAGGTTATCTGGGGAAGTACAGTTACCCTTTGGGGACTTCAACCCCAGGCTTGCTCACAGACCCCCTCCATCTCAGAGTTCATACTAGTACCAAGCAATAACCCTAGAGAGACAATTATTCTGCTGTCTGCAGTGACATCGACAGGGAAAAAGCCCATCCTGCTTCATCAGGCAACGAGCCCATTTTTCCCTGACTCCCAGCATCCTTTGCCAGTGCTGATCCTCCAGCTCTGATTCCTTTTGTTTATTGTGCTCCCAAACTGGGGTCAGTCTGGTGATTACACACACCAGTAACACACTTGCTTGCTACCTGAGCGGTGAAACTAGGGAAACGGGGGGAGTTTTTTTTCTGAATCAGTGCCAGAAGGACCATCCTTCCCCTTCTGTCTCACTCAGCTCCAACCTCTGCGGCCGCAGCACCTTCAGGCTCCTGCCAGCAGCCCCTCAACTCCTCTTCTGAGCATCCCCATCCCATCTGGGTTTCTGAAGCGCTGGCACAAGGGGAGCAGCACCCAGAGCACGCAGCTCCAAGCTACGGGTACCGACCAGCCCTGGGGCAGCCCAGGCCACAAGGTCCTTCCCAAATCTGTGAAGCACATGAGAACGTTGTTCCCTTGCTGTCTGCTGCCAGATAGAGTTGCAAGCATCTCCTCGGTTCAGAATTGGGCACAGGGAGATGACAGAGAGAGAAAAGGTTGTGCAGGATGAATTTCCTTTGGAAAAAGACACAATTAAGTATAAAACCCCCTTCCCCCAGGGGTTCTGGGGTAGGTAGGGAGTCGGTGGAGCACCCAGCCCACGCTCCCTGAAGCCGTGGAGGTCCAAGTCCGGCCACGCACGCCCCGTGCCCACGGTGTTCGGCCACCAGGGGGAGACCGAAGCCCCCGAAAGCTCCCCGGAGGCTCCGGGGGTTTGGATGGGAGCAGGGACCCCCCGCACCCCGCAGCATCCCAGTTCGCCCATCACCCCGGCCCCGCTGCACCTCTGGGGAAGGGTGAAGATGGAACCTCCACCCCTAGGTGACAGGAGAGTGTTTACTTCAAGCTGGGAATACAAGTGCACTTAAGATGCTTTATTTTTTTATTTTTTATTTTTTATTTTTTTGGCTGAGACCTTGAGGTAAATGAGGTTAATTTTTGACCAAAGCAACAAAGACGCTGATAAATAATAAATGAGATTTAAATGGACCTGTCTCAGAAAAGAAAAGAAAGGAAAACACATAGAAGCGTTTCTTTTTCCTTGCTAAGCTGCAAATGGAAGCAGGCTGGGTACAACTGACCCCTCTCAGTGTTACATGTAATAATTACTTAATTATAGTGGATAAAAAGATCCCATTATCCACATGCCCTAATGAGCTTTGGCAATACTGCAGGGACCTGGATTTGTAAGGAAGAAGAAGAATTAAAGCCTGGAGCCGCATTTGATAAGGCCAAATCCACAGAAGGAACGGAACACATACAGCCAGTCCCAGCCATGTCAACGGAACAATTTCTGTAAGTCAAGTGGTGACACAACAAGCCTATTAAAAGCAATGGTTAATTAAACGACAAAATTACCAATCATGTACTTAGGAAAATAATTTCCTCCATTTCTATCTGCCGTCTGGCTCTAAGAAGCACCAGGCTTTTTTTTCACTGTGCTTGCTTTGATTTTGACCAAAGCCTCCTCCCCCTGAGGACAGCGGTTTCCAGAGAGGGAAACCCTAAAAGTTTGGTCCGGGATAATCGCACATTGCTACCTTTTTGGGAAAATGTTCCTGCCTTGTACGGTGAGGTTTTGTCCACAACCCAGTCACCAGCAGAGGGGGAAGGAGCAGCAGAGAAGAGGGAAGGAGTCACCTAAAGGAGAGATCCTAAATGTCACCGTGAAAAAGCAGACACGTCCTTGTAACCTCATCCCAAACCGCGTCTCTGCAATTCCAGCCGAGCTTTCCTGGTGCCCAGGAGGAAGTTGGAGGAGGTGGATCAGAGGACAAGGTGGCCTGGATGGAGAGCGGGATGCAGACGTTGCAGGGGCATGGACCACGGGCGGGACAGCAGAGGACCATGGGGAGAGCAGCCCCCGAGCCCCTCTGCAAACCTCCCCGCACTGCAGCAGCTGAGGGTCTCACGGTGGGAGAAACCCCTGCCCGAGCTGCACCACACATTGCTCAGAGCTTTTTTATTAGTCAGACTTCAAAAGGGTTTTCACATTAATGAAGTTTTCAAAATTCCGGCTCTCTGGGCTTCTCTTCCAGTCCATGGGGATCAACATCTGCAGACAGAGGTTCAACTCGTCCTGTGGATTTGGAGCTTAGCTGGTCCATCCATCCTGATGTGGTTTTTTTTCCTTCTGCAGCAACACCCAGCTTTGAACCAATGTTGTTTAATTTGAATCTGAATTTTTGAATCAATCAAATGTTTAATTTTTACACGGCTGAAGTTACAACAGAAGATTCCTCTCTTCAGATAAAACACTATTTCCCAAAAGATTCAGAGCAATTTTCAAACCTAGGTGCACTAAACTTTCAAAGGCCAAGAGATACGGTGGGTTTTTAGGAGGGAGAAAGAGAAGTGATTTCTGCATTTCAAGGAAAGGCGATGGGGTTTTCTAGGCAGAAAAACCCTCCCTCTTTTTCAATCAACTTTTCATAGAACTGCTCTGTGAGAAATAAATATTACTTATCAGCTTTATTTGATCATAATTGAATATCCATCAACCTATCTGCCTCTCTAGCCAGCTTTGTATAGTGCTGGGAACACCATAACTGTAGGCCTGTTGGAATTTAAAATGAAATTATTATTGTCATTGTTAGCAGATGTTCATATGCCACAATGCTGAAGCTATAGAAGAAAATTGATAGTTTATCTCGATAGATCATCTGACCCGTAAGGTAACATTCAGAGCTGCCAATGAAGGCACAAATTTTCCTGCGTGTCATTCTCTGCAGGAGCAGAGCTTTGCTGTCTGTGCAATCAAGGTCTTTCCTGTCTGAGGAATATATACAAGTCACTGTATAATGGGTTTTTCCTCCTCCTCCCATCAAAACTATGTTCTAGCCATACAGGCTAGCCTGGAAAATTGCATTAGAGCACTGCTAAGCTGCAGAAGAGCTACCATCATCCCACTGCTCTATTTATTTAGCTGTGTTGTGTCTGCTGGAGAAGGACTAGGCAATTTTAAAAATTGGGCACCTGTTGGTCAGACAGCTCAGGGTGGATGAGAAACCAAGAATCAGGCAGATTCTGTAGTGACTGGTGGGTTAATTTTCCTTCCCTTCATTTAAATTCACACCCTTTGCCTTTCTGTTTTCAATATATTCAGAAAGTAGAAGGGAAAATTGCTCCCGTGGTGTTTGCTGTTGCACAGTCAAGCACTGCTTTCCTCCAGCAAAAGAGCTTTTTGAGCTCCAAGCGTGGAAAACACACTCAGAAAAGGGGAGAAATAAAACAAATGTAGTTCCAGGAAAA
The DNA here is from genome assembly GCA_025345505.1 of Todiramphus chloris collaris. Taxonomy (NCBI): domain Eukaryota; kingdom Metazoa; phylum Chordata; class Aves; order Coraciiformes; family Alcedinidae; genus Todiramphus; species Todiramphus chloris. Next base: position 2,271,597 of record JANVCC010000120.1, on the reverse strand, counting down.
ATGCAGGGCTCGCTGCCATACATTCACCTGCAAGACAAGAGAAGTAGCAAGAACCCTTCATGTCCTGGAAATGACAGTCTGCTGACATCCCTTAGCTGTGCTGCCATGGTCAGCATCACCCCAGCTGGGCTTTTGGGCACATTTCCACTGGGGATTGCTCTGGACATCCCATGCTCTGCTCTCAAATCACAAAAGAGAGCTGACCAGCCCTGGAAAAACAGGAGGGGATTGGGTTGCTGAACCAGGCACCCAGGCCGAGCCCATTGGACCAGCTCTGTTAGTGGTTATGAGGACAGAGTCCCCTCAGTAGCTCTGAAACATTTTCTTTCAGGTGGAAAACCTGAATTTATGAACTGTTATAATTGCAGTCAGAGCCCCTCTGTGAGATCTGAGCATCCCTGGATGTGCTGTGGTGTCGGCACGTACTCAGCCCCTGGAGACTTGTGGTCTGGCAACATGAGCAGGTAGAGACACAGTGTGCTCATGCAATAGTCTCTTGGTCTCTTGGCCTCTGTGGTGTTTTACCCACTTGAACACAAACTGGAAGAATTAAATGGCTCTTGACTGGTTCTCAACCTGCTGTACAAGAAGGGCTATGAATTCTAAAGAAGAGGGGCAGGGAAGTTAATTAAAAGGAGCATTTGCTTTCATCCCAGAGGGCATTGCAGCAGGAATTCAGTGAAACAAGGGATGGAGGAAAAGTGCCCAGTCCCTGCAGAAATGGATTCCCCTGGATTCCCCCTCCTCCACAGCCCCCATGCTTCTTTGGCTGGGGTTTGAGAGGAGGTGAGAGCTTTTGCCACCCTGCTTCGTGTGTCCAGCCATTTTGTTGTGTTTGCCCAGCTCATCTGATGCCATCTCCAAATCCTCCAGAGCTCCAAGTCACTAAATAGTTTCAAAAATGATCCAAGAGAGCAGAGTCAAGGAGGTATCAGGTAGGCAGGACTTTCGCCCGTGGTCAAACATATCTTAATATGTTGCATTAACATTTAACAACCAATCACAGCAGTAATTACACTGCACTTGACACTGCCCCAAGGTGATGCCTAGAAATTATATAAGCTAACGTATCTGGTTGACAAGAGAGGGGCTTCCCACAGCCCTCACTTAGCCATAAAGCTCCTCTGGTACCGGTGTCTACCCTTTGCATGGTGAAGCCCCAAAGGCTCATCAAACCAAATTAATGGCTTTTTTGTGTGTGTGCAAATAACTGGATCAGTAACAGCCCCTTCCCCCCCCCCCCTCCCCCCCTCCCCCCTTTTTTTTTTTTTTTTAACCCTTCTTAACTTTGCCCTGCCTTTGAGGGCAAATACACACAGCAGGAGCTGCCTGAAGCTTTCAGTCTTCCAAGGCTGTTGCGTTTCCAGGCTGTAATGATGTGATTATTATTTCTATCCTGCAGGTCATAACCAGAATCAGGTCTTACTGTGACAGGTGCTGTGCAGAGCCACAGCCACGTCCCCACGCAGTTGAACAAACAACCGTGGCAGCTCTAGGAGTTCAGAGCTTTCAAATCCCAGACCAGCTCTCCCAACTCTTGTGAAGATGCTCGTGCACAGTATGGGCTGCCTCTGCCAGGCAAGAGAGCCAAGCTGTTGTCCTCCCTGCTTGGGGTAAACTGCAGACCTACAAACCAAGTATTTCTGCAAGGAACCTGGAGCGTGTGTTATACACACTCCAAAGGCAAAAGCTTGATTTAAAAAAAAAAAAAAAGAAAAAAAAGAAAAATCAGGACTTCCTACATCTCCTGCTGAGCCCTCCCCACACTCCCCCCTCCCTTTCGTTGTATCCAGTGCTGTTGCAGACAACTAACTGGACTGTTAGTGTTTTAAGCAGGTTTTCCCATGAATATCACATAACCTTAGGCTCTCAGAGCAGGGGAATGGAGACTGCTACGCTCCTTCGCTCAGCCACGTTACAGAGACGATTGCTAAGCAGGGAGCTGATCTTGGTGTGATTTACAGAAGTCACAGATCCCTGTTGTGGTGGAAATATTCCCTCAGATTAGGTTGCAATTCTTCTGCCCAGCTCAATCACAGCCCTTCCTCTCTGCCACAGCCACAGCTCTGAGTGGGAAAAAGATTGTCAGCAGGGTAAGTATCAACGCTTTTATACATCTTTACTGAGGGGAACCTTGCTAGATATAAAAATGTCATAAAACTGCTGGTGAAAACCTCAGCTGTGGCATGCACTTCTCCTCCGTATCACTAGCCATCATTGGTTTCAATCGCTCAAAACTTTGCCAACTTTCAGGCATTTGAGCTGAAACTGAGCCTATACAGAGCTATAGAGAAGGGGTTAAAGTGTAGCCTGGCATGCCCACGCTCCCCAGGTTGGGTGCCAGGCACCCACCAGCTTCAGCAGCTCGATGCCAGGAGCTGCATCCATTGGGGAACAAAAAACTTTGCTATCTGCTTTCCGGTGATACTGGAGCTGCTCACGCTCAGCTCCCTTCCCTGTTCACGGGACAGAAATCAGCTCTTCCAAAAGATGCCTGGGCAGGCAGTATCAGCACAACAACTTGTTAACCAGGACACAGCCTGGCCTCGCTTGCACTGCTGTCTCTAACTGAAGTGTGAGGGTAAAAAGCCACCCCCTTCCTTGCTCCTCAAAGAGCCCTCATCCATCCCAGCTACCTGGAGCATTCCCTGGTCCTTGCTGCTCCCTAAATTATGCTGCATGCTTCCAGGAAAGGCCAGAATGCTCAAACAGCTTCCCATCCACAACCCTCCCTGTGCCTCTCCTCTCGAGTGACTAACAAACTTGAAGGAGGAATAATGATGGTCTTTTATTCTCGGGTTAGTGCCAAGTCTTGCACAGTCTAGTCCTGGGTCTCAGCTGAGGCTGCTCAAAGAATCCTTACAGCTCAGGGAAATCAAATATCCATACCAGATCGGTGTGCTCATCTGAATTGAGCTTTGTTTCCAGGGAAGAAATCGAGGTTGAATAACGCTGGTGAGCTGTGAAAAACAATAACTGCACTGCTCTCAAGGGGATGGAATTTACACCGAAGTAAAGGAAAAAACAAAAGGCAGTATGTTTAGCAGGCTTGTTTCACATAGGTGGGAAATCATTGCGAGGGAAGCAGAAGGCTGCAAATTGGCACGCGGAGGCTCCAGTCTCACTGATAGGGCACCTTTGCTTCCAAGGCTGAAATCATTTTATAAGTGACAGAAATTGTGTTTTGGTCTAAAACTTTCTGGTTTGCAAATTACTGGCTTTCAATCTTTCTTTTAATGTATTAAGGGGATTTCCTGAGGCAGCAGTAGCTGAGAAGAGACGCAATATGATGTAAACCTGCATCAGCCCTACCAAGTATACCCTTTCCTTTCCCTTTCCTCTCCTTTCCTTTCCTTTCCTTTCCTTTCCTTTCCTTTCCTTTCCTTTCCTTTCCTTTCCTTTCCTTTCCTTTCCTTTCCTTTCCTTTCCTTTCCTTTC
>JANVCC010000120.1:2224417-2268059 GCA_025345505.1 Todiramphus chloris collaris | reverse complement strand
CCCCCTTTCCTTTTCCCTTTCCCCCTTTCCTTTTCCCTTTCCCCATTTCCCCCTCTTCCTTTCTCCCTTTCCCTTTCCCGTTGCCCCTTTCCCCCTTTCCCTTTCTCAGCAGGCACCGCCAATTGACACTGGAGGTGGAAATGGATCAAACACCATTGGCCACCTACCCATCGGACACTTGGTCCCTCCCCAGGGGCTGAAAAGAGAACAGCAAACAAGGCCAGAAGCTGGCAGCACCATGGAGATGGACACCATCCCAGAGCTGCTGGACCACTTTGCTCTCTCTTGTCCATTTTCAGCCACCCGAGTGGGTGCAGGGTCTTCCAGAAGGGTTCATGAATGGCAGCGCAGGGATGGTCATTACTCTGTCTGCTCCCCTGAGAGGAGCAAAGGGAATCCTGTGGTAAGAGCAATGCTCGTGACAGCAGAGAAAGTGCTTCACTTCCAGCATTAAAAACATGTGGTTTGGTTGAGCATTTTTGACTTTTTTTTTTTTGCTTCTGACGTTCATACGGATCACTGGCCTCCTGGTTCTTCCATTATGAGTTGTCAATCCTTATTATCCAGGAACGGCACCGAATTTTCCAGCCCCCTAACAAAGCAAGAGTAGGAACAGTCTGGGAAGCCTGGGTTTGCACTGCTTTTTTGAGGGGTTGGGGGTGGGGAGTTGGGTTTTTTTGTTTTCTTTTTGTCAGCTGTTGAACTAAAATTGAGGTAATCATCACTTGGAGCTGTGAAAAACGACACTTTAGTATCCTGAGAAATGCAGACGTTTCTGAAGGTTGATCTATGGAAAAACCTGAGACCCAGCAACACGTTGTAGCTTCTTCCACGGAAATGCTTAAGATAAATCAAGAATAAAAGCCTGTTTTCTTGCTGATCTGTGAGAAGAAAGGTGTGCTGCTGCCCGCTGCACCCCGGTGACCTGGTCTGCGCTTCCTGCCCTTGGAGAGTGCAACATCTCAGCGACTGAGACAGCAAAGCTGACACGGTGATGGTGCTGCTCCTGCCATTAATTAGGCAACCCAGGAAGTGGGTTTTCATCTTCCTTTCTGTTTGCTTTTTAATCAAAGCTATGCGGGCTGTCGCAGGCAGGGGGGAAGCGAGGGGAGATGCTTTTCTAATGTATGTTCATAAGCAATTTGGAGGACTTTGAAACACTGGCTGGCTGTGGCAAGCGAGTGGCTCGGTGATTAACAGCTTGCACGGGAGAGCCACAAAGCTACAAAGAGCTGCCACGTCTGACTTGCTGAGCAAAAAAAAACCCACCCCACATCCCGATATGTGTGCAATTCAGTCGTGCCCGAATTGCCGTTGCCTGGACCTTTGTGCCATCATTTCTACCAGGGCAAAGTGGGTGAGAAAATGTGACCAGTCAGCTTTGGTGGGATGCAGAGCTGCCCTTTTGGACTGGGATATAAATAACGGCGTAAGGTGTCAGACAACGGGAAAAGTCAGATGGTTTTGGTGCAAGATGTTCTGGAAAAGCCTGGCAGATCCCGGCTGGGTTGCGGGATGATTGCACACCAGTGCTGGTCACCTTGGAGAGCCCTTATGCCTGCCTGCACATGGCACAGGCAGGGATCTCACTGACTGCTGAGGCACTCGAGCCCTCCCAGAGCATCAAACAAATGCACCTTGCCCGAGGATCAGCCCCTGTGGGGTCGGAAATGCAGTTGTTGGTTCTCCATAAACTCAGAAAGCCGCCGTCGTGCCCATGCACACGCGAAGCACATCCTGGACATCAGCTTGGTTCCTTTCAGTAATAAATCACGCAAAGGCGAAATATGCCTAAGTGAAGAATTAAGGCTGATGAACTCCCCGAGAGTGACAGTTAGACACCTAATCACTTCCAATAGTGCAAAAAATGCTGATCCCGGAGAGACACCGTGCAATGGGAAATGAAGTAGAATCACTAAAGCCTCCCGAAACATAAATCACAGCAGAATTTATTAATCACACAAAACACAAACAGTCATAAATCTATCACAAACAAGCAGACCAGGCGATCCAGAGAGGCAGGGAAAAATAAAGTGGAAGGAAATGAAAAAAGATGCGGTAAAAACTGGGAGGATGAGAAGCCGGTGACAGGGGAACAGAGCTTAAGGTTAACATTTCACAGGAGAATGATTCGAGCCTTTTCTTCTGGTTGTTAATGTCAACCTTTCTGTTAATGTCAGCTTTTGTGCAAATGCCTTCTCCTTCCCAGCAGCTTGTTGTGGTTTTGGTCACCTATTAACAAGTGTGATGGACACAACTCCCAGGCATTTGCGCTGGTGGGAGCTGGTGTGGTGTCAGACATGGGGTTGCTCACCTTGAGCCCAAATTGCTGCCTGTTAATTGGGGAGAACAGATCCATCCTCGCTGGTGCGAGCTCTGGGACTGCAGTCGTGCTGCACGTATCCTCAGCAAGGGGCAGCTCCCTCCATGGGCACAACCTCAAGTATTTTCACTGCCCTTGATGGAACCGCATCGGTTGAAGCGTGGGGTAAATGACCCTCAAACTCTGCAGTAGGCTGTGGTTTCAGCTGAGACTCCTCTCAGCAGAAGGTGATTTTTAAGTGAGCTGCTGATTTGCAGAAAAGCTTTGCCCTGAAATTCATGAGACTTTGAAATAAACTCAGCAAATGATTCTGGAAGAAGAAAGATAAGGGTGGGAAGGTGAAGGGGGTGTTGAAGAACTGATGGGTGTGGAGTCCTCCTTTGACTTCCTTACCCAGGCGCTGGAGTGGTGATGCAGAGAGTAGAAAAGCCCAGCACTGGGAGGTGTGAGCCCAACACCATCACCCCGGGAGACAGCCACAGGCATCTGCCCAGGTGCAGGCTCACAGCCTCTCTTGCTGGTTCTCACTTTGGATTCATGATGAAACTTTCACAGGAGCCTGGGCACAGTCTTGTCATACCCTGTCTTTGGGGAGCAAGGTGTACTTCTTACTGATGGATTTAGGAATCGTTTCTGGCAGAGAAGCATCTGTCTACTCATCTCACACCACCTTTCAGAGGGATGATACTCTGAGTGGCATTTTCTTTACCTGTGTTCACTTTTTCTCCTAGGAGCGCAATCAGCTCTGAGCTATAAACCAACATTAGGATATTTTTCAAGTCGTGCCTCATAAAACGTTTTCTGCATTTTTGTGGGTCATATTCAGTCATCTTTGGTTTTACTGTGACCACAACTCTTCCTTTTAGGACAATTGCATCATGTCTCCTGCCTCCCAGGGTGGGCATCCTTGCCTTTAATCTCCGGGGTATCCTGCTGTAAATCTTCTCCAGCCTCTCCACTGCAGCGAAACAAAGAGACCAACTCTGCAAGTTGCCTGAAAGAGCTCTTTGTTTTCTCCCTGTCATATGGGGCTTCAGCACAACTTTCCAGACCACTAGTAACCACTTCAAGTTTTACTTTTTTTTTTCTTTTTCTTTTTTTTTTCTTCTGGCATTTAGTAATTTTAGTAATTTCCAGCTACTTGCAGTAACTATTTTGAGCATGGAAAGTTTTAAAGTGGCAGACCGTGATAATTTTCACCCAGGAGTCCTAAAATAATAATTGGCTAAGGCGAGCTCTGGCCCAATTGTGCTAATTTTTCATCATCTTGGAATACCAGGAGATCTGCAGGAACCTGAATGAATGCCAGTGGTGTGCTGATAATCCAAAAGAGTGCATGTAACTCGGATGTTTACTGCTCCAGTAACTTTATGCTAGTCCCTGAAAACTAAAGAAAACAATTGTCAAGGACTCAAAGAAAACCAAACGACAAGGATGTGATTAACACCTGTCCAGAAGTTTTGCTGTTTTCTCCTTTTCCTTTGTTTTGCCCAGAAATAGGTCTTGTAAAAAGGAGAATTGATTTCTGCTAAGCTCCGGGTATCCTGTTGCACAACATTCTGATATATTTATAATGAACTCAGTGCCAAATTAGCGGAGTGCATGTTAAATGGACTGAGGCTGGGTTAGCTGACAGCTCTCAAAAAGCGGTTAGCAGCGGGGAGGCATTGCTGAATGGGGATGTTACTTGTGGATTCTGCCAAGAGCACTTCCAGGCCAAGTTATTCAATATTTTTAGCAATGATCTGGAAGAAAATCACTGCTGATAATTGCAGATGTCACAAAGATCGGCAGAGCAATTAACAACAGCGAAGATAGTGCAGAGTAACCTGATTTCCTTAATAAATCGAATCCAGTCAAACAAAGTATAGTTTGAATAACAACAAATTCAAGGTCATTTATTGAAGAAAAACCAAATGAGGGCCAGGACTGCAAAATAAAGACTGTTTGTGGAAGCACAGGGGTGTGGGAGGGAGTCTCTCTGATGGGCAGCTGGGCAGGACCCCCGTGGCGGCAGCATTGAAAAATGGGCTTCTGTGACCATAGAATGAATCACAGAATGGTGGGGGCTGGAAGGGACCTCTGGAGATCATCGAGTCCAACCCCCCTGCCAGAGCAGCATCACCCAGGGCAGCCCACACAGGAATAGGTCCAGGCAGGTTTGGAATCTCTCCAGAGGAGACTCCACAACCTCTCTGGGCAGCCTGGGCCAGAGCTGTCACCCACACAGCAAAGAGATTTTCCCTCATGTTGAGGTGGAACTCCCTGGGTTTCAGTTTGTGTCCATTGCCCCTCATCCTATCCCAGGGCACCACTGACAAGAGCCTGGCCCCTTCTCCTTGCCCCCCACCCTGCAGAGATTTGTAACCATTCATCAGCTCCCCTCTCAGGCTTCTCTTCTCCAGGCTGAACAGCCCCAGGGCTCTCAGCCTTTCCTCACCAGAGATGTCCAGTCCTTTAATCATCCTCATAGCCTCTGTTGGACTCTCTCCAATATTTCCCTGTCGCTCCTGAACTGGGGAGCCCAGAACTGGACACAACACTCCTGATGTGGTCTCACCAGGGCAGAGAAGAGGGGGAGGAGAACCTCCCTCGACCTGCTGGCCACACTCCTCTTCATGCACCCCAGGAGACCATTGCCCTTCCTGGCCACAAGGGCCCATTGCTGTCCCATGGAGAACTTACTGTCCACCAGGACGCCAAGGTCTCTCTCCATGGGGCTGCTTTCCCTCACCTGTACCAGTGCCTGGTGTGTTCCTCCCCAGGGGTAGGACTCTATGCTTATCCTTGTTGAACTGGGAAGTACTGTGATGCTGGGAAGTAATGAAAGGGAATCGATGAGTGGGAGTTTGAAACTGACTTTCCCTGTGTTCCTAGCTGGAAGAAAGTCCTCAGTTTTGGTGCTGACATTTCAAAAAGGTTATTAAAAATTAGAGGGGAGGGGCAGGGGCAGTGGAAGTCCTTCCAAAGACTGTCAGAAATGGCAGAACTGTCTCCCAGAGACAGCACACTCCATCCTTTTAGCTCATCCAAGGAAGATCGAGAGGTAACTTGATTACACTGCATAAGAACCATCACAGGGAAAAATATTGAGCACTGAAGGGCTCTTTAATCTTGCAGGGAACGACAGAATGAAGACCTAATAGCTGAAAGTTAGAGCCAGACACATGTAAATGAGCGAGGCAGCTCGGTTCTGTAGCAGCAGGGCTGATTAGCCACCGAGACAAATGGTGGTCATTTTTGGAGAACATTGTGTCAGCTCTCAGAGCACCTATTACTTTTGTGAAATATCATTCCCGATGGCTTTAGCCCCTGGAAATTCGTTTGCCCATTTTCCAGCAGACCATGAGACGAAGGGTTTCGTTCCGGGCTGTGGAGTATCCTGCTGTCCTCTTTGCTGGAGATGGGGCTGGAAGTGGGGATTAGAGGGAATTCCTGCCCAAAAACTGATGTGTGGCAATAAAATCCCCCAGTGTGCATTTGGCAGGATCGCAGGGCTTCTCCGTGGCCAGGCTGCCCAGACACTGCTCAGCTCTGCCTTTTCCTGGCTGAGGGGGCATTCTCAGTTCATCCCTTTCGCTGTATTTCACCGTGCCCTAAATACCAGCCACGTTTCGCGGTAACGCCGAGGACTGAGCAGCCTTCTAAGATTGAAGGTCAGATTTGTAGGTACAAGATTGGAAGCAAAAGGCGAGGAGTAAAACAAATACAAAGCACAAATCGAGCTGAGGTTTAACAAGCGTATACCTCCCCTGACATGGCTCCCGTCGCAGAGCTGGTGATAAGTGTTCACAGCAACAATCCATCTTCCAGGTGTTATCCTCATCTCCGAACACTTCCCTCCTCCACCAAGCCCCAGTTACAGTTCCTTGGAGGTTCATTTCATAGGTGGATGTAACAGTCCTTGTTTGCCCTACACGGAGCCAGGTCTCCCAGGTTCTGAACGGATGCCCGTGCTCATCACACCCCATCTCATCAACAGCTCGAGTGCTTGTGATGACTCTTCTTGGACTGAGCAGTAAGTGTTTTAAAAGCAATTCCCACTTTGTTTCTAGCTGGCATGCTGGTGTGACTGCCACCCACCCAGCTGGATAGTTGTTTTATCCTGGGTTGCTAAGCTGCTCACACTAAATATTATATGAGACATCAGGTACACAGACGTCTCGAAAGCACATTTTGGCTCATTACCAGCTTCTTGCATAGACCACACACCATGCTCAGAAATGCAGATGGCAGTGTGGAAACAAGTGGTTTCCCCAACTCCTGCCTGTGTTGGGAACACCATAACGCAGTGTCTGGGCACGGAGTGAAAGTCTCGTCTGAAATATCCTGCCACGGAGGACACCAAATTTGCACTTCTACCCCTGAATAAGTGGTCTCTTTGCAGACACCTGCAGGATACTGGGAACCTCCCAGATCTGAGTAGAAGGGACAAATTACTTCTCCTCTTACCACATTGTCAATCATGAGGACCCCTTGCCCTGAGACCTATCCCCTGAGCAAGGAGGATCTGAAGACCTGGGACTTGAGGAAGGACCCAAGATGAGGTTGGATGGGTCTTTGAGCAACCTGGTCTAGTGGGAGGTGTCCCTGCCCATGGCAGGGGGGTTGGAACGAATCTTTATGAGCTTTAATGATCCTTAAGGTCCCTTCCAACCTAAACCATTCTATGATTCTGTGATTCTATGACTAAGGAATGTGGAAGAAGCTGAGCAGATCTTAGCCTCTCCAAACCCTGCAAGATATTAGGAAAGGGGCAACCTCTCCCAGAAAGAGATAAGAAAGAAGAGGCCTGGGATTGGGTGACAGGTTGTGGGAACTGCATACAGGTTTTGCTGGTTCCCCCTTGACTTAGGCCTTATTAATTCTCTTGAGTAATGAAGTGTGTGTCCCTTAGAGTAATTTTTTGCCTATTCTTGCTCTCAAAGAGTGAGAGCAGACACCAGAGAAGAGAAAGTTTGAGGTGGGTGGAGGAAGTGCAAGTTAGTGACTGAAATAACTTGTGGAGCTCAGCACCAAGGTGCTGGGCAGACCATGATGGAGGGGCAGCCCCCAATACAGCATCCAAGGGAGAGGATCCATCCACTCTGCTTTCTCCTCCTCTGCTCCAGCAGCTTCCTGCACTCAGAAAATTTCTCTCCTTCATGAATGGGGAGATGGAAGACGTGGAGGGAGGCTTGAAGTACAGAACACACATTGGCTGCCAGCTCTGCCTGCGTGCAATTTATTTGATACAATAAATTAAGTATTATAACAGAGACCACCATCGCCCTCTGCGAAACACCTGGGTTTTTTGCCTCTGTTGCAATTATTCCATCTGCCAACATAAACAATAAATTCTGTCAAGCCTCTTTTTAGTGCATTGTATACGTCTCCGGCTGGCGCTTAAGGCAGGACACCCTTCCTTCGTTTTAGCAAAGACTTTGATTAAGAAATGTTCGGGAGGGAAAGAAACAACACTTCTTTTAATAGGGCAAGGGTGGGGGAGGGCGATCAAGTGCAATGAAAAAGGAAACCTTGTCACTACGTCGTGTTTCATTTGGTTCCTTGCCAGGTTCCTAAATTCAATTCAGATGCATGATCACACCTTAATGAATTCAATGGGGAAATTAAAATTTAACTATCTGCTCATGAAATGTTCATGCTGTTGGTTGTGTTTAATGACTACAGACAGGATATGTTGAGTCAAAAGAAGGGAGATACCAGCCTGGTTTGCTATCAGGACACTATAATATTTATTTAAACCTCTGGGTTTCGTATTGAGAAGTGAATACGGGCTTAGATAGCAAATGGGTTCTGAGGAACTTTAGGGACAGGAGTTTTCCAGAGTTATGTGAGAGGGCTGTGTTCAGGGCCTCCAGGAGTTGTGGAAGAGTCCATGTAGGAGCCTGTGGTGTGGGGCTTTGGGCTTCAACTCTGATCTGCACCTCTCAAGTGCCCTTGAACGAGGATCCTGGGCCCAGATACATGCTTCCCTGCTTCCCTGTGCTCTGTCTTGCTGTTCTGGAGGGGCTGGCTCATGGTGGATCCTGAGGTAGAACAAACCATGGGCCTCAGTGGTGGTAGGGATCCAGTTCATGTGGACTACTGATAGGACTCAGGTTCTTGAGTCAGTCCTTGCGACTTACCTGCAGCTGAAAATATATAACAGCTTTTGAAGCTACCAGTTTACCCCTCTGTGTTGTAGCATCACCTGTACCAGGCAAAGCTGCATCTGGGTGCTGTGAAGATGAAAGTACTGAGGTCCCTGAGGTCTCATGGGAAGGTGGAATAGAGAAGTATCACAACTGGAGAGGTGGAAAATGAGAGAGCTCAGCTGATTTACACCAGTAAAGCATCCAGTCTTGAGCTGCTCTGTGGGCAAGGATCTGAGCTAGATCAAGAACTTCAAAGGAACCTGCAGGTATCACAGGGAGAGTTGGTTTTTTTGCAAAAACTAGAAGATCTAGAGCCTTCCCCAGGCCCATCAAATCCTGATCCAGGCTCAGATCTGGACACAGAGCCTTTGTTGTCAACAGGGAGTTTAAATTAGCTATATAAAGGCAATAAGGAGTGAGGAAGCCCCTCTAAAATACAGTCACACTCATGAAGCTGGGGTAGATGGAGCCGGTTTAGCCGTGTGACTCAATAAAACCCATCAGTGCTGGGTTTGCTTTTACTCTGTGTTGTTCACAAATTTATACAAAAACTGCCCCACTGATCACTGAACACTCCATAAAACCAGGAGCAGGAGGCCTGGAGTGCTGCTAAAATCCAGGAAAAGAGCAATCTCTCTGCAGATGTCTGATAAAAGAGGCATAAAAGGCAAGAAAGAAAAGGTCAAATAAGAATGGCTGTGGAGGTGGCTGTAATAGCAACACATCCCAGCTTCCCGACATTGATTCCTGGAGGATGCAGGAGGTTCAGGGAGAGTCCAAAATCTATAAGCTCGTCAGTAAGGGCTGGAAATACCCAGAAATGTCTTCAGATTTTATTCATTTCTGCAGAGATGAGAAATAAGCACTTCATTTGTTGGAAGGAAACCTGTGAGGCACCTTTGCCTTGGTCTGCCTGACATTCACTATTATAAATGTTTCCTGCAGCCTTAGGAGAAACTTTAACCTCTCCATCCTTCCAGGATGCTTTAAAGCACAGCAGAGGACTGCCTGCCTAAAGAGACATGCCCCCTTGTCTTTTCAACTTGTAGCAGGAGTTAGTCGAGGTGCAAACGTGGTTCATCTTTTAATTTTATTCATTTGGAGTTTTAGAGGCAGATTGAAGGTTGGGGGAACTACTATTAAGTTGGCAGTACTTTGTAATTTAAATAGCTTTCTTTTAATCAAGTAGTTTGTTTTGGTTTGTTTTGTTTTTTTAATGGAATATTCATTGCTATTAGAGAAGCCAGCCAAGCCTGAAACCCCTTGTGCTAAGTATAGTACACACGTAAGTAACAGTCCCTGCCTCTGAGAACCTACAGTCTGAGTAAACAAGAGAGGCAAGGGGCTGGGAATGGCAAAGAAGGTCTAACCAAGGTTGCCATGCAGCCTGGTAACCCCTGTACACCATGAGCACAAGGCAATGCAGAGGCAGATACACTGGGCTGAAGACCACAAGGAGTATCTATATTCCTCAGCCTGCCCAGCACACCAGGGAAAGGAAAGCTCTGGTTTGCCCGTGGTGTGAACAGAAACCCAGTCACATTGGGCCGTGGAGCTGTGTCAGGTTTATGCTGCTTCAGCCCACAGTTGTATAAGGGCACCTGGAGGTCTTGAGGCAACACTGGGGCTGACAGAGCTTGTCTGGAGCATCAGGTCCAGGAGCTGCTGAGCTACAGCATATCTCCAAGAGAGACATCCTCCACATCATTAAAGTTCATGGACAAGCTGAACATCTCAGTGATCTTTCTCAGTGCTTTAATACTCCTTGTGAATGCCTTATTAGCATCGTTAGTTTTTCCAATTTAACTTCTCCTCTTCTGGAGCTCATTATGGACCAGAGAGCCAGACTTGCTGGGATCTTACACAAGAACATGATCACAGTGTGGATCAGATTTCAGCCTTCTTGAGAAGACCCAACATGGTGTACCATGACTGTCAATGTCGATGCATGGGAGAGTGTGTAGGGCCGTCATGCTGTCAGATGGGGATGTGGCAGCTGGGACACTCAGCCAGGGAGAGGTAAAGCTCCAGAGTTCCTGTCTTATCAAGGCTCTCAAGAAATGCAAACCCAAGGCAGCAGAGCAGCATCTCACCTGCTCTGTCTCCCCATATTTGAGATGAGTCACGGATCAGATTGTGTTCCACAAATGGTGTCCATAGCAGGGAGAGAGTATATGGTTTGGGGTACTCTGTACTTAGCTTTGGTGAGGTTGCACCTCGAATACTGTGTCCAGAAAGGGTTGTCAGGCACTGGAATGGGCTGCCCAGGGAGCTGGTGGAGTCCCCATCCCTGGAGGGGTTTAAGAGATGGGCAGATGTTGTGCTCAGGGACAGGGTTTAGTGGTTTTGATAGGTCTGGGAATCAGACTGGACTTGATGATCTTGAAGGTCTCTTCCAGCCAAAACTATAATATGATTCTATGATACTCTGATAAAACCCAAACTCCATGCAGAAAAACTTCTTGCAAAGATAAGCAGTGTGTGTCTGCTGCTGCTTAGAGCTGTGCCCAGCATGTGTGCCTGGCACTCCACCACCTACATGCAGCTCATCTCCTAATTAGCAGAAGAGGGCAAACCAACAGCCTATATAAACCCACCACGATTCAGGAGAGTTTCTCATCTGAGAGGCGGTGGCAGGAATGCTGGAGGGAGCGTGGGCTGATGGGCAGGGAGCAGCTGAGAGCAGGGGGTGAGACACAGTGCCTGGGGGAGAGGGAAAGGGCACATTCCCTGCAGCTCTCTCAAAAGTGCCCCATGGGGCCGTCCACTCTCAAGCAAACAGCCCACGCAGCCCTACCATGCCTTCCTTTTCCCTGATGGCAGATTATTATCTGCCGATATGTAAAATAATGCAAATGAGGTTATAAAGATGTTAATTATGCCAAAGGAATTAACTGCTCATTAACTTAAACTTCCTGCTCAATTATTTTCATTACTGTCCCTCTTTTTCCAGTGAGATGAAAGGACACGTACCAGCCCCGACAGTCCCTGTTAGTCCCCCTTTCCAACAAGCCTTCCTACAGCAGACCAACCCCATGAGGCTGCTCAGCCCTTCTCAACCCCAGTAGTATTCCTGACCTGCTGTCTGGAGGCAGTGCCCGTTGCCTGGGCACACTGGTCCTGCTAAGGGCCACGGTGAGTAGCCCAGCAGGAAGGACACACGGTGGGTCAGGTACCTGGGAGGGGGATCTGCTCCCATCTTTGTCACTGCATGACTTGGACTGAATTAGATCATGTCCCCAAGCCTCAGTTTCCCCATCTGCAGTATAATAAGGCTGATAAAGAGCTTGGAAATCCACTTGTGGAAAACAAGAAATGAAAGCCTGGGGGGGTGTTAATGTTAAAATACGATTCAGCAGCATGTTAGGAAATGTATTGTGAAGAGTCATTTTGCGACAGCCAGGGAAACAACCGAGCGATTTAACGCTGACAGTTGTTGCCATCCCTTATTTTTGTCCTCGGATATGCCTGGACTGATATCCCAAGTCATTCCTCATGCTGGCAACTTTCATCTCTTTCCACTCAAGAGAGCCCTATAAACTGCCTGTATTAAAACAATTAAATTACACGCGCAGGGTTTACACAAATACTGGCACGTCACTGATGGCAGCGCTTAGGGATGCGAGCGGTGTCTGCATGTGCTCTGTAATCCATCAGGGAGAAGAATCAGATTTGCCAGCCGTGTTGGTTAAAATATTCAAATGAGAGGTTGCTGCACTTCAAGAAAGAGGAAATACTGCCGAGGAATATACCCGAAAAACCACAGCTCATGGTGACACCTCTCAAAGGGCCGTTTGGTCTGACCTGCAGAGCAGAGATACCCACCCATGCTGCCGGGTCCCTGTAGCCTGGATGCCACTGGCCACACGTTGGGACCTGCCCCGGAGAAGTGAGCTGGAAAAGGAAAGGTGTAGAAGGAATGTGTGAGTAGCTTCTCCTGCTCTCTAAGACATCAAGAGCAGCTGCACAAGGTCAGCCTCCATGTCCCTCTGGCCCTGGCTCTTCTCTCAGACAGGACACAAGTGTATGTCAGGGCAAGGGTACAACAAAGACATATCACACTCCCCTCCTTTAGCACCACCCCAGCCTTTGAGCGTTTGCAGCTGAGAAGTGGTTTCCATGGAGTTTTTACTTCTCTTAAAGCCACCTTTACCATTGTAAACCAGGAAGACTCCCACAGGAAGAAGTCCCACAGCTGAACACCACGGTGAAGGAAGAGCCGCCTCTTTTGGCCTGCTTTGAACAAGCCTCCTGCTCACATCATTGACATCCCCTGGATCTCAGTCTGGAAGAGATGACACGCAACAAATCCCTGTTTCTACCTGTCTTCCCTCGTAGAGGTGAAGTGGTGTTCCTAGAGCATCGCTGGGAAGGGTGGCTGAGCAGGACTGCTGCATGTGGCTCTTCCTCATCCCATTTTGCTTTTATTTTATCTCTGTTTTATTTGTACAGGTGAATCCATGTAGTAGAGTGGAGCAAGAAGCTAGAAAACTCTTTAAAAAGTGAATGTCTGTTTTCTCTAGCTGGCTCTGTTCCCTGCTCTGGTTCAGCAAAGCAATGTCTGGGGCACAGCAGAGGGTTGCATGAAAGAGAAATGAGCAGTGAGAGGTGGGGCACATCCCTCCTATGGGCCTTGGTGGCTGCTGAGATCCTAGAAACCCTGTGCTTGATGATCCCAGAAGAGCCAGGCCAGCCTTGAAGCCGCTGTCCCACTGTGGGATTTGGTGCTGGAGAGGCCCATGGTGATGGCTGCTCACCAAGCCAGAGGTGAGCTGCCAGGAGAGGCTGGGAGCTGGGAAAAAGAAAACAGCCCTGGGACAAACAGACATAACAGAAGGAGTCTGTAGTTTGTTGTAGACAAGGTTCAACGGCGGTTTGTTGTGGTTTGCAATAACCAACGGAGGGAAAAGCTGATTCTGGCAGAAGCTTTCATCCAGCAGACAAAAGCCTGATGAATCCAATGGCTGGAGGCTGAAGTTAGCAAAATTGAAATGTAGGATGCAAATATCTAAGGCTGAAGATAATTAACAAGCTCCCCAACGACTGCTGCTCGGTTCGTTACAAGAGGATCGCAGGCAGAGCGGACGAGCTGCCCGCATTGAGAGGGAGAGGGTTGGCTGCCCATCCCTGCTCAGTGCTGCGTGGCACGTAGACAGCAAGGCTATCAAAGCCCTAGTTGGGTTCTAAGGCCCAAAAGCTCAGCTGGGGTTTGCTTGGCTATGAGAAGACAAAAGAAGGTCCTAAACTGCTTGTTGCCCACCACACACTGCCCCACAAACTTCACACTTGTACTTCAGCATCGCGGGAGGAGCCACGTGGCCTCCACCCCTGTTCTGCTCACAGAATGACCCTGGGTACCACCAACCCGTGGGACACGAAGCAAATTAAAGGTGCCAAGTGCCCTCCCCTCCCCCCCAGCCATGCCACACACGGTGATTTTAATGAGTAGTCTGTCTCTAATGCCTTTGCTGGTTTTGTGGGCTGGGATGTGTTGTGGGCTGTGTCACGCTGATGTGTTATGGGGGGTTTAAGTGCCTACTGTGATGACTTCCCTTCAGCTCCTGCATTGTAGGGACTGCAAATCTGCATGGGGCATATCGTGCCTGATTAATTTTATGGACTGCAGTGGGTCAGGGTTGATTTCTTTTCCAAATAAAATATCAGCTTAAGAAGTAACTCCATGCTCTTGCTAGCTTGGGGACACGGGGTGCCATTTTATTGGCTCGCATAGATTGCTTGCTGGCTGGTTTTATTCTTTAATAAAACCTTTTGGCAGAGCTGTGGCTTCTTGTTGCCTTACAATTAGGGAGAGAACAACCGGTGCTCAACTCCGACACAGAAGTTTATGAAACCAGCAGAGATACGCAGGGAGACCTCGAAGAACAATGAAGGCAGAGCTGCTGGCTGCTAACGAGAAGGAAATGTGTTATTTTTAGCAATCCAAGAAGGTGGAAGGTGAAAAAAACAACACAAGAACAAAGAAAATCTATAGTCCAATCCAGGAAGCTGAAAAGCAACGCCAAAAAAAATAACAAGCTGACTCTCTGGCAGGGTAATTCTTTCACTAATGGGAAGGAGGGGACTTAGTAGTTGGTAGACCCTCTGGGGAAGAAGGGTTCTGCCAGCACCGGGGGCACAGGACCATAGTCTCCCCTTCCTGGGGACCCAGACTGCAAACCCAGACTGGGATGAGCTGCGGTGCCCTCTCAACGCTGGTCCCTGAGCAGGAGCAAGTCTCTATGTGCATCCATCCCAGCTCTTCGGCCAGGGGGGACTCTAGTAGGCTATCAGGGCAGACCTGCTGCTGCCCAAATCTGCAGATCAGGGCAGGGAAGGAAAGGAGCAGACAAGCTGATGTGAGACCAAAGAGCAGCAGCTCTGGCAGTCCAGGTGGAGAAAGAACAGACCAGACCCTGAGCTCTGTGGAGAAAACACAAGAGCAGAGCACTGGGGGATGCCCGTGCAGGGCTCTTTGCAAGCACTAAGCCTTGTTGTGGCTGCAAACCCCTCAGCCCACTGTGGGAAAGTGGCTTGCTGCTGTCGATGGCAGGGAGGATAAGCTCACAGGCTGAGCGAGGTGGTTGTGCAGTCAATAACTTGCCTTCATCAATGAGCCTGACATCCCCAGGGCTGCAAGGGTGACAGGGAGAGAGACCTGTGGCAGGGACCTGCTGCCTGACACTGAGCAATTGCTGCGGGCTCACTGCCCCAGCATCCAGACCAGGTTTTGCCATCAGAGTTACAGCCATTATCAAAGGGATGGGGCACAGAGGCCTGTGCTGGGTTTAGCATTACAGAGGGTCCAATTGGTTCTGCGAGTAAACACCAGAAAGAAAATCACTTTGTCAGAGGAGCTGCATTTGCTGATGTCCAAGTGCACAGACGGTGCAAGGACAGAAAACAGAACATGCTCACGAGGGTTATTTTTTAACTCACCTAATCCCATTTCTAATGGAAAACATTATTCCAGGCCAGAACAGACACCCTGCCAGTGAAATGTCCTCCCCTGGAGGAGTTGTGGCGTTGTCCTGTGTTAGAGGTTAACCTGTGTCTCTAGGATGAGCATCCCATGCTGCAAAATCCTAACCCAGCACCAGAGAGTGCATTTCCAGTTAGAAGCTGTCTCACTGGGAGCAGCCTGGAGCTGCCAGGCAGAGAGAGAAAGTGACACTAATCAGCTGACGGATACAAGCAAAGGAGCCAAATTAGGAGAATAAAACCTAATTGACTTGTCCAGCAGCTTTGTCACGGGACCGTAAGGCACGTCACTGCTCTCCCAGGCTGCCGCAGCGCATTCCCACGGCACTGCCGCGGGGCCCGGAGAGAACATTTGCTGGGAACGTGGGGTTTTGCAGGTCCTCCCAGCCCCTCTGAGCATCTAAAGGAGGAACGCTTGCCAGGAGATCCAGGCAGACAATGCACACCATGCTCTGCCTCTTCCCCGAGCGCTGAGCTGCTGTTTCCTGAACCCGGCAGGGGATGCTCCGTGGATGGGCAGCGCTCCTGCTTTCGGCCCTGCAGCTCTGGCCCCACCAGATGGGATCTACATGAAGGCTGTGGTCCCACCACCATAGCTAAGCACTCCCTCTTCTCAAAGGGAGAGTTTTGTAGGAAAGGAGCAGGATAAACCCTTGCCAGGGGACAGGAGGGGCACCCAGGGTCAGCTTTCTTTGCTTTTCTTCATCTTTCTTTGTTAAAACTCTTCTACAAAAAAATGCATTCCCACTTTTTAACCCTTCTGTCCTGCTCACACGTTTGCATCTTTTTTCACCTTGTGCTAGTCTCTGTGCCTCTGATCCCACCAGTTTCAGGCTGGCCAGGCAGCCCTGGCCGATGGCAGGTTGTACCTGCACAGCCCTGCTCAGAAGGGGCTGTTGGAGAGAGCAGCGTGGCCACTGCCTCCAGCCCTCGGGGTGTTCAACATCTCCCGCTGCAGGTTCACAAACACCTGCAATGTGAAAACCATCCAGTGCTGCGATGGCCACCCCGATTTAACTCGAGCTGTGCAATGAATTGCACCAGGGAAAACTGGTTTGCTGACAGGGAACCAGTTGCTTTTTGTGGGTTGTGGGTTTACTGCAGACCAGCCCCGTGGGTCACCAGGAGGTTGCAGTAACTGTGCAGATGCTCGTGCAATCGGAGGCTGTGGGGAGGAGTGGGCAGTGGCAGATTCACTCTTGCATTTCTCTCCCCTGACTGCAGCTGAAGTTTAAAAGACTCATTTTGCCTTGGACATGTAGCTCAGAGACACCTTTGCTAGGACTCTTGTCTGGAATTGCATCTTTTCCTTTTAGCACGCATGGGACAAGCCCTCCCTCCCTGTGCCTTTGGCCATCAGCATCCAGCTCCATCTCTGTCTGGCTGTGATCAGCCAGCACCTCAGCTGGGCTTTCAAACAAGGCTTCACAAGCAGGACATCCACAGACCCGCCACCAGAGAATTACAGCTGTGCTGGGGAGAACCGCCAGCTCCCAGCAGGCACTCTTGGAGGTACAGACATTTGATTTGCTCTGGCGTTCACCCATCTTGCCTCCTCAGCACAAAAAAAAAACCCCTACCATCAGGAACTGCAACGCAGTAGTAGTGTGGCCTGTGACTACCAACAGCAATGATGAATTACAGGGTTAGGAGCCACCCCAGCCTGGCAAAAGGGTGCTACAAATCCATCGTGCTCAGCACCCCAGGGCTGCAACATTAATGCATCCCCAACATGGTGTTAGTGATGAGGATGATGAGAGCTGTGCTCTCTATTTCCCATCTGCTTCATCCCCAAGGGGTCTTTTGCATCCCAGGAGTCCTGCGTGTCAAGGGTTAGGGCTGGGCCAGCCATGAGACAAGTGACGGTTGCTCTCTGCTAACCCCTCTGCCTCTCCAAAGGGGAAGAGAAATGGAATAAGGGAGAGAGATTTATGGATTGTAAAAGAAAACTAAAACAGTTTTCATGAAAATAATAACAGTAAAATGAAATACATAGAAATATATACAAACCCAGTATTGAACCCAAACCCCCAGTGGCAATTACGTTACCATCACCACTGATGCTGTGCAGCAGGCACTGGAGAGATCCCAGACTGGACTCAGCAGCAGATGAAAACTGGATTCAGGAGCTGGATTCTGGAACTGGATTCAGGAACATGTGGATTGGGATCAAAGACAGCATAGACAGAGTCCTCCTCAGACACCTGACATTGAAACCCTTTACAGGTGACCCTCATGATCCCTCAGCTTTATACTGACGATGCTGTACATGGGATGGAATCCCTTACTGGTCAGTTTGGGGTCCCCTCTCCTGGCTGCTCCTTTCCACAGGTGTCACCTTGCACATGCCAACCCTTCACAGCCACTCTAAACACGGAGCCTTATCACTGCTGGAAGTAGAGACTGTCTGCAAAACTACACCATTCATTTCAGAAAGTGCCATTACTTAGGACTGAGACTGAGCTGGAAGAAAAATCACAATTAGTAATCAGAATCAGAAGTAAAAATGGAATTAGTGCTGTTCTAACTTGAACGAGGACACAGCATTATGACCATGGACTTGATGTGTCTTTTCTATGGATGGATTTTACCCTTACTCATCTCCATCCGCTGCCGACAGGACGTTGCCTGCATTCCCTGTGGAGAAACTTGCTGGTCTGTCCCCAGACAAACATGGCACAGGGATGTAAAGAGACTTTTACCATCACAAACACACTGGGCTGCCCCAGGTTGGAAAGCAGGTAGTGCTGCCCATCTGCCCAGTAGGTACCAGTAACAATAGTGATAAGATGAACATTTAGCTCTTTTCCTGAAAGCACCTTCTAGAGAAAGGCGTTGCCAAGCCTGGAGGTGGGAGACAGCTCATCCCCATCACTCAGAGCCCATCTCTGTCTCCCAGCCACACACTCTGCTGCCAGCACGATGTCCTGGCTTTCGGCTGGTTCGCAGCCCACCCCTAGCTCAGGGAGATTTGTTTTTCTTCTCCCAGTGTGACAGTTTCGAAGGCTGGATGTGAAACAAAAGGTGAAATTATTGTCAGTTAAACTCCTTTCTGTCTCCACCTCTCCACCTCTGATGTAGCTGCTCATACACTTGTATTTGCACGAATAATGCAAATCCCTCGGGGAAATCATGTTATCTCCCCCGCTGTGCAGCAGCAGGCTCCCAGCAGATGATAAAACACATGAAGATAGACAAGTGAAAACTGCTCCACTTCTCTGGAAATCCTCCCCTTTTTAGTGCTGGTGCAAACGCCCTTTTCCTCTGGGATAAAAAAGGTGATAGGATTTTATATATATATATATATATGTACGGAAAAGGGAAGCAGAAGCGTCCCAGTGCTACTGACTGTTTGTGGCTGCCCCCATCTAGGAAATTCTTGCTATAATTTGACATTCCAAGCTTGTGAGTGGTATTTGTATGAAGAACTTCCCTATATGGCAGAGCAAGGGTCTCAGGGAAGATGCTTTCCTTTTCAGAGGAGGTGGGAGTTTACTCTGCTTTCAATACATGACATATAATGGGAGGTAGAGACTTCTAAATCATGGCCAGCGACGGCTGTAGAGCATTAGTGTTTAGCTTGCTGCACAGAAGGAATGCTGCCAGAGAGCAGAAATTGTGCTTCAAAAATTTCAATTTATTTCAAAGATCAGGAATTTCCTTTCACTTCTGGCGAGTAAATGACACCAGAGCACTACTGAAGGTCTTCCAGCAGACCAGGTGTCCTCAGAGCCACAGCAGATGAGCCAAGAAACCTCTGCTAGAGACTTTACTCTGATTTTTCAACTTTTCCTTTAACCCTTAAATCACCACCTTGGACCATAATTGTCTCCTTTCATTGTGGGAAAGAAACTGATTCGAACATCATGGCAAAATGAATGAAGAATAAATCAAAATTTGGTTGTAACACGATGTGCAAGTAGTCAGGGTTTCCTGCATGAAATGGCACTCATCAGAGACACTGCCAAAACAGATCGGGGTGCTACAGACAAAACTTTCAAAGCTGTTTGCACTGCAGCCAAGGATGATGCCAGACTGAGATGGATGGGTACCAGAATGTCCTAGCAATATAAACCCACAAACTATCTCATGTATTTCTCTGGTTTTGAAACATCCCTGAGACAATAAGGAAAGAAAAGGTCCTTTTAAATCCTTCTAAAACTTGCAAAACAAAGACTGAAATCAGCACCAGGGTGAAGGGTAATAACAAGGTGGAGTCTGGACCAGGACCTGGACCAGGCTCTGCTGGGGCTGGCTGAGGACACTGGCTAAGAGGATCCGTCAGAAGCAGTATCTAGAGACTCCCCATCTGGAAGCAGTTCATGATAGCAAAAGGAAGCCTGATGAACCAACAAATCTACTGTAAATATTTTAACCCCCCTGAGTGCTTGTGGGGCCAAAGGAACAGGACCACAGCAGCACACTGGCCAGTGGCTGATGCTGTATTAATTCCCAGGACTGTGAAAGGTCAACATCAACAGCCAACCACTCAAACCTTACCGGGAGGAGTCCCCATTGCACACCCCTCTGCTGTTTTAGCCCTGACAGCAAACCACAGCCAGAGGAGCTCCTCACAAGCCTGTTGGCCAAGTGCTGCTGTCATTTTCTGCACAAAGTAACAGTTCCCAAGGCTGATGGATTGAAAACAATTAGTCGCTTCTATTCCTTTCTTCGAGGAAAATACAGGAGTGAGCAAACCCTCTGTCAGCACACGTTGATTTCTGATAAAACAATTCATCCAAATGCCTATGCAAATCAGCTCGGGCCGATAATCACAAAAAAAAAAATAAAAAATTAATGCTGTAAATAAAATGAAAACATAATTATCAATTAAAGGCAGGGGTGACAGCCTGGTGCTGCAGATGGAAATAACAGGAGTGTTGTTCTGCATCTGAATGCCGGTGGAAAGCAGCAGCCTTCCAGGGCTGCTGTTTTAAGTTCTGCAAGACACTAATTGAAAGACACTTTCCTGGGTGAAGACCTCAGCATCTCTGACAGCTCAGGGATTGCTGAAGCACTGGGGAATAGGCTAATCCCATCCTCCCTTGGCGGCTGTCAGAACACGTGCTCAGCTCTGTACTGCCTGGTGCTCAGCTCCTAAGCAGGGCTTGGAAACAAGACTTCCCTGAGCTATTTTGGACAAAGTACCTGCCCCGTGGCTGCCTGCCTGGCCAGGAGTGGAGGATCTGGTGACCTAAGAGGTCCCGTTCAGTCCCCCATCACATCTTTTATCTTCCCCTGTGATTAATCTGCTTGTGAAAATCTTGAGGTTTCCAAGCTAAGGCTTCAACTTCAGAGGACGTAGCAGCAGACCATGAAGTATTTGAGACTGATCTCTGTGGAAACAGGGCACAAAGATCTCCCACTGGGATGGAGGAGTCTGCAAAGGTTTATTCTCCTCTCCACCTTTCACGGTGTAAATGAAATTAGGAATTTAAATGCAGAACATTCAATATCAGTGTTCCATACTTCGACATCTTTTCTATGCTCAGAATGCCTCTCCAGTTGAGAGCAGAAATTATCTCTTGCTTCACTCACAAGGACAGCAAGAATAATTAAGCAGGACATGACTTTTCATCAGTTGTGTCCCTGCACCTCACGTTAAAGCCAGTGGTAACTGAAGGGATGACTGAGCCACTGGTCTTTCTAAAGCACTTTGAGATCTTTGGGTGAAATGTGGATGTTTATGGCTGTGACTGCAGCAGCAGGGGCCTGAGCAGAGGCTGACATCCCAACCCAGGTAGCCTTTTCCACCCTACCAATGCTGCGTTCATCCACAAATTCATGCTGCAGTTGTTTTATTCAATAGGTAGTACAAAGGCACTGCCTGGGCAGGGAGTGATCTTTTGGGTCTAAGTGTGTATGTGACCTAAAATACCCTCTGGCTCCCTCGTTTTGAAACTCAGAAAACTAAAATTGCACAGAGGACGGTGATGTTGGAAGGACGGGAAATGTGATTAGGTCCATCACGCACTACTCCAGCCCAGGGACTACTCTGGGCTCAGATCTCCACAAAAGCAGATGGTAACATCAGCCTGTTTGAAGCTGAGATCTGAACTAGCCCATTTATGAGCACTGGCTGAAACCCAAACTTCCTCTTCCATCGGAAAGTCTGACATTTTGAGCTCCTTTTTCAGTCTAAATCCAAAACCCAACAACCCACGTTTAAAAATTCTCTGAGGCAGAGAAAGTTCTAAAAATGTTACTGTCGTATCGTGGAAATATTATCTTGTACCTGGCCAAGTTTATCCCGGGATCCAGCCTAAAATCTGAAGTTTCAGTTTTTAATAAGAATGGGCTTTAGCTTAGGAGAGCAAATGTTTGAGTAATGTTAAGAAAATGTCTATATGGTATGGGAGGGAAATGAAAAAGTTGAAACTCCTCGGTTTTGTGCTTTCCTGGGTGAAAATCTCTCTTCAATCGGTGTTTTTCTTTGAGATTTTTGAATGATGACAGGGTCACATTTCTCCCATGGAAAATACCTCTGATGACAGTGGCTTAGCTGCCTCTTCTCTAGGACACCCACATGCTTTACCCTGTGCCTTCTTATCCCCCAGGGCATCGCGGGACCCCTCTCTGCTCTCTTCATCCAAGCAACCCTCTGCACATCCCGACACCAAAGGTGCTATCACCCGATGAATGCACATCTCTCCTGAAGCTTGCTTCCCAGCCTAACATTTTATGAGAGTGATTAGGAGTGATTTTTGTCTTTAGTTGAAAGTGGGTTTGGAGCCCTGTGGAGCTCAGCAATGAGCGTGGTTTCTCACTGCCCTACAGAACAGGCATGCCTGGAGGGAGGAAGCTCCCTGGTTGCTCTAGGGATGGAGCAAACTTGGTCTTTGCTCAGCCTCTCCACTTAGTAGGGTTTCATCCTTTCATCCTTCTCCTCCATGTGCCTGACCTACCCCTTGGTCACCCTTTCTTTGCCATTCAACAGGACCAGCTTGGCCAGACTCTGTGCCTGTCGAGTCTCTTTGCTTGGCTGGGTTCATATCTGTTGCCCCAAAGGATGTCACTAAACCCACATGACTGGAAACAAAAATGATTGGTCCTGCTGTTTGCCACGTCGATTAAAAATATCATCCAGACACAATGAAAATTGACTAAATTTGTCCCTAAAAACTCTGTTCTGGGGAGATCATTTGTCGCTTTACACGTCTCTGAGCCTGGCATTAAAATAGAGAGTTACTATATGTTGCCACAAGGGATTTATATCTAAAGTAATAACAACGCCATGGCAAATGCTTTAATTTCTTTGTAGTATAAATTAGCATACTAATCTGATAATAATCCATTACCGCTCGGGAGAAAAGGAAAAAAAAAAAGGAATCATGCATGGCTAATCATTATAGGAATTGAAACCAAGACAAAGGATTGCACTGTAATTTGGCTGAAATTTCATGGTTGTACACTGGGGATGGGGGAAGGGGGCGGAGTAGATCACAGAAACACTTTAAAGGGACCATCAAAGCAAAGGCTATCGTGACCACAGCCAGATGAAATTTTGACTCTACAGTTACTGGCCTCTTATCTTCTACATGAGAAGTATTTGCTGGGGTCTACTGAAATAAAAATATGAATGATGCCTCAACCTGTCTGGGGCTGGTTTACTCAACCTGTGGTCTGTGAACTACAGAGAGTTTCTAAGTTAGCAGAAGGTGGTGGGACAGCAAAATGTTACCTTAAAAAAGACAAAAATGCACACACCGGGGTCTTGTCAAAATCAGTTAGATAAAGAGAGAGAGAACAGGCTCCAGGGACTATAGTGAGAAGTCTGCAGTGACCACAGTGTGAGCTTGGACACATAAACATGTGTAGTTGCCCGTGTTCAGACACCTAAATGTGGGTATCCCAAGGTGGAGCTGAGCCCCATCCTCAACTGAACAGCAACCTGCCCTCCCACCGCAGCACATCCCACAACCCGCCCTGCCGACGGACCCAAGACAAGTCCTTCCAGCAGAGCAAGGTCTCAACAGGGAAGGTAAGCATCAGAAGCGATTACCAGGAGATATAGTGGTATCTGCATCCTTGGAAATCCTTAAATCCGGACAGGGCAGCTTTTGCAAAGCGATGTTGCAGCTGAACCTGTAATTACAGGCTGGACACCCCTGGGGAGATAAGATGCTGTGGTCTGTGTTTATGCAGGATGATCTCCGGCTGCTTTCTGTGCTGCTGGGAGATACAAAGCAGTGTGAGGAATGTGCTCATTTTCCAAGGTGAGCACAGAAGGAGGCTGGAGAGCTGGGCATTTTGTTCAGGGTTGTTGGTTTTTTTTTTTTTCTGAAAGGCGTTTATGTTTTTTGAAGAGCCTCTCTAAAAGAGTGTCTGTAAATCCATCACACTCCTGAAATGAAGGGTTTTTTTCAGATATAGCAGAGAATTTAACTGGAAATAGTTCTGAACATTTTCATCGCAGACAAAATTAAACTGCATTTTGTGGCTATGAATTTCACAAAGCCCATAATGCAAATACCCTAGTTAAGTTCCCTGCAATTTCTAGAGATGGACTGAGGATTATCCAGCTCTATATTTGACATTCCTTCTCCTCTATTACAGCTCTCACCAGAATTCAGGGTCCTTTTATCCTCTTCAATGTGAAAAAAGAAAAAAAAACCAATAAATTCTTCAGCTCACAAAGAAGAACTTTCTAGTTCAAGTACTTTCTGCACAAATTGATACCAAGGAAACACGTGGCACCCAGCTTCTATGGCAGAGCATGAGCAGCACGAGTAACACTCAGCCGACAAAGAATTCTTACTTTGGTAAGCAACTAGAACAACTGGAAATGAATAATTTCTCTGTCATCCCAAAATGTTTTATATTCCCCTTACCAAGAGGACTTCTTTTAAGTAGGAGTCATGCTTGACTTCATTCTATTTTTTTTTTACTTTACTTTTAAGGTATTCAAAACATTTCAGTGAAGAGGTGTGCTGGTTTCTACCAGCTGATGGAGGCTTTCTCATTTCATGCTACTTTTTCCACCTCCCCACGATGTGATCTCTCATGCCCATGTGATTTCTGCTCAGGAGCTGCAGCACTCCCTTGGTTGGGTTTTCTTGGTGGTTTTCTACCATGTTGCAGTCTTTCCCTTCCATCAATAAAGTGAGATCAGTGATGGCAGAGTCTCCTTTTGAATCAACAGGTCCTTCTTTGAATTCTGCAGAAGAGAAGCTGACACCTACCCCATTAGAGATTTCAGGCAGAGGTTCATAAATTGGGCATATCTACTCATATTCGAAGAAGATCACGCAAGTGTACAGTTTTTGCAAGCTGCATGAATTCCACCTCCAAATCCCACCTGTTTCTGGCTAAATTAAGTTGTCAGGTTGATAGACAGCAAAAGGTAACTCCATGGAAGGGTAAGGCTCAAATTAAACCTGAGCTGGAGCACAGGGAGATTTGGTTCACAAAGAAAACATCCCCGAAAGTCAGGCAACTTCAGGAGAAGCAGCTGACTTAAAAGTGGGTGTGTGGGTAAAAGCTGAATTGTCATAAAGTGAATTCTAGGCTGTTTATTTTACTTCAGCTGAAGAACCAAACTTGAATACCTGTATGACCTTAAATACCTGTGTGGTCTTAAATACATGGCATTGGGAGACGTTTAAAATCCAAAGTAGCTGAGCTAGAAAAGGAAAGAAGGGAAATGGGACTTAACGTAATGAATAAAGGCACCAAGATGCCACTTGCCTAAGGTCAAGGAGGAGGTCAAAGCCAGCAGTGATGCTCAGGAGGAGCATCCACCAGATTTACCCTGCTTTTTCATTTACTTTGAACGAGAGGAGAGGAAAACCAGAGGAAAACCAGCCCACTCCAGCTGAGTGGATGCAAGAGACTCTTGTTCTTCTTGCTGGAAGGGCGTTGCTCAGGCAGAATTGCTTTCACCTTCATTGCTCTAGTTTTTGTCCCTGTTCCTGCAGGCTCGAACCACCCTGCCACCTGTTTTGCTTACTCTGTGTTGCTATGGCAATTGGAGAGGTGTTGCACAGCCCTTCTGCAAACCACCACAGCCCTGTCTAGGCAGGAGCAAGAGATCTGAGTTGCCCTTAGAGCTAACCTGAAATTAAATACATACAGCTGCTCTTGGCATATCTCATGTCTAACGTTCCCCCTGCTAAGGAGAAGGAATTTAGACAGTTGCAAGTGAGGCAGATGGATGAAATGCACCAAGTCAAGACCTTGTCTTCAAAATTCAGCCACAGATGCAGCTGCTTCATGAAAAGAATCCTGAAAGCTTTCTGAAATATTAAGAAGCGAAGAGACAAAATACCATGGGGGAAACAGCTCTGCTATTTCTGAGGTGAGCAATTAATCTTGTGGAAAAGGCATCACATGGTCCAGATTTCCAGAGCAAAGCTGAGATTTCCAAGGGCATCAGAAGAGACTCTGGAGACCTAAGCCTGCTCCTCTGAACCATCCTCCTGAGCAGCTTCAAAATCCTCAGCCTAAATTCTCAGCTAGTGCTGAAACTCTGCATGTTTCTCTCCAAAGCTCTTCATCACCTCAGTCCACTGAGTTTTCCATTTGGGGAACTTTCCATCCCTCCCAGACTGTGTGATATTCCACAGGAGGAGATGAGACCCAGCAGGATGGTGAATGTCATGCCTACGTTCTCCCTGCAATTTCCTGGGCATGATAAGTTGGCTGTGATACCAACTTAATTTCTAGGTTGAGAAATCAAGCTACTGTGTCCTAAAATATTCCTAAGCACTGCACCAAAATCTCGATGTGTTATACACAGTTTTATAAACTCCTGCAAGCTGGAGGTCCCTCGATGGTTCCTCCCTTGCTCAGCCTTGTCCCACCAGTTCAGATGAAAACATACCGATACTGGTCCCAGGTGGTCACCGAGTAATCTCTAGACTTGCCAGCCTAACAGGGATAAACATTAATTATCCCCATCAGCAATTTTAGCTGTGGGATTTCCCCCGAGCCCTGCAAAGATACGTATGACATGGGTTAAATTTATACAAGGTCTTGGAATACCCCAAGTGCCTGTAACATCTGGCACATCTCAGGGTTTCCACGCTCCCAGGGTCTCAGACCTGTCACAGATGGGTTGACCCCTGAGGATATAAGATCCCTGGGTCAGGACCTATTGATTCTCCAGTGCTTTGTACAGCATTTGTCAGTGATTAGGGAATGGGAACTCAACCTGGAGCATGTTGTTGTGGGCTGTGCGCTTACAGACACAGGCATCCAGCTCAAGGGAGGAATTGGATTAAAGGGTATTCTTGTTTATCTCTCCCCTCTTTGTCATTTGGGGCTGGAAGGAAGGCAAAAAACATTGTTCTGTGATTGAAACAGCAATAATGATGATGATGACTGAAATGGTGAGTGATGTTTTGTTGTCTGGTCCTGGAGTGTCCTGCAAAAGGTGCATGTTGGAGTTGGCAAGCAAAGAGCTCTTCAACTGCATTCTCCATCCCTGACTCGGGTAGTAAGTCACTATCACTGTCCTTATTGTGCTGGGGAAACTGAGGCACAGGAACACTGTGACTTGTCAATGACCAGCAGACAAGCAGCAGCGGGGGAATCAAACTGCAGCAGTGGGAGACTCTCCTTGCCATTTCTGAACCTTAAAGCACGTAGCACTGAGAGTGCAAAGACAGATTTTAGATGACATGGAGGCCCCCCATGCCCTGCTGAGCCCTGCTACCTCTCATGGTGACACCTGTTTTCCTCATGGAGATGCCTGCTTACTTCATGGAGATGCCTGCTTACCTCATGGAGATGCCTGCTTATCTTCCAGTTTTGTAAATCAAGGTGTTTCCTTACCTTGCAGTGTTCCCAAGCCCTGCACCAAAACCTGGGTGCACATCAAACTGTCACGGGCTGCAGATCAGAGCAGAAGGATTTATCCTGCCAGGGAAAATAGCTTTAAGTCTGTCTGGAGCACTTTAGAGAGGGCAACAACCTGCAGATTAGTCCCTGTGTGCAGCAGCTTAAAGGCACTGGAGGGGAATAAACATCCCCTGGGCAGGGACAGCTCTGCAGTGGCAGAGGCTCCCGAGATGAGCTGTTATCTGCTCGGGGAAGGTTGTTCAGTTAACACAGGGGATAAAAGCTTCTCGGGAGGGCGAGCCTTGAACCAGACCTTCGCTCCCTGCTCCAGAGCATCCTCCTCCTCCTCCTCCTTGGGCTGGCCCTACCCCGGCCGCCAGCACCTTGACAGAGCGCCGGGATTAATTGTGCAAGCTCCCAGGTCTGGTCTGGGGTTAACTGACAGGAGGTGAAGCATGACAGTGAGTAATGGCAAGACCTTTTGGAAGTCCGGGAGAAATTAAATCAATGCAACAGTATTTGTTTTGCTTTCTTGTTCCCTGTCCTCCCCCTGCCTTGCCCCCATCCTAATGGCATTTCAGGCTGGTTGGCCACATTCCCCACCTCGTAAACCAGGACTCGACTTCTGGGAGAGCAGTGGCTTCAAAACTGGTGTTGATGGGATGTTGGCTGTGGTGGTGCCGGGTTTTAACCCTTTCTCCAGGAGCAGGACAGGCTGCCTGGTTACAGAACTCCACGCCAGCTCACCGAGATCAACTGCCTTTGGTTTTAAACTGACTGTGAAAATTGCATGCCCGAGAGCCTCAGAGACTGAAATATCAATGGCCCCGGGCAACCCAGCAGCAAGAGCATCTGTTTTTCATTCTTGGCTGCTGGAGGGAGAAAATCAAGCTGCGTATGTGGACTTCTGCCTTCCCAGCCCACTCAGTTCTTGATGGCTCTGCTTTTGGCAAGGGCACAGACAGCACCAGGTTCTCCTGGAGGTGCCCATCCCTGTCTGAGGGCAAGCAGAGACCTCCCAAACTCATCCCTGGCTCTGGCAGCAGTGTCACCATCCTGGGTTTCCACTCGTAACTCTGTGATATGCTCCCAGACCTCCCAGGGCAGTTTACTGGCGACTTCAGAGCTGGGGGGAGGAAAGTTTCTCCGCATTTGGGGGGATTTTGTTTTATCTTTGGTTGTGAGGTTTTTTTGGTTTGTCTTCGTTTATTTGTTTGGGGTTTTTTTTGAAGGGGCAGTGGAGATTTTCTCCCCTGGGCTGAGTTCTTGCAATCAGAGGACACAAAACCTGCTCTGGTTGAAGATGTCCCTGCTCACTGCAGGGGGGTTGGATGAGATGACCTCAAAAGGTCTCTTCCCACCCAAACCACCCTATGATTCTATGTAACTCATCAAATCTCTTGTTCCGTGAGGGAACACAGTTGGATTGTGAACGGAAGATGGACTTGGATGTAAAATCAGAGCTCTGCAACCAGAGTGTTGATGCAGGAGGCCTGGCCTCAGCTCCCTTAGGTGACATCCATCAAACTTGCAGGGGCACCAAAGGGATAATTCAGATGACAGCAGCATTTTGCCACGTTGTGGTGTCATTTCAGGCTGTTTGGCTCCACTCCAATGGGGCTGCTCTTGTGCCAGGCTGAAGTTAATCCCTTCATCATTAAATATCCTAATGTGTAAGTCAGGTCTAAGAGCATCCCAGTTTATAAATGTCATCTTCCAAGAAGAAGGAGAAATGCATTCAGATTGGACTGTCTCCCAAGGAGAATCAAACATGAGTTACCTGAATGTTGGAGGAGCTCCCAAGTATGGACAGACTGAATAAAGAGGAGATAACACCACTTGGGCCTCCAGCTTTGTTGCATGCCCTATAAATGATTTCTTTTTAATTATGAAAAGAGCTACAAGCAGCCTAAACCCCAACAGCTTACATTTTATGTTGCTTACAACCAAATTTTAATTTATTCTTCATTTAATTTGCCATAGGCTTCTAATCGGTTTCTTTTCCGCATGGAAAGGAGACAAGTACAGTCCAAGGTGATGATTTAAGGGTTAAAGGAAAAGTTTTGAAAAATCAGAGGGAAGTCTCTAGTGTGCTTTGCCTGGTTCAGCTGCTGTAGCTCTGAGGACACCTAATCTGCTGGGATCTGTATGTAGAAACCCAGCCTAGAGATGCCAAGAAGTCAAAGCCAGCACTTTCCCCAGGTGTCCCCTGTCACAAGTGAAAAGCTGTTGTTTTCTTCTGTCCTCTGTAAAAAGCAGCTGACACATGTTAAAAAAAAAAAAAAAAAAAAGAAATAATAAAAAAAAATCAGTGTTGCAACAAAGAGGGTTTTTGGTGGGAAAGCAATGCCTGGAATTGGTTATGATCTGCTATAAAACCCATCTCCGAGCATGTGCTGCGCTCTGTGCTGCTGGGCACGGGTCTCTGCTCCCAGTTCTGAGGCAGCTGGGAGACATCAGAGCCACAGCAAACTTCACCCCTCCCTGCCACAGGGAAACAGAGATGGATTTCAAGATGGAGCGAGCTCCTGGGAACAAAGGAAAGCTTGAAAACCCTCAGTGAGACCCCTGAAGCCAATCGAGCACTGCTGTTTACCCATCGCTCTGCATGTAAAGCAGGACACTCGTGCTTCATACTCTTTTTTTTCCAACTTTATATGAAAGAGAGGGATTTTGAGATTCCTCTCCCTTCGGGGACAAGCGCTCCTCCTGGCCACAGCTACCTGCCTGCAATTACACAGCACATTAGCAGCATTATTGAGAATATGTTCTGCCAGCTACACAAATGAGCCACTCTCCTTCCAGCAGTCAGGGGCACAAAGGACCCTTCGGAGGGGGGTTTGGCAATTAAGCCAAACAACCAAGAGCTCCCAGGCCCTGATTAGAGTCAAATGGCAGCGAGCAGAAAGAACAAGCATCAGCGCTGCTTTGGCCATGCAGTTTTTGTGCTGAGGCATGTGCTACTTGAAGGGCTGCCCTGTTTTGGCAAGGAAAGCACATTCCTGAGGTCTGTTGGCTTCTGGGTCACATCTTCAGAAAGAGCAGACTGGCACAGCTCTGCAAAAGTCAGCAGGGAGTTATCAGATGTAAATCAGCCCTGGACCCTGCGTGGCATGTTTCTCAGGATGAGCACATCTCTCAGAGCATCACCGTTCTGCTGAAGCTGCCAGGAGACTTTCTGCTGGCTTCTCTGGGTGCTGGCCCACTTCCTAGAACAACCTGGAGCTAATGACAGCAACAAGATCTTGTATATGGCTTGATCATCTGTGTGTCTCAGGAAATCTTAGGAAGGAAGAAGGCTCCCAATCGCCCTTCTGCAGAGGAGGAGATGGCACATAGGCTGGCTCCCACCAGGGCAGGATGCTGTTTTCTTGATGTCTGGACCCAAAACTGATGATTAGAGAGGCCATTAATTCAAATGCAGGACCAGGTTCCCTGTGGTCCTATTCAAGCCATGATGTTGGCAAATTTTCTTCACCCCTCTTGCAACCCGGTGTCAGAAGTGCCAGTTGCTCCAGGTGAAGACAAGAGAGCTGTGGTTCCTCTCCTCACCTGAAAACCAAGAAGGCATCTTCAGCTGCTTCTGTACTTTCATCCAGGTACATCATTACTGTCCTTCCCATCCTCACTGTCCTGCAGTGCTGCTGAGCAGCTTCCCACAGCACAGCAGTGGGCAGGCAGCATGGCTGAGTGGAGAAGGCAGGAGGTAGGATGTTGGGAAGCCTGGGGTCCAGACCTGCTCTGTAACTGCACCCCCAAAGGGCAAGATCTTGTGCCAGGTGCTGCATGTGATCTTTTAGCTCTTCTTGTCCCTGCTGCTGTTCCACTTGCTGATGCCGATACAGCCAGGAGTCAGAAAGTGATAGGTGTGGGACTTCAGGGATGTGACAGCCTTGGATCACTCCAGCATGATGGAGCAAACCCCTGTCACCCCATATCCCCAGGGCAGGGCTCTGACTAGGGTGCAGTAGCAATGAGGAGGATTCTGATACCAGCAGCACTGCAGGGTGAGTGGCTGTCTGACATTGGTACCAGTACCTCCTGACATTGGTACCAGCACCTCCTGACGTTGGTACCAGTACCTCCTGACATTGGTAAACAGGCAGGGACAGAAATGCCACGGGACCAAGTTGGGGCCAGCAGGCTTACATGACGTTTACACCATCCTCTGAGTTTCAGACAACAGCCATGTTTTGGCATTCATTTATTTCCTTCGTTTTTGGAAGAAGGGATGCAATAAAAGCCACTGTAGAGTTGCATCTGGAGTTTTCTTTGAGCCCTCAGGTCTGAAGAATTTACCCTGGTCTGGCTGAGTGCACAGGTAACATGACTTACTTTCCACCTCACCAAAGAAAAATAAATCAAAGCTGCACATCCTACATCCAGGAGATAACTGGCAAGTCACCTTCCCATGGCAAACCCCTGGTGACTTGCTGGGCACTGCTAATGCAGAAATGAGACCCCCCTTCCCTCGTCTCAGCAGATCCAGCTCAGTGCTCTCCTTGTTGAGAGGACTCCACCAGCCTGCCACCCATCCTGCCAGAGCTCTTCCTCTGATCCCTGTGGCAGAAAAATCCCAAAACGAAGAGTGGCAGAAAGATCCATCTGCCTTTGCTACGGGAACACCTTGTACCCAGGCGTGACAGACTGCTCATGGTACAGGCAGAATGGGCCAGCCCTGTCCCCAAGCCATGTCCACGCTGCAGGGAAGAGCCCAAACCTTGTCACTGTCCCGTGGAGAAGCTTTTGCTTTCATTTGGGCAGCTGGCTCTTTGACCAGGGAACCCAAGCTGCTCTTTGAGGAGCAGCAACAGGCTGGGTCTTCAGCAAAGCCTAATGTAGCAGAAGGCAATTGCTAGGGAAATTACATCTTGTGGAAGCAGGTAGCCATGCAATGATGTGAGAAGTGTTTTCCCTCCATTGAGTGTGTGCCTGCTGCTGGCGGTTTGGCTTGCTTTCTGTATTGGTTTTTTTTTTTTTTTAAGAGGCATATCAGGCCTCAGTGCTCACGGTTTACTGCAGGGAAAATGATTTCACGGGTCTGTACGCCGTGCAGTCAATTCCAGGCATGGCTGCTCTGGCTTGGTACACCTCCTTCCAGCCCCTAACGTGTTGCCCACCATAGCAGGAGCATCCTTACTGGAGGGGGGTGAGTGGTGGAGGTCAGCAGTGCAAATATCAAGGCAGTGCTGAAAATACCTCTGCATCCTTCAGGCCAGGACATGGTATTGGAGGAGGGGAAAGTCTCTGCAGATGAGCTGGGTGCAGGGAGCAGTTCTTGCCATCCACAAATCTCTGGTTAAAAGCAGAATCATAGAATGTTAGGAGTTGGAAGGGAGCTCTGGAGATCATGGAGTGCAACCCCCCTGCCAGAGCAGGGTCACCCAGGGCAGCCCACACAGGAACAGAGCCAGGGGGGCCTGGAAAGTCTCCAGAGAAGGAGACTCCACAGCCTCTCTGGGCAGCCTGGGCCAGGCTCTGGCACTCTCACAGCAAAGACTTTTCTCCTCATGTTGAGATGGAACTTCCTGTGTTCTAGCTTATACCCATTATTCCTTGTCCTATTACTGGGCACCACTGGAAAGAGACTGGCCCCTTCCACTTGACACCCACCCCTCAGATATTAAAAGTCATTAATAAGATCCCCTCTCAGCCTTCTGCTTTCCAGACTAAACAGCCCCAGTTCCTTCAGTCTTTCTTCATAGGAGAGATGTTCCAGTCCCTTAATCATCCTCACAGCACTCTAGTAGACTCTTTCCAGTAGATCCCTGTCTCTCTTGAATTGGGGAGCCCAAAACTGGGCACAGTATTGCAGATGTGGTCTCACCAGGGCAGAGAAGAGGGGGAACAGAACCTCCCTAGACCTGCTGGACACAGTTTTCTTAATGCACCCCAGGAGACCATTGGCCTTCCTGGCCACAAGGGCCCATTGCTGTCCCATGGAGAACTTACTGTCCACCAGGACTCCAAGGTCTTTCTCAATGGAGCTGCTTTCCAGCAGGATGATCCCTCATCTGTACCGGCGTTTGGTGTTATTCCTACCCAGATGCAGGACTCTACACTTGTCCTTATTGAACTTCATGAGGTTCACCTTCACCCAGCTCTCCAGCCTGTCTAGAAATCCTACCTGTGCCCGCGCTGCCTGCCCTGTGCAGGATTTCACCAAGCAAATACTTTGCCTCGATACAACATCCAATTTCTCCCTCTGTTTTCCTTCCACAACCATTTAGCATCACAAATGCACCTCAGCTGCCAAATGTCAAACTCTCTCCCCTGGTTTCTTTAGGGATGGGAAGGCCCACTTTTCAATGAGGGCAGGAGGAAGGACCAGACTGACCTGCAATCCCAATAACCCTGTTACAGCCCTCCCCGGGGCTGCTCCGACCTGATTTCCAACCTGTAAATAAAACTTCCCTTTCCCAGCCAAAAAAGAGTCATTTGCTGAGTATCTCATGACAAACTCCACTTGTCTGGGTTCTCTGCACCTGGATCTATGTATCCAGGTATGAAAATATCAGCGCTGGATTATAAACCACTCTGTCAACCCTGTGGGACAGGAGACATCCAGGAAATTTCAGCTGTGATTCTATTACTTCCTCAGCAGGTCAAGTCCAGACTGCAGGAGCCTCTCTGTTGATTTGTAATCAAGAAGCCACTGAGTTCTGTGAAAGTACACAGCTCATCAAGGATTCAAGTGTAATAATGGTGTTGATAATGGATTTAAGGGGAAAAAATATATATTCCATGCATATTTACTCCACATATATATATATATATTTGAAAATGTGCTGCGTAAGCCATAACTGTACATCTAGCAAAGGGAGAGAAAGACACCCACCCATCTTCCTCATCTGATTGGTCAAAGAGACATTTCAAACTGTCAGATGCTACCAGCCCTGATGAAAATGTCATTTCAGTCTGAGCTCTTTCTCAGGAACAGATCCCACCTCTGATTTCCAGGTCACTCTGAAGCCCTCGGTGGCACAGCAACCCCCAGCCCAGGCGTATGATTAATGTCATCCAGAATGCGGGCAACCTGCATCACCTCTGTCTTGCACAGTGTCACTGTATTTGATGGGGTGAGAACGACACCGACCCCCTTGTTTTTACAACCAGAGAGCTTAGGATGATGCTGTGCGGATGGATGCTCCAAGAACATGCCCCCACCAAGTCTTACTTTGTGTTGCACGGACACATACGTGGCAATTTCTCAGTCCCATGGTGGGCCAAGAGGCAATGGGTGCAAGCTGGAACATAGGAGGTTCCATGGAAACTGAAGGAGAAACTTTTTCACGGTGAGAGTGCCAGAGCCTGGCCCAGCCTGACCAGGGGGTTGTGGAGTCTCCTTCTCTGGAGACATTCAAAAGCCACCTGGACAATGCGATCCTGTGTGACCTGCTCTGGGTGACCCTGCTCTGGCAGGGGGGTTGGACTCGATGATCTTTCAAGGTCCCTTCCAACCCTTAACATTCTGTGATTCTGTGAATTTAATACTGGGGGAGATGTGATGGCTGCTGAGAGTTTCACCTGGCAGATGGAGATGGAAGCCACTGTCGGGGAGAAGTGGGGACCAGAGGCCCCACTGCTTGTCTTGCACTGACTCTTGATTGCATAAATTAATTTTCTCCTCCCTTCCTTCCTGGCCTGGCAAGATGTTTAGTTCAGTTCTTCTGGGGCTCACTGACCTCTCTCTGACCTGGTAGCTGGGTCTCTACATGCCCCAGGGAAAAGGGAACAATAAATTTACCTTCACTCACTAAAATAAATTACAAGAAATTAATGTCCCATAATGAGACAATTTGTCATTGCTGATAGGCCTGGTTTTAACGGAGGGTTTTAAAACAGCACCATTAATTTATATGGCTTTGCTATTTAATATTTAAACAGGATGAATCTTGCTATAAAGGCAGTTTTCTTGGAAAGCAGGCAAAGAGTGGGGGAGGGAAGGAGAAGGGGTGCATGTGTGTCTAGGGAGCACGAAATTGCCTCGTGCTTTCAGTTGAAGGAACTGTGGTTTTAGCTCTATAAATCTGGCTGATGAACACAACCCTTCTTGAGAAACAGCCTGAGACCCTTTAAAAGTCAAGGGTGAAAATACATTCCCTAAAAACAGGAGCATCGTATCTCCTAGGGCCGTTCCCTACACACCCTGTAAGGTGCTGACTCCTGCTTCCCACCGATAACTCCAAAGTCTGACCATCTCCAGGACCACTGACTTCTGGTAAGACCATGAGCAAAACCAGAAAGCAAGAGGGTTCTTCCAGCAGGGAAATGAGAGCTGCTGGTAACATTGACTTTCCTCCCTATCCCCTCCTAGAAAGCTTTGGCCCAAGGTTTGCAGGACTGCTTTGGGCTTTACAGATGAAGTTGAACAGAGGTGCATGGAAGCAGAGGATTTCAGCTCTCATAGTCAAGAGCCAGGCCTTTCCCTTCACTCTGGCTTCTGCAGGTGGGTTTAGAGAGACTCACACAGCAGGGGTAGTATCTGTATACTGCTATCTCACTTATTTCTGCATTTTTAGGATCTCTCCCCATATTTTTGCTACTTTTTCCACCCTGTTTACAGTCAATCTGACACTCTGCACCTTAAAGGGATGAAATGCCACAGCTGAGGCATTTGAGCACCAAAAAGCATCCAAATCCTTTGGATGAACCTTCTCCATCTCCTTTTTTCCTGGAGGTAGTGCTCATGGCAGATAACATTCCCATTGTCCTCTCTCTCTTGCTCTCCATGGGGACTCTTGTGAAGCCCTGGAGCAGCGTGCTGAGGTCACTGGATGAGTAATCCTGCAGTCCCCATCCGTGACTTTCATTTGGATCTTGCACTGATGCAAAAGCATCTGGGAAACAACTCCTAAAGCACCATGGTGCCTGCACTGCTCCATCTTCCACGGCAGCACAGCCAGCCCTGCCGACTGCTCAGCCTGTACCTGCCTGCCTTCCAAGCCCTCGGGAGCTACATTTAATTAAACTGCTGTTTATTGAGCTCAATTGACTCCTTTCTCCCAGAGATCTCTATTTTTTTTTTTTTTCTTCTCTTTATTTTACATAGCCAGTTGTTATTCAAGAGATCTCTACTTTTGTTCTTGTAAAGGGCACATGTGCCCTGCCAGGATGGCCACCCATTGGGATCCAAAAGGGAGGGGTGTGATACCAGCCACGTTGTCTGGGAGCCCAGCAGGGACTCAGCAGAGCAGCTCTGCACCAAGCCAAAGGCAAACACCCAAACTGCTGGAGGTCTTCATTCTAATCAGATTTACTTCTTACACTTCATCCTAATTAGAAATCATTTTGGTGGCATGTCCTACATTACACTCATAAATTAAATATTTCAATACCCAAAAACGTTTAGCTCAAGTGCCTTCTCGGAATTGCACTGCTTATGAAACAAAGGCAAAGCTACTCCATTAAACCTATTGTTCTCCTAGAAATGTCATTAGACCTCATTTACTGCAGCGAGTTATCGTGTACAAGGACAATATGAAAATGCCCTGGAGAGTCTGACCAAGAGCTTATATAAAGTCATCTTTCTCGCAGTGTGGACCTTCTGCTATTGCTTGATCAGAGCAATATCTCAATCAGAGCCTCGTGCTGCTGCGGTATCATCTGTATAGCAAAGGCCCAGCAAGACATCTCCTGCTGCTCAAAGGTGTTTTATCCAAGGACCACCCATACCTGGGGATGCTCCAGATGGGAAGAGACTTTTAGTAAAGCATGTTTTACTTTCTCTCCTGATCCTCTAGCTTTCAAATAAGGATATATAGCAACACCTGCAGTGCTTCAGGCATTGTGAGAGGACCTGGGCTGGCTCATCTAAATGTCCTATCAAAGCTGTCTAGACCATCCATGAATCACTGAATTCATTTCCCAGTTCATTGAAAACAAAGGCTTGGGACTACTGCGGTTTATGAACCCGATTTAATTCTGCACTGGGATGAAAGTAGGTCTTTTTTGGTAAAAGCAAGAGTGTCAGAGTTTCTGGCCTGCAATTCAAAAGGCCAAGATTTCATTTCAGAGCCTCGTGTTTCTCTGGAGAGGACAGAAAAAATTCACCCTCGACTTCAGAAGCCTTCTCCTTAGAAACACAATAGGAAAATATTCACATTTCAACTGGAACAAAGCATTTCATTTCAAGGAAAAAGGAACTGGGTCAAAATATTTTGTCTGGCTCTTCTTCTAGGACAGATGTGGAGCTGTTTTATTACTGCTCTCAAGGTTTTCTCTAATAGCAACTTTATCTCCCTCCAGTGATGATCACGACACAGCTGCAGTGTTTGAACCCCTTGTTTCACACACCACAAAGGCTTTGAACACCCAGCTGGACACTAAATGGGACATCACAAAGTTAATCTCAAACATCTTGCTCTTCAACTGCTGGAACAGGCAGTTATTCAGGGGGACATCAGGTTGTTTAACACGGAACCCAGGTACTTTCAAGTTCCAGAGCAAATAATCTGCCAGCATAAAGTCTGCACATCACATTCAGTGCTCAGGCTAAACTGGATTAAGATGGAAGTGATTTTTATGGCAAAACATATTTAAAATTAAGATCCCTATTCTGAACTGGCTTAATCCACTTAAATTTCCTATGGAGAATTTGGGTGCTCTTTCCCAGAACAAGGGTGTACCCACTGGGAATTAATAAGTACATATGGAATCCTGTTTGCACAGCTTCTTTCAAGTGGTGTTTCGGGCTCATTCTGTCATTCTGCAGGTATCTTTAGCAGATAAAATACTTCATGAAACTTAATAAGTCCTTCAGGGCCTCAATTTTCCTCGTACGTGTTGGTGGGTAAATTCATACCTGACACTGCTGCATCGGAAACAAAGGCAGCAAGTCCTAATCTGGTTCATATTCGCATGATTTTTATGTCATGCACCTAGACAGAGACTT
The DNA here is from genome assembly GCA_025345505.1 of Todiramphus chloris collaris. Classification (NCBI taxonomy): domain Eukaryota; kingdom Metazoa; phylum Chordata; class Aves; order Coraciiformes; family Alcedinidae; genus Todiramphus; species Todiramphus chloris. The sequence continues at coordinate 2,229,946 of JANVCC010000120.1, read as the reverse complement.
TTGCCATTTTTTCTTCAAGTTGCACACCAACTCGATTTCTTTTTGGGGCCAAAGAGTCAATGAGATTAATGGAACAGACATCCCATTTATTTTTATGGGATTTAACACAGTGATAATCACTCTCTCAGGTAGTAAAACTCCACGTCTGACCAAAGCATTTTCTACTGGGTTGCAGCATCCTCCATCCCACAGTGCAGATAAGGCCTGAAGCTTCAGAGACAGGGCAGAATTACTCATAATGTGCTTAGCTGGCTGTTCAATGGGCAAAAGCAAATCTATTCCTCTTCCCTTGCAAGTGTTCTTATGTCCCGAAGCATGAGGTTTCATTACCCTTATCATAGTCTTAGTTTGCAGAGCATCAAAGGTTATTAATGGTCATAAAATTACCTATTGCTGTTTCATCTCTAACCACTGTACTTTTTATGGCAAGCTTGTTCCACACTTTGATTACCTGGAGCCCTTGCAGAACAGTGCTGTAAGCCAGCAAGTTGGATCAGCAGTCATTTTATTCACATTATCTATGTGCACAATATAATATAAGCAATAATCTTTGCCTGTTATTCTGACAACACAAAATCCCATTAAGGTCAACGGTTCAAGAACTCAGTTGACTTTGATGGAACGTGGGCTCATTAAATTAAGGCACAAATGCCGCTTGAGGGGGACCCAGAAGATCTCTGGAAATGGGAGCAGAAGGGCTGTATTCTTCTCTCTTTTCATTCCCCACCACTGATAACAACAAAGAGGAATGTTCAGAGACAGGATTTCCATCCTACAAGAAATCTTATTTTGGGGGAGTTTTTCTTCAGTCCTAACCAATGCAGGTTCATATTTGGTGTGACTCTTGTCAAGGATACATCGAGAGCAGGCGATGAACCAGCAGCTGGAAAAGGACAAACGTTGCACCTGCATGTAGGGAAAGGGGGACCCCATGACTGTGGATCCGTTACCAGTTCAGACCCAACACACACCAATAGCCAAATCAGTCCCCTGGAAGGCTCTGGAGGGTAACGAGGAGATGAATCACAGCCAGCACACGTTTGTCAAGAACATCCCAATCTCCTCCCATGCCAGGGTCATGGGCTTTGTGTGTAAAGGAGAAGGATGGGCTCTTGTAGCGCTTTGGATGTCAGCCCACATTGCAAACTCAAAACCAAGGTGGGGACACAGGACTGGCTACTTAATGAGCCCAAAATGCTTCTAAAAAGCCTTTTTAGAGAGCAGCTCTGGGCTGTTTGAGGTTGAGTGGGGACCCACCTTGGTGTGTTCATTGATGGCTTTGATTAGGAACTGGAGGGTACTTAAGTTAGGTGTGGAGGAAGCTACAAATGCTGACATACACGATTAGTTAAGGACAGTGCATTAATAATTGAAATACTATGATAATTTTATACTAGAATAATTGAAATACTATCTCAGGAAGGAAACGGCTTGTTTCTGCTCTGCGGAAGAGAACCAGGGAGTGACAGAGCATTGCATGGAGTCAGCATCAGCAGAAAATATCCTGGTATATACATGAGAGTTGTAGGAAGATACGAGAGGAACCTTCTTGATTCCTCAGGGAGGAACCTGTGGAAGGTCTCAGCTGATCATGGATAGAGCCAGAGAGGATGTAAACATCCTGAGGACAGCAGCAAGAAAATCCAATTCAGGGAGGGACTGGATGAGCTGGGGCTGTCTGATTTAGGGAAGACTGACCAAGAGGAACACGATAACCATCTGCAAATACATAAAAGGAAAATGATGAAAGGAGTGAGTCATTGCCCATCAATTTGAGAGATAGCACAAGAAATAATGGGTTCACCTCCATCAAGGAATATTTAGATAAGCATTATGAGAGCCTTTCGAACAGTAATAATGGGACAGCGCTGACACGGGTTGTGCAGCTGATTGATGGCAAAGTCTCAGTTTCTAGAGGTTTCCAGCAATGGGTTATACAAATACCTGCTAAGAAAGGTTTCTGCAGAGCAGCTCCTATGTTGTAGCTGTGTCAAGATTCAATGTTTTCAGTCCTGTCACTGCACGGCTGTGCTCATATATAAAATGTCATTCTCGGTATTAGAAATCCATGTAAGATGGATGGTGTTATATATTGATATATTCAGATTTGGAAATATACACCTGAATATTAACCTTTCTATTCAACAAACATATAGAAGCTTATATTCAATGAATTATTTATTTTTTTTTTTAAAGGATGATGTAATTTTCTTGAAACGAGAACACCAGAGTTTTAGATTTCTCTGGAAAATATCACTGAAATTGATGGTGGAAGATTATATTAAAAAAAAAAAATAATAATAATAGAAGCAACCCTGCATTTTGCAGTAGGAAATGGATCGGTCTGAAGTGCAGAGTCACCCTAATTCCCAGCAATTAACTCTGAATGGCCTCCAGAGAGTTTTCTGCTGTAAAGAAGAGAGTTAAAACATTAACTCACTACTCTCTCTCTGAGTCTTTATTTGTGCTTTATTACTGTCATTAATAAATCCATATCTTGGTGAGGAGATCGGTGAAGCGCAAGCGCCACAGGGGGAAGCTTCCCCATATCACTGTCGGGGCTGGAAATCCATCCCCACCTTCACAAATCTTTACCCCCAATTTACAAGCAAAGAAAACAAGTCCTGTGGAAGGGCAGAGCCTTGCTTAAAGGTTATGGGGTGAAGAGCAGCTCAGCACCCAGGGCAAGTGTGAACTCAGAACTCTCCTTCTAAACAACAGGGGATGTGGGAGAATGCAGAGGGGCATGAACTCCAACACCACTCTGTAGAAGGGCTGGAAAGAAGGTCAGATCAGGGTTAAGATTTCTCCCCCCACACTCCAGCAAAGAAACAACTCGCTTTTGCATGCTAGAGACTCCTTGCAAACATCATTTCATCCCTGCAGCTTGCTCAGGAACTGAAATCCATCACTGGGTTTGGCAAGCCTGGAGGGCAGGGAGGTGAAATGTCTCTGCTGAGGTCACCGGGTAAATTACTGTCAAGCCCAGGGATGGAGCTCCCAAGGACGCTGCATCTGCTGTACTGCTCATGTTGCTGCTCTGGGCTGATACTCAGCATAGTTTATTAATGTCCTGGTTTGAGTGAGAACAGAACCAATTCTGTCCCGTGATTTTGCTTTTCAGCTCAGTTCTTCTAACTGACTGCACTGTCTGGAATTAGCAGCGTGTTTCCAGGCAGTGGCTGCTTCTAGCAGTGAGAACACCCCACGGTCAGACCCAGTGCCGAGGGTTGGGGTGCAGCCCAAGGTCACTGCTGGATCTGCTGTACCACACTGGGGGGGCAGAAAGGGAAAGGCAGTACCCGCAGGGAGGGGTGGACAGGACAGGGGACCCCAAACTGCCCAGCGGGGTATTCCAGCCCATGCACATTGTATTCAGTATAAAGCTGAGGGATCAGGAGGGTCTTGTCCCTCTCTTTACCCTCTTGGCCCACTTTGCCAGCTTGACTTGGCTTGACTCAGTCCTTTCCTGGTTCCTTCCTCAGAGCATCCCAGGAGGACTCTGTCCGTTCTCTTCCATCCTGGTCTGTGTGTTCCTGAATCCAGCACCAGAATCCAGCCCCTGAACACAGCTCCCATCTCCTGCTGGGCCCAGACTGGGACTCTCCCAGTGCCTGCTCCACAGCATCAGTGGTGACGGTGATGGAATTACCATCAGGGGGGTTGGGTTCGATACTGGTTTTGTATATATTTGTATATTTATTATTTTTACTATTTTGATTTTCATTCAAGCTGTTCCAGTTCCCTTTTCTAATGGCTGAGTCTCTCTCCCTTATTCCCTTTCTCATCCCCCATGGGGACGGGGGGGCGTAACAGAGAGCGGCTGTTACACCCTGACCCTAAACCCTGACAATTAACAAAAGACCAAGACTGAAGTTCAAAAGCAAAGAAGTTAAAGGAGGAGGAACAATTAACATTTACCAGCAGATTTTCCAGCTGCTGTGTGTTTTCTCCTCCTGATTACTACTCCTTTCTCCAACTGCAAGACAGAAATGGCCCCTCCTTCCTTCAAGGATCTGCCCAATATTTTAACCTCAAGAGAGACCGGCAGGTGAGTTTGTCTCTCCATCACTCCTGCAATTGAAACAGCCCAGACAGCAGAGATCTCCAAGCCCTGAAGGAAAACCAACAGGGGATATAGATCCTAAGGGTGCCTTCTTCACCAACCTTTCCATTCATTTTCATCCCATCCCACCTCCATGACCCCAATTTCCTCCGTTGTGTTTTCTCCTGCACTCACAAAAGCAGCAAGTGCTCAGCTGCCAGTGCCTCTGCCATCTTCATCCTCACTGGCCTTGTCTTTCTAGGGACTCACAGAAATAGCTGTGGGTACCCAGCAGAGATGGAAGGTGGATTGAGGGGGTGGATGATGCAGAGAGGTCTGGCTGTGCTTTGCTGGGGCAGGGATGGAGGCAGAGGCAGCGCCTTTGGTCTGGCCGAATATCAGTATAAACAACGTGGAAAACACAGAGGGAAATCCCTGATGCTTAGAAAATCCCGGGTGTCCAGACTGCTCTTCTTATCTATTCAGGAAATCATTGTTTTTCAAAGTCCTTACAGGCTGGAGTAAGGAAAAAGTGGTGGAGAGCCACAGAAATGAAAGGCATGATCTCCTCTTTCTTTCCACAGGCAGCAGCTTTTTGTTCCTACCCGTGTCAGGCTTCTCAACCTATTTCCTACTGTTCCCATGGTAAAAAAAATAATCAGTGAAGATTTGAGAGAAGCACGTTAACTGCGGAGGTGGCCAGCACCACTCCAGAGTTCCTGCCCTGTCCATCTAAATCCACCTGTAGCCACTCACAAATACTTTAAGCTCTTTAGTCACACCAGGTTTGTGCAGCCTCGGGAGAATTCCTTTGCACTAATGAATATGGCTTTACCAAGAGCACTATTATCACTTTCCAGAAGCCCTTTAAAGCATCTCATCTCTTACACTGAGGTTTCCTTGCAGGGAAAACTGGGACCTGCATTTCTGAGGAGTTCAGCACAAAGGAGCTGAGATAAGATGTGGACTCCCATCCACCCTGCCATCCTCTGCTTGCAGCCTCATTCATACAAACTCAGGCTGGCTGCAGGATTTGATATCCAGACCCAGTGATGTCTGCTGTATCTCAGCCCAGATAAGGATCTTTATCCTTCCTGTGGCTTTGAGAAATAATTCAAAGATCAGCCCTTGATTGTTCCAGCAACGAAAGGACATAGACAACCCAGCTCAACTGTTCCAGAACTTTACAGAATTCCTCCCTGCCTTTGGGGTTTGTTTTTTTTTTCTGTTTCTAATGTTGCAGCCTTCCTGAGAAAGGTGAGTTGCCCTGGCAACATCTCAACACTCTGCCTGGACGTAAATTACCTGTCAGTCTGAGAAAATGATGAACTGGACAAATCTGTAGGATTTCTCCTTCTAAACTAGCTTTTTCTTCCCCTTTCCCCAGATAGCTCGACCACTGATGCTTAAACTCTCTAGTAAACAAAAGAAAAAAAGAAAGAAAAAGAAAAAGAAAAAGAAAAAGAAAAAGAAAAAGAAAAAGA
>JANVCC010000120.1:2207464-2224407 GCA_025345505.1 Todiramphus chloris collaris | reverse complement strand
AAAAAGAAAAAGAAAAAGAAAAAGAAAAAGAAAAAGAAAAAGAAAAAATAACAATGAAAAAAAAATAGGTGAAATAGTCCATTTCTGAGACTTCAGTGAACATCTGACTGTCAGAAACCAGCTAACCATCTGAGCCCCAGGGGAAGGTCCTGCTGCTGGAAAGCCATAGAGGCTTAGAGGCTCTTGGACCACAAGTGTTGAAAGCAGTTGAGGGAAAGGAGACATCCTGACCCAATGGGAAGGCAAAGGGAGCTGGGGTGAGAGGCTTTCTTCTCTAAGAGGAACTGTCAGTCCCTTTGCTCACCATCTCCTACCACTAAAACCAGGGTTCCTCGCTGGCCCATGCAGGGATGATCAGGACAAGGCAACTTGGTGTTTTCCGAATCTTAAGCCCTGGTTTAAATCCTGCAACCAGAGCATCACAGGCTCCTCAGCCTCTCCTGAATTTCTGCCAGTGCCAGCAGGAGATGCAGCTTCTCCCCGCCTAGTGCAGCACAAACCCCTCAGCCAGCACTTGGGAAGCCATGGGTGCCTCCGAGGGATGCCCATTTCTCCATCTCCTTGGACTTCTTTCTCAAAAAGGAGAGGTGTATGTGCACCTGAGGGTATTTACATCATGTGTAGAGAAAGGGCAGGCAGGCAGAGGCTGGGTAGGCTCAGCAGGAAGCCTCCCCTGGTGCCCTGCTCTCAGCACCAGGAAGGGCTGTGGTCCTCAGGCAGTAAATAATTCAGGGAAATTTATGTAACCATAACTGGAGTGTGTTTGTGTCGCTTTGTGAGATCTCCCAGGGTTGGATCAGTCAGGCTGGGGAGCCCCAGCCACAGCATCTGTTGGTGCTCAGAGCCTCTGAAAAAATTATAGTTGAAAAAAAATATATTTAAAACAAATATAAACCACCTCTAGTTTCTTAACAACCTTGTCCAGTGTTTTCTCTTTGCAGGAGATCCTGAGGCCTGGCCTGTGGAGAGAGCAGGGAGATGATTTGGCACACAGAGCAGGGCTGATGCCCAAAGGTCTCCTGGCCATTTCTACCCCGTTACCAGCCCAACCTGGGCTGGTCCACCCAGAGCCACTGCCAGGAAAACTCTGAAAGCCAGCCAGCCAAAACCCAGCCCATCCAGGATGAAAAGATCTCAAAAGACCAATGTGCCCAAGAGCCATTAACATTCAAGGGGAGTGAAAAATTACAGCCTAAATCTGCAGTGAATGTTCCCGCTGCTGCTGGAGTTTGGATGTCAGGAGCATTTCCACAGTGTCCAGTAGCAGGCGGGGAGATTTCAGTCCTGAACACACAACTACTTTCATGGACTTTAAATCTATAAGTATCTCACTCTTCTTTTTCTTGGGGTTTTTTTTCTTTTTTTCTTTTTTCTTCCCTTTTTTTTTTTTTTTACTTTTTTATTGTTTTGGCCTCTTGCATTTAATAAGAAGAAAGAAAGAAGGGAGAACATCAGCACAGCCCCTGTCACTGCCAAGCCTGATGCTGGCAAGCTGGGCAGCGCCGGAGTTGTGATCTTATTATTAGTTTCAAAGTGAATTTAATAGATCACTTAATACTCAATGAGTAAGAAGAAAAATGTCAAGGACACAGTCCAGAAGCAGCACTATGGATATTGAACCTCGTGCTTCAGGGCTTTCTGCAACCCAGCTCCCAGGCTTTTCCTCAATGACAAGAGACAGCGGTGTTTTCCTCCTCAGAGCTAATTAATTCCTAATGAGTTCAGTGCAACAAGCCGTTTTGCCACCAGGTCAAGGCAGGGTTTGCCTGGCCTGCATCTTCACATGAAAACTGTCTCCTCCCTTCGTCAGGAGCTTATCCCACCAGGCGATAGCTGATGCAAGTCACGTCACCACCTTCCTTCTGGGAGAACAAGGCTGCAGCAACGGGGATGAAGCTTAATGAGGAGGACGGGGGGATAACGTTCCCCATCTGCCCAGGGAAACGGGTGCAGTGCTGCGTTTTATGTCCCTTTTGGAAGTGGCTGGTGCCAGCCCCGTCGCAGCCCAGCCGCCAGCCAAGAGGCAGTGACCACTTTGATGCCATCTGGTTGTTTCTAGGGGGAAAGAAGCGGTTACATCAAAAAAGGAAGCAGAAATGATGCTGTTACCCGAATGTGAACACAACGGACAGGCAGGAGTGATGATGTGAACTAGAGGGAGGTTTTCTTTCAGTCAAAGTTGGATTTTTTTATTGAAAAACAATTTATTTTTTTTTTTTCTTCCAAAGAGAAGCGTGGGGGGGTGCATTTTTTATTTTAATGACCATACCTGAGAGCATGTGGTAAATGTAAAATGAAACATTCTCACCTGGGCATCCCTGTGCTCACTCCTTTCCTACCTCCCTCCTTTCTGCCGATAGGGCAGCGGGAAGGGACCGAAACCTGAAGGAAACACAGTCACATTTCAGTAGCTTTTGGCATATTTGTGACTAGTTTTATTCTTCCATAAGAAAAAATGGTTACATCCTTTTGGTAGGGGAGGATTACTGCAGGCTCTCCTGTAAAAGTCTACTTGTGCATGTTGGCCAGCTCCTACTACAGGACATGAAATTGGTTCTTTTCCTTAATCCATATTCCCATAAGTGCTGTTAAATCCCTTTCACAGATAAGGAAACTGAGGCAGGGAGAGGCAAGGCAAGATATAAAGTCACGCAGTAAATCCTGGGCAGGAATAGAGCCAAGCAGAGATTGACCTGCTCTGCAGACAGGTAAAACTTCATTATTCAGCTGTTGTTTAATTGTCTGATGGGGACCTTCTTCTTCTGTCCTCTACTGCACTCCTTCCAGCCTTCCCTCCAGAGGGATGGGGACATGGGGACATGAGGACATGGGGAAATGGGGATATGGGGACATGAGGACACGGGGATATGGGGACATGGGGACATGGGGACATGGAGAAATGGGGAAATGGGGATATGGGCACATGAGGACATGGAGAAATGGGGAAATGGGGATATGGGCACATGAGAACATGGGGACATGGGCACATGAGGAAATGGGGACATAGGGATATGGGCACATGAGGACATGGGGAAATGGGGATGGGGGGACATGACCCTGTTCTGTCCTTTCACATGAATCATTTCCATTGCCCTTTGGGTGAGCAGCAGAGCCCTGCTCCCAGCCAGGCAGGGTTCTTTGTTGCAGGCACAAGGTGGGCTTCTCCCAGCACAGCCCTCTTCAATGGATGCAGAGAAACTTGCTCAGCAGTCCTGTCAGGGCTCTGCACTGGGAGGAAATGTTTATTGGCCGTGACAGGCTCTGTCTGATGGCATGAGGAGCAGCGGAGTGATGGGTGCAGCCTTTTCTTTCTCTGGCTCTGAGAAGCATTTTGGTTTTTTTCATCAGCATTCGTGAAGCCAGATCACATCTGCTACAATCTTCAGAGCCCGTTACGGCAGCCAGCAGTGATCCCCTTGGGATGAGCAAGGCAAGCACTCCCAGATAACATTTCAGGAAGCAGCCGGGGCACGATCACCATGCCAGGCATCCTCCGACTTGCTCTAGCACAAGGCGTCAACACAACGTTCAGTCAAGAGCTACAACTATAAAGCTAAATGAAAAAGCCCAGAAATCCCTGGGGAACCACCGACGTCCCTGAAGTTAGGGATGCTCCAAACTGTCGTCACACGATTAGTCAGCCAAAGCCCAGCAGGAGCAGCCCCAAACAGCACAGAAGCACGTGCTCCTGTGGAACATCAGCACTGCCCAATCCCTTGATATCACCTCTTGCCTTGGGTAGAAGGGGCCATTTGAGGCTTTTGGGGTCCAGCACAAGAATAATTGCTTACATTTAGCAGCCAGACAGGGTATTTATAGCAAGCCATTAAAACAAATCCAATCCTCTTACGTCCTCTCTTGCACACTGTTCATTACATTTCATTTGCTCTTGAAAGCAGCCTGTGCCTGAGCCCGAGGACATCACGCTGCAGGGACCGGATCGCGTTCGTTTTGTTTTTATCTACATCTGGTAACTAGGTTAAAATCTAAAGTAGGACTAATCAGGCTAAAAATAACGCTGCCTCCACCCCAGGATGAGGCCATCATTACTGCTCACATCACCTCTAATGCTAGCGTGCTCCTGACACCCGACAAATAACATCACTTTTAAAGGTAATTTAATAAAATGGTTAACTTTCCCCGAGCTCTGCCTTCCGAACGCGTTCATTTGTATTTATGCCCCGTCTCGGGCACTGTGCTCTGTAGCATTTCAGCCCAGTACTAAACAGCACAGTGATCTTGGGATTATGAAAACCCTTAGAGAAGAGATTTAGTTGAAAAACCCAGCGCTCTATCTTCTCTGAGGGTAGGGGTGAAGAGTGCGGGGAGGTTATCTGGGATGGGTGACATTATTCATATCTGGATACTGTGGTTGGGAGCAGGGATGGATTTGATAACTGGATAGTCCTGTCTGACCCAAGAAGAAATCTCTCTCTGCTCCCGCGCAACGATGACTCCCTTCAGCCATCGCAGCCAAGGGCTGAGAACAGGAAAAAAATCTCACTAATCCTGGAAGACCCACTCAGTTCATGTCTTTGCGTGGTGGTTCCTGGATGAATTTGTTGTTTCCCCAGCTAACTGCTTAGCCATCATCTGTAGCCATGCTGGACTCGGGGTACTGGGGTATGTGCATCTTCGATGCATCTCAGCAAATCCTCTTACCTTCTTACAAACTTTCACCCCAAATTTACCAATAGCCTTTATCCATTTGAGTTCACAGACTTCTCTAGGCTGGCTGAGAGGCAGAGAGACATCCCAGACAGGCAGAGGGACATCCCAGACAGGCAGAGGGACATCCCAGACAGGCAGAGACACATCCCACACAGGCAGAAACCCCGGTTCATGCGCTGGCTGACCCAGGAGTACCATTCATACCAACAAATATCCAAGTATTTTATACTTTTCAGGAGACACCAACCAGTGAAGTAGGAGGAAAGTGCATCAGTGCCATCAGGATTTAGCAGGATCCAGCAAGCCCTGAGGCAGAGGTGCTGGTTTTGCTCTGTGTACAGCATCTGTCCCCTGTGTCACTGCCACACTGCTGATTGTCACTGTCCCCCCAAACCCCACATTTTCTCCTTGTTTTTGAACACACCCTTCGCCCTCCTCAGTTAATGAGAGCAGACCTTCATACTCAGATTTCAAGCTGTTACATACTTAGGAGCCTCCTGTGTCCTTGGATATAAACAGTTTCAGGAGCAGAGCCAAATCACACCCCAGGCCACAATTTATTGTGTTTTTTTAAGAAAACAGGAGCATAATTGATCTCTGCACAAACTCTCCAGAAAAATCAGCTCCACGCGAGCCTTATCACAGCCCTACTTACAGCATCTCAACATAATGGGGGCTATTTATGTCCCTGCCTCCTCCAAAATAAAACACATTCTTCAAGCCATTTGCAAGCGAGATCATCTCTGTTTCTTCAGCAAATGTATAAATAATGATAATGCAGCTAGAAACGTGCTTCATAACTAGGTCTTTGGCAGCACGGGGAGTTGCATCAGTCTGTGCAGATGTTCAACCTTCGTGGACAGGCACATGGTGCCTCTTCATAACAGTCCAAAAACCCTTCTGCGAGCAGAGAGGAGCTATTTGTATTGCTGCCCTGGCTCAGCCTCTCAGGAGGTGCTGGGCCCCCAGAAACACAAATGGCTCTTATTCACTGCTCTTTATCTCTCACCACAGATCACCGCCTGACTCTCCAGAGGTGCCAAACCCTTCCAGTCCCCTTTGAAACAAACCTGCACCCATCCTCTGCCTCGCACCATCACTTGCAGTCAGCCCTGGGCAGGATTGTTCCCTTGCTGAGGGGGTGGAGGGCTCGCTTTTCACTGCAGGGATGGGGTCCAGCAAGCAAAGGGTAATAAAAATAGCATCACCAAGAGTGGCATTTCACACAGTCTAGCAAATTCCTGCTTCCAGCAGAGCTGTGGTCACCCACCCTGAACGGCAGCAGCGGGGAGGTTTGAAAAGCCCAGAGCAGGCACTGGGTGCTCCAGCTCCTTGTTTCTGTATCCAGCCCAGCCAGGGGCTCTCATGGTGCTTAAATTAAAACACACAAAAAATGCTGAAGTTCTCCCTTCTGGTGACAGCACGCGTATTTTCATCTCAAGATCACACCGTGTTCCTCCTCAATATTTATTCCTGCCAGTAACTGGCAAACCTGACTGCCCAGTCTGCTCTCAGGTGACCACGATCCCTGTGCAGCTTTGCCCACAGCAGCAGAGCTTCTTCCATCAGGCAGCAGCAGCACAGGAGGATGGAGCCAGAGGCACCACGGGATTTACCCACGGTCCCCAAACCATGTGCAGCCAAGACTGAGTTAAACCCAAAGCCCCAAGCTGGGTTTCGGGTTTCTTTAGCGCAGTCAAATATTTTTATTGTTTCTTCTGAATTTTTCGCTTAGCACGACACAGTTTGTTCCCCAGGAGGACGTTTAAGATTGTGTTTGGCATATACCAGTTGGCCCCCACTCCACTTATCAGAAGAAGGAGCACAGCCCTGTGGGGAACAGCTTCCCCATCAGCGGCAGGGATAAATTAGGCAGGATGCAAATTGCCCCTAACTCCTGCCCTGCGCTGCTGAGAACAGAAATGCTTATTAGCAATGGAGTTATCAGAAGAAGCCTTAACAAGAAGTCTGGCATTGGATGGATAGAGAAATCCTTGATTTAAGTAAGGGATGGCAGGGAAAATACATATTCATATGGGGCCTCCTGGGAAAGCAATTTGTAGGAATAATAACGCGTTTTCATAGTGCGGAGAGCGACGGGTTGACAAAATGTGTTCTGTAATGAATGGCTGGGAAAGTGTCAGAGTCAACAGCTCCCCATGATCACAAGCCACAGAGCTGCTCCTCATCACATGCTGGGAGCAAGCAGAGAATGGGCAACAAAGGGCTGTGCTGAGGTGACCACAGAAAGGCACCGGGGTGCAGGGCAGGTCCGTGCGGCCAATCGAGCAACCACAAAGGTGCTGAACATCCCTGGCTGTCGTCTGCTGCTCTTGTCAGAGTTACACGTGGATGTTGTTCTCCTGCAACTGAGCTGGACGCTCTCCCAGGGTGTGAGACAGGACTGAGGTGCTTGGAGTGGGGCCAGAGGAGCCCCAGCAATGCTGGGAGGGCTGGAACCCCTCTGCTGGGAGCCAGGCTGGGAGAGCTGGGGGGGTTCAGCCTGCAGAGGAGAAGGCTCTGGGGAGACCTTCTGGGGGCCTTGCAGGACTTGAAGGGGCCTGGCAGAAAGATAGGGACAAGCTTTTGATCAGTGCCTGTTGGGGCAGGACAAGGGGTGATGGGTTTAAACTAAAAGAGGGAAGATTTAGACTGGAGAGAAGGGAGAGATTGGTGATGCTGAGGGTGGAGAGAGCCTGTGCCAGGCTGCCCAGAGAGGTGGTGGCTGCCCCATCCCTGGCACCATTGCAGGGGAGGTTGCCCGGGGCTCTGAGCACCCTGCTCCAGCTGCAGATGGCCCTGCTCCCTGCAGGGGGGTTGGACCACATCACCTTGAAAGGTCCCTTTCCACCCAAACCAGTCTGTGGTTCTATAATTCTTTTTGATGCAGGCCTGAGGTGAAAGTTTAAGCTAAAGATTTGCAGGATGGAGGAGATAAGACCCAGTTTCCTCTCACTGGCAAATGAGTTTCAGCCTGCAGTCAGGTTTTGCTGATTATGGCTCAGCTCCTTTCTCTCAGCAGTGTTGCAGATGGCACAGAAGTTGGCTGTCAGTGGTGGAGAACTGGGTTTTGGGAGATGGGCACCAAATTGTGGTATGGATCGACCCAAAGCAGAAAGCAGCTCCAGGCAAATAAACGTTCATGCCAGCTCTTCTAGGTTGAACAGAACATCACCTGTAGATGCATTTTCAATGGTGGGTGGAAAAAGGCTAGAAATAAATGACCTGAACACTGATAAAACTGTACATACCCTGAGATTTCCTGCCCTGGTTGCGTGGAGAAGAAACACATATGCTGGTCAGAAGGTCGTATCATCAGTTTAATTCATGGGGATGAACAAGACCTGGATGTCTGTGCCCTGGAACATACTTTTGTCCAAGTGCATTGCAGGCTGGCACGTGTTCACTTGCTGCTGTCGAGCCTCTGGAAAGCAAAAGACCTTCACCCCTTTTGGGGTGCACAACACCAAGGGGCTGAGCTTTGCAGGGACACCGGGCACTGGGATCTCTGCAGCTGGGCAGCTGTGGGTCTTATTCATCAGGCAGCTTTTCAGTCCCAGTTCCTGCCTTTGCTATTTGTTCACCGTGTCAATAAAAGCCACCCTGAGCCTGGGTTTGGGTTTCTTGTCTTCCCTTCCTTCCCTCTGCCTGAAACCCTCACCAGCCACAGCAGCAAGTGCAACAAATGATGTTTCCCCAGTACAAAGATGGAAGGCACTACTCCTAAATGAACTCAGCAGAAAAACAAGCAGGAAAAACCTGATGTGTCATCCTGCTTTTACAAATCCAGCCCGCAGAGCGCAATTAAGAACAAGATCACTCAGCAGTGGCTTTCCAAACCCTCTCGCATTGCTTTCCCCTGCCTGGCAGGAGGGAAGGGAAAACATCAGCCTTCTCTGGTGCAGCGCTTGATCGTGAACTAATGCACAGCTCGGAACCAAGACGAGGGAACTGAACCAAATCTGATTAATTAAAGTATCCAGACAGGCAGAATCCTTCCTATGCTCCTCACAGCACAGCAACAGCTATTATATTTTACCTTCACTCAACAGAGAAGGAAGACCCACTGTCCTCCGGGGATGGCTTTTATGCCTGTACCACCACTGTGTCACTTGGTTCAGAAGCAGTGCTGGCAGGAAAGGCAAGGAAAGGCTCACAGGGATGCTGATGACTTTCAGATGCTGGGCCTGGAATAAAATACAGAATATACAAGTCCTGCTTCAGGCAGGAGCTCAGATCCACTTTCCGTGTGCTGCCAGGTGATCTGCAGGAGACAGATCTGAAGGTCTTTCTCTCTTAGTATCTCGCAGACTGCAATCACATCACAAAAGGCAGCTCTGTGGGGAGAGCAGAGACTGTGGATGAAGGCTGAGCAAGGTGTTCCTACCACATCAAGGCCACTGGGACCTTCAAACCAACCAGGTCCTCATGGTACTGCAGCCCTCAGCACTTCTACCACAGCCACTGCTCTGCATTAGGCAACCAGAGAAAGCCTCTCCAGTTCATGCAGGGCAAACTACCCAATGTAAAGGCTACTGTAGTCTAGTGGCACACTCCCATTAGTTCTGCTAGCCCTGAATTTGGCCCCAAAAGTAGATTTCACAGGAGCTGTGCTGGGCATGTAGCACCATCAGAAGGCTCTTTGCAGAGATGGTGTCTCCTTTGCAATATTTGCAGCATAGGTCATTGTAAACAGCCTATGAGCACATGGACACTAGCAAACTGGGCAATGCTCAGGTCCCCAGACAGGGCTGTCTATGCTCCTAAACTGCTAAAATGGTCCCAGTAGTGTTCCCAGCAAACACTGGGGTTGCCAGGAAATAGGCAATAGGAAATCCCTGTTTCAGTAGGTAAGGCTCCTGTCTTGAGCTACTCTCATAGAATCAGAGAATCACTAAGGTTGGAAGTGCCCTTCAAGATCATCAAGTCCAACTATCTACTGAATATTATCAGGACCACTAAACCTTGTCCTGAGGTGCCACATCTGGACATTGTTTGAACCCCTCCAGGGATGGTGACTCCACCCCCTCCCTGGGCAGCCTGTTCCAAGGCCTCATCACTTTCTCAAGAAAAAAAATTTCCCAATATCCAACCTAAACTTTCCCTGGCACAACTTAAGCCCATTTCCTCTTGTCTTATCACGTTACCTGGGAAAAGAGACCAGGCTCCCAAGCTGTGCCCAAGCTTAACTTGGGACAGCACTTGTTGACACAGGACAATATCATGTCAGGGAGCAAGGTGACATTTGTAAAGTCTACTCATTGACAGGTCATGCTCAAGAAATGCCCTGTCCCTGCCTCCATCCCTGTCCCTGTCCCATTTGCCAATGTAGATGGATTTCAGAAAGGCAGATAGAAGACAGACTACTCTACTGCTACCCCTCCCTGGAGTGATTTACAATCTATTTGCAGCCACTGTGGGTTCATCCTCACCTTCCAGCTCATTTATTGCAGCAGCCTGTCTTCAGTCACCAGCAACATGCCAGCACAATGGCCCAGGAACAAAGCAGGTAAAGAACAATCAGAATTCATTAAGCAGCACAGTGTGCTCCCCTACTGGAGTGCTGGCTCTGATTTCCCTCCATTCCTAAGGTTTGTGGAGCTATTAGGAGATCATTTGGTCATGTGGTAGGAGAAGCAGACTTACTCAGCTTTGAGGTTGTTGATTTGTTTTGGAGCTTTTTCTCTTTTATTCCTCCCAGCCTTTCCTGATTTCTCTTTCAAGGTCTTTCAGCAAATCCGTGTTAATTTGTTAATTCAGATTTGTCGATTTGGTTTATCCTCTGCCTTGGCCTCATGCCACAAAGCCACAAACAGCACGGGTGGGATGGGATGGAGCGGGATGGGATAACTCTCAGGAGTCTCCCAGGTGGACTGGAAAATTCAGATGATTGCATCCCAACCTGTAAGGAGTTTAATGCTGAAAGTCCCAAACATGAGATACCCAGAGGTTTTCACTGCTTTTGGAAATTTTAATGTTGATAATGGTGCTGTTCATGGCCAGACAGTTACAGCATGAAAATATCCATTTTTATAGTGCTCTCTGGGGGGTTCTAGTCAGAGAAATTTAGTTAGTAAACTTGCTTTAGACATTTTTTGTTCAAATTCTTGAAAGAGCCGCTCAAGCAAGTTATAAATCACAGATCCAAAGGGCTGCTTAACCAGTTCTTAAACATTTCCAGGGCTGGCACTTCCTTAACTGCTTTTATGCTGCTCGAGTCTCATCCTTTAAAGCAAAACCTGCTCCTTTCCGAAGTCACAAACTGCCACAAAATTGTTCTCCATTTCAAACTTACTGTAACCCTGCAGTATCTCTGAAATCCGACAGCAGCCACTGTGTGCAAGCAATGAACTTCTCACCGATGCCTGTAGCTAAACCAGCTTCTATGACATTTATTGTGCAGGTCTTTTGGATAACTGGCCAACAGCAGCATCATGCCACATGCATGAAAACAGTGGTGAGAATAAGTGTCTTGGCCTGAATTTCCTCATTTTTCTCTACAAATCCCCAGGCTGTGGAGCACTAAAATCCAGCCTTCGGCTTGCTTTCAACAGCTAAAGCATTTTTAGGGTCTAAAGGATCCTGCATCCTTCGCGGTGGCCCCGAGTGACGCCCAGTTTCTCTGCAGGAGATGCTCCCTGTCAGCAGCACTGCTGGGAGCTCTGCTGCTGTGGTGGGTTGACCCCGGCACGGCACCAGGTGCCCACCCAGCCCTTCTATCACTCCCCCCGACCCCCTTCAGCACAGCACGCAGGGAGAGAATAAGACGCAAAGCACAGGGGTGTGGGTTATGATAGACAAGATGTTATTTTCTACTTCCCGTCCACAGGCGATGTCGGGCCAAGTCCAGGAAGCAGGGCTCCAGGAACACGCAGCAGCCGCTTGGAGGACAAAGCAGAATGCCCCCCCATCCTCCTCCTGCCCTCTCCCTTTATAGTTGAGCTGACGTCATATGGTATGGAATAGCCCACTGGTCAGCTCAGGCTGGTTGTATCTTCTCCCCCCTCCTGCTCCCCATCCTCTGGTGCCGTGCGAGCACCGGCAGTCACAACACGGGTGTGTTATCAACACCCTCCAGCTCCCAGTGCTACAGCATGAGGGCTGGATGGGGAAAAGCAGCCCAGCCAGACCCACTACAATCTCCACCCCTTATTCCATACCATTTGCGTCATGCTCAGGCCCCACATAATACATGCTTAAACCATCTCTAAACCCAACCAATACATTATCATCAACTACTATTCCCAGTCCTTTAACAGAGAGTCCCTCATTCCATGAGATTCCTTCAGTCGATGACTTGGTTCTCATCTGTCAAAGTGGATGTTCTGGAAAGAAGCAGTACGTCTGATTGTTGGGCACCAACACCGGCTAGATCTTGGTCCTTCACTAAATTCACTTTCGGTTATTCCATCTCCTTCTACAGCATCACTTCCTGCAACATACAACTCACATTCCAGATTATCTTTCTGCAAAGGTCAAATCTCCTTGAGGTACACACTGGGTCTCACCATCCTCCCGCATTACCCACCAGGTATATCCAGGTCCTTGAGCAAAGACAATCCCACGAATGGGTTTGCCTTTTCCCAAGGGTCGAGCTATCCACACTGCCTTCCCCAACCACCTCCCGGTGTGCACTACAGGGACCTTATCTCCTCCCACAACAGGCAGGGGTTTTGTTTGGGCAGGGCCAGGACGGCTAACAGATCCTCTGGTGTTAACTAACCAGGTGGCCTTTGCTAGATGTTTGTCCCAGTGTTTAAAGGTCCCACCCCCTAATGCTTTTAAAGTGGTTTTTAACAGCCCATTGTACCTTTCAATCTTCCCAGAGGCTTGTGCATGATAAGGGATGTGATACACCCACTCGATGCCGTGCTCCTTGGCCCAGGCATTCACGAGACTATTTCGGAAATGGGTTCCATTATCTGATTCAATTCTTTCTGGAGTACCATGCCGCCACAAAATCTGCTTCTCAAGGCCCAGGATGGTGTTCCGGGCAGTGGCATGGGGCACCGGGTACGTTTCCAGCCACCCAGTGGTTGCTTCCACCATTGTAAGTACGTGGCGCTTACCCTGGCGGGTTTGTGGGAGAGTGATGTAGTCAACCTGCCAGGCCTCTCCATATTTATATTTTAGCCAACGTTCTCCATACCACTGGGGCTTTAACCTCTTGGCTTGTTTGATCGCAGCACATGTCTCACATTTGTGGATGACCTCTGTGATAGCCTCCATGGTCAGATCCACCCCTCGATCTCGAGCCCATCTATACGTTGCATCTCTTCCTTGATGACCCGAGGTGTCATGGGCCCATCGCGCTATAAATAATTCACCCTTCCGCTGCCAATCCAGATCCACCTGAGCCACTGCCACCTTGGCAGCCTGGTCTGCCCGCTGGTTGTTCTGATGTTCTTCAGTGGCCCGGCTTCTCGGCACATGGGCATCCACGTGGCGCACCTTCACCACCAGGTTCTCTACCCGAGCAGCAATGTCTTGCCACAGCCCAGCGGCCCAGATGGGTTTGCCTCTGCGCTGCCAGTTGCTCTGTTTCCACTGCTGCAACCACCCCCACAGGGCGTTTGCCACCATCCAGGAGTCAGTGTAGAGATAGAGCACTGGCCACTTTTCTCGTTGGGCAATATCTAGGGCTAGTTGGATGGCTTTCACTTCTGCAAACTGACTGGATTCACCGTGTCCTTCGGCAACTCCAATGACTTGTCGTAGGGGACTCCACACAGCAGCCTTCCACTGTCGATGTTTTCCCACAATGCGACAAGACCCATCAGTGAACAGGGCGTATTGCTTTTCATCATCTGATAATGTGTTGTATGGTGGGGCCTCCTCAGCACGTTTCACCTCTACCTCTGGTGACATCCCAAAATCTTTGCCTTCTGGCCAGTTCGTGATCACTTCCAGGATCCCTGGGCGACTGGGGTTTCCTATTCGAGCCCGTTGTGTTATCAATGCAATCCACTTGCTCCATGTGGCATCAGTTGCATGGTGAGTAGCTGGGACTCTCCCTTTGAACATCCATCCCAGCACTGGCAGTCGGGGTGCCAGGAGGAGCTGTGCTTCTGTTCCGATCACTTCTGAGGCAGCTCGAACTCCTTCATATGCTGCCAGTATCTCCTTTTCTGTTGGAGTATAGTTGGCCTCAGATCCCCTGTATCCTCGACTCCAAAAACCCAGGGGTCGGCCTCGTGTCTCCCCAAGTGCCCTCTGCCAGAGGCTCCAGGTAGGACCATTCTTCCCAGCTGCGCTGTAGAGTATGTTTTTGATATTTGGTCCTGTCCGGACTGGCCCAAGGGCTACAGCATGCACAATCTCCTGTTTAATTTGTTCAAAGGCCTGCTGCTGTTCAGGGCCCCAGTTAAAGTCATTCTTCTTCCGGGTCACATGGTAGAGCGGGCTCACAATGAGGCTGTAATCTGGAATATGCATTCTCCAGAAACCCACAGCACCCAGGAAAGCCTGTGTCTCCTTTTTGTTGGTTGGTGGAGACATTGTTGTTATCTTATTGATCACGTCCATCGGGATGTGTCGACGCCTATCCTGCCATTTTATTCCGAGGAACTGGATTTCCTGCGCAGGCCCCTTCACCTTGCTTCGCTTTACAGCAAACCCAGCCTCCAGGAGGATTTCAATTATTTTCTTCCCTTTCTCGAAAACTTCTCCTGCTGTGTTGCCCCATACGATGATGTCATCAATGTACTGGAGATGCTCCGGAGCCCCACCTTCCTCCAGTGCAGTGTGAATCAGTCTGTGACAGATGGTGGGGCTGTGTTTCCACCCCTGGGGCAATCGATTCCAGGTGTACTGGACTCCCCTCCAGGTGAAGGCAAACTGTGGCCTGCACTCTGGTGCTATGGGAATGGAGAAAAATGCATTAGCGATGTCAATCGTGGCGTACCACTTGGCTGCCTTGGACTCCAGCTCATACTGAAGTTCCAGCATGTCTGGCACAGCAGCACTCAGCATCGGTGTAACTTCATTCAGACCACGATAGTCCACTGTCAATCTCCATTCTCCATTTGACTTTTGCACAGGCCATATGGGGCTGTTGAAAGGTGAATGAGTTTTGCTGATCACGCCCTGGCTCTCCAGCTGATGAATCAATTCCTGGATGGGGATCAGGGAATCTCTGTTGGTGCGATATTGCCGCCGATGCACGGTTGTTGTGGCCATTGGCACCAGCTGCTCTAAAACCTTCATCAGCCCCACTATAGAAGGGTTCTCTGAGAGACCTGGCAAGGTGGACAACTGTTCACTTTCCTCCGCCTCCAAGGCAGCAACACCAAAAGCCCACCGGTATCCTTTTGGATCCTTGAAATAGCCTCTCCTAAGATAGTCTATGCCAAGGATGCACGGGGCCTCTGGGCCAGTCACAATGGGGTGTTTATACCACTCCTTACCAGTCAGGCTCACTTCAGCCTCCAATACTGTCAGCTGCTGAGATCCCCCTGTCACCCCGGAAATACTTATGGGCTCAGCTCCTCTGTATTCTGACGGCATCACTGTACACTGTGCTCCGGTATCGACTAAGGCCTTATATCTCTGTGGGTCTGACGTGCCAGGCCATCGGATCCACACAGTCCAGTAAATACGATTGTCCCTTTCCTCCACCTGGCTAGAGGCAGGGCCTCTCTATTCCTGCTCCTGGTCTGAATATTCACTGTCTGACCCTTGCTGTGTCAAACCAGAAGTCCCCTCATCAGGCTCGGTGGAATTCATTTTATTCTTCCCATATCTGCGAGATCGTCGATTGCCTTCTTGTGCTTCAACACTGACTGCGTTAATGGTCTTCTTGGATGGCCCTTTTTTAACAGCTGTCTTCCCTCTCAATTCCTGTACACGTGCTTCCAGCTTAAAAGTTGGTTCACCGTCCCATTTCCTCATATCCTCCCCCTGGTCACGCAGGAAGAACCAGAGTGCACCACGTGGCATACGCCTCGGGCTCCCTTTCCCTCTGACTGGCTGATTCCTTGGGGGACTCCTGATATCCAAGGCACTAGCCCTTACGGACGTGGAGGTACCAAGACTCTCTTCAAAGTTCTGAAGCCAGGAAGAAACAGTTTCCACGGTTGGATTATCCATTTGTGGATAATACATTGCTGCCAAGCTGGCAGAATATGATGCCGGTGCATTCTTAATCACTTTCCTCCACATGGCCCTTGTACACTGAACATCCTCTGGATCTTTAGGATGCTCGTCATCATCTAAATCCCCATAGATTACTTCCAGTACTGCTAGTTCCCTCAGGTACTGGATACCTTCATCAGCAGTGGACCATTTTCCTGAGGAGGTGGCATTCATTAAGTCTTCCTTGAATGGATATCTTGCTTTGACACTTGAAAGGAGCCGTCTCCAGAGACTGCAAATTGCTGCCTCTTTTCCAATCCCTCTTTCAATGCCACGATTCCTAGCAAGGGAACCCAGCTGTTGGGCTTCCTTACCTTCCAGCTGTTGGGTGTCAGCCCCAGTATCCCAGCACCGAAGCAGCCAGGTAACAATCCGTTCCCCTATCTGGCGGCTGTAATCTTTCCTCAGGTCTCTAAGTTCTGACGATGTCAGGGACCGGGTGGTCTCTGCCTCTTGCTTCAATTCTGTCACCCCCTCCTCCTGTCTTCCTGTTGAGGGCCCAGCTTGTTGGTCATGTTCTTCCTTCTCTTCCACATCCCTCACTAACCGAGGGTAGGGGCCTGTTGTTCTCCTCGTCCACTGCTTCTTTTTCACTACTGGGGCAACTTTGGCAGTTGTGGTTGCCATCCCTATCTCAACTCCGGTGTCTTCAGATGCAGTCTGGGTCCCTGCCTCAACCACAGTCTTCTGAGAGTACTCCACTGTGGCTCGATAGGCACAGGCCAGGCCCCAGTACAGTGCTAAGAGCTGCTGGTTCTCATCGGGGTAGACAAGGCACCCTTCTATTAGATGCTGTGTCAGCTTGCCAGGGTTGCTTGCCTGTTCAGGAGTAAAGTCCCAGGCTACTGGAGGTGACAGCCGTCCTAGGAACCTGCCCAAATCCTGCCAGACCCCTTGCCACCCAGGGACAGGCCGTCTCAGGGCACATTTCGGTGCCACCCCACCTGAAACTTGTTTCCTCTCAGGCCAAGCTGGGACCAGCCTGTACACAACCCGGATTAGGACAACGATATTGATTAGCAGTATCCCAAAGCTCACATAAGGGTGGACGAGGACCTTGGGAGCATGCACGAATAAATCATCTACATCAATTTCCGGTAGAGATTCATTCATTTTCGCCCCAAGGTAGCCCCCCCCCC
>JANVCC010000120.1:2151081-2207454 GCA_025345505.1 Todiramphus chloris collaris | reverse complement strand
AGCATGAGGGCTGGATGGGGAAAAGCAGCCCAGCCAGACCCACTACAGCTGCCAAGGCTCAGCCTCTTGACTTCCTCTTGTGGTGGAGTTTCTCCTTGTCATCCTGACTCCCTTCAGTCTTGTGCTTAATGAATTCCTGGCACTTTATTACCGAGAGATATCCAAGTGTGATAAAGGCCATTTTACATTGTTGGATGAGTTGCAAAGAGAAGCAAATCGAATGCTGTCATCAAAGAGATGCTTAGCTACAGATTATAAGAAATCTTTACATAGCAGCAAAGAGAATCTTGAGGTGCAGAAATGGGACTTGGCAGACTGGGACTCCTGCCCTTGTTTTGTCATGGACAACCTGCATGACTTTGCTGAGCATGCAAAGGGTCTAATCCTGTGAAGTGCTGCACCCTTTTCTACTGATCCAGCAAAATTCAACAGCACCAGACACCCAGAGCATGACAAGAGGATTTACTGAACAGAGATCAGAGTCCTGACTGATTTGGAGTATCCAGATCTTCTGTCTCTCCATTCCACATCTGCAGTAGCACATCTGCAGTAGAGAAACCACCATGCTTTCCTGTGCAGATCAGAGAGGACCTCTGCAGTGGCTATCAGACCATCTCAAAGCCACCACCAGAACCATGCCTGATACCCTTGTCAGCTGGTTACATAACTAGATATCTCATCTGGTTACATAACTAGATATCTCATCTGGAGAAACCAAGGGACAGGACAGACTTGCTCAGAGCCAAGGATGTGACCGATTGAGCTGTGAACTAATCTCCATCTCCCGGGTTTGCATCCTTCCACCCCAAAGACCAAACTGTCACGCCTCAACACTTGCAGGTAAGAATCCCAGCTCCATCACCACCCAGCTATAGGAGTCAGCAAGTGCTGCATCCCTGGGGTCTATCAGGAACAGCAAACAGGATACATCACCCCTCCCCACACCAGGAAAACCATGGGCACCTGGGATGAGGCTGCAGGAGATCAGGGTGGGCTGAGCTCTCCTAGGAGATTTTCATTTTTTGTTTGTATGAAATGTATTCAATTATTTTCTTTCTGGTACAGAGACAGTGTGTGAGGGCTTGGCCACGTTAAGGACCAGTAACAGACAGTGCCCAGTTCAGCTTTGCCCTTGCAACACCCGCATGGTCTGCTCAGGGTGGGTGTTCCCACTATTGCTCTCATCTGTGCTGGGTTGTTTGCCCCAGCATGGTGCAGATTTTGAGCTCATTAACCCCTCGGAGGGGTTGTGTGTCAGCCTGAGCCCAGCACTGCAAGGAGCATGGGTGCTGCTGTCAAACTGGCCCAGGGCTATGCTGTGCCCACGAGTGCATCACACTGGGCTAGCTGGGGCTTTGCACATCTCTCTCCACCGAAGAGAGGTAAATGTGCCCTGGCATTCGTTGTGCAGCTGCCAGTTCGAGCTGCAATTGAAATCCTGAGAGATGCACTGGTGATACAGGACCTGAAATCCCCCAAACCTTCCCAGAAGATAAGCTCTTAAGGGACAGAATAACATCATGATTGTTGCTGCTGAAAAGGAGGACGTGGAGGAACCTGCTGGAGCAAATCCTTAACGTTGTACTGCTGCTGTCCCTCTTGCCACACGACCAACAGGGATCTCCACCTACCAGACAAATCCTTCAATATAAGAGTGGCCTTTGTTTTGTTTTTCTTTTAACTTATAAGCAATGAGTAAAGGTTAAATCATGGCTGAAGTTCAGCTCTTTTTCGAAGGATGAGAAGACAGATGAAAACCAAGGTTTATTGTTAAGAAGGAGAGAGAGGAGGTTGAAGTACCTTTCTCTTTTTTTTTTCCTTTTCTTCTTTTGTAATGAGAAAGATAAAACATTTTCATAACCAATACAAACAAGGGAGAGAAGGAGGCCAGAAGGAGGAAAGAACAGGTTACAGAGGAGTTCCATGCACTCAACAGTGTCTGGTGAACCTCAGCCTTGCCACCACCTGTGTGAGTCCCCATAGTGCCCAGGCCAGCAGGGATGTGTTGAGAGACTGAAGAAGGCAAATACAATGTCTGTATTTGACAGACCCAGAGCCTGGAAGCACAAACTGATTTCCATATCCCCAAAGACATTCAAATAAATCATTAAGCAGCTTCTAAGCACCTGGAGGATAATAAAGTGATAAAAACCAGCCAATGTGCATTTGTTAAGAACAAGTCCTGTCAAACCAATCTAATTTCTTTCTTTGACAGAGTAACTGGCCTTATGAATAAGGTGGAGGGGGACTTCAGATGTGATACATCTTTACTTCAGCAAAGCTTTTGACGTGGTCTCACGTGACACCCTAAATAAATACAGTTTAGGGGAAACCCCCGTGAGGCAGATGAAAAATTGGTGGGGAAATTGTACTCAGAAAGTATTTATTCACATTCGGTTGTCAAAACAGGGAGGATTTCTCATCTGGGGTATCATAGGAAATTGGTCCAAGTCCAAACACTTCTTTTGAAAATCACAATGATGGCAAAGATAATACACTTTAAAATTATTGTGTGTGATCCAAAGAGGGGAACTAGACTTGGGAAGCACAGGGCTAGAATTCGGAATGAAAGAGATGCCAGCAAAGTAGTCTGAAAGAAGGAAAGGTCAAATTAAAAAATAAAAATACTTAAAAAGAGAGGATTGCGTTAAGTAGAAAGAAACCAAACACACAGAGGCAAAATAGGGTGGACACCAGGCTCCGAGGGACACATGCTGGCTTTGTCTCTCTTTTCTCTAGATTTTTATTAACTGGGGTCACAGCTTTAGCCTGAACTGGGGTCCCTCTTGCTAACCCCAGTGAAAGGGCAACTGCTCAGTTTACTCCAGCTGGCCCACAGGAGTAGGGAAAGATGCAACTGGAGCATCCCCAGAAATGACCAGGTAGGATGAGCATTAGGGGGTGTTTCTAAACTAAGGGTAGTCAGCTCTGAAGGAGTCTAACTGTGGAGATAGGGAAGTTTGCTGGTACCAGGGACAGCCAGCCAGACATCCTCCCACAGGACAGCAGAACGGGCTGATACCCTGAAGCCAATTCCAGCCACTTATTTCTGTATCCTCCTCTTCCTCCAGACCAAGTGTCTTGCAAGACTGCAGGAACCACCCCAGCATACCCTGCTTTCCCCCACTAACTACTATTTTAGCCATGCTCATACTTCAGTCGTGCTGTGTAAGGTGTTGCTTTGATGCACCAAGGGAGGATGCGACTCCAGCTGCCTCCTAAGGCGGTGGGTAGTTTTCCAAGATGATCCCCGCAGCCCTCTTTCTTTGCTGTACACAGACAGGCTGCCATGATTACACTGTCAAAGCACAGTGACCTCCTTCCTGCAGAACAAGAGGGGTCATTTTGCCAGGCAAATCGTGCTGACATCAGAAGGCATGTGTAGGATGCAAGCAGGGAGAGTCCAGCAACCGGCTTCTTGGGAAGCATCCTTGTAAATACGGGGGGGACGCCCACTCCAATAGCTCCACTTCTAGGAGCATCCAATACACCCACCCTGCTGGCCAGGAAAGAGGCAACCTTGTCTGGGAGTCTGACAGCTGAAGAGGAGGGACGTGACCTGCTCTAAGGGCAGCCTGATCTTCCCCCTCTAGCACAGAGCTGACAGGGGCCAAACAAGAACCTTCTGCACTCCATTCAGGAGACAGTTTTCCAGACCCTGAGCACAGCAGTTTGTCACCGCTCAAGAGTTTAGATTTGGTCCCCGTGTTTGTCCCATCATCATGCACTTGGATGTTGGAAACACATTAAAAATGCAAATAGAGGCAGATCCTAGAGCAGCTGAATGTCATCCCTCTATGTCTTTATTTAAAATCAAATCCAGCTTCATTTGAATGCCCTCCTTGGGCTGGGGCTCAGCAATAATTTTCACTTGTATAAATACACTTACAATCTGCGTATACATATTTATGCTGTTCCAACAGGAAATAAGAAGTCATCAATAAAGCATATTATTCCTACAGCTACAGCAATAACACGAGCAGCAACAGCAGGCACAGAAAAAGACCATCTCTCTGGGGCTTTGGCAGAGCGCGGGTGCTGCGCTCAGCCCTGCACGATATTAGTTCTGGGAGACAGAGCATCCTGCTTGAAATACCGGCCTGGAGAACTGGAACCGTGGCAGCCTTGTAAATGATGGCCTCCTTGTGCCATCATTTTCACCAAGTGCTCGGGATGGTGCATGACACGGATGTTTCAGGCAGTCCCTAGGTCCGAGCCGCGTGTTTCGATCAGCCTGGCAAGTCCTGCCCGGGGAGCTGTGGAAGAGAGCGAACAGCACGGGAGAGGATAACCCCTGCTCCCTTCAGCTGAGCTCTACCACCGCATCTCAGCAGCCACAGATTAACAAGCTCCCACTCCCTCTCCAGTCAGTGGAGAATTGCAAATGCCCACGCAGCTGACACTCAGGCTGTTTTCTAGCCAGAAAGGGGCACTGAGGTCCTTTGGATGCTGACATGGTCCAACGCTTCGTCTCGGGTCTGATCTCTGGCAGGTGGCAAAGAGCACTGGCTGCTGGCTCCCTGCTACAGAAATAGCTGATGTGCACATGCTTTCTGTGCATTCAAATCCAAAATTCCAGGGAGGGGAGGAACAGGCTGGGTCACGCTGTCAGAGCAAAGATCAGCTTTTACATCTATCAGGATTTTCTCTGGTCTCCTTCACTATATGTTGTATTTCTCCCTGCGCTACATCGGTCAGTGTTGGCACAGAGAGATGGGGACCAGATGGTTTCCTTGCCCTTCAGCTAGGTCTGGAGATCATTCCCCAGCACAGCTGAGAAAAAGGATTTTTGTGTCAAGAGCTCTTGAGACCTCAAGCCCTTTGCTCTCCTGCTGATCTCCAGCATGACAGTGGGTAAGTCTCCTTTGGCCATGTTGTACAGATGGACCTGGGCTCCTTTGCCCACACTGATTTTGGCCAGCGTGAAGCATTTTGGATGTCTCATTGCTCTGTCTCATGAGGTGATGATACACCTTTTCTCTCACTCTTCCCTCCCATCAGTTGTTAGATTTTATGTGCTGTTACATGGCAGAGAAATGTCCTTTCTGCTACATAGAATCACACAATCGCAGACTGGTTTGGGTGGGAAGGGACCTTTCAAGGTGATGTGGTCCAACCCCCCTGCAGGGAGCAGGGCCATCTGCAGCTAGAGCAGGGTGCTCAGAGCCCCTGGCAACCTCCCCTGCAATGGTGCCAGGGATGGGGCAGCCACCACCTCTCTGGGCAGCCTGGCACAGGCTCTCCCCACCCTCAGCATCACCAATCTCTCCCTTCTCTCCAGTCTGAATCTCCCTCTTTTAGTTTAAACCCATCCCCCCTTGTCCTGTCCCAACAGGCCCTGCTCTCTTCGTACCTAGAAAATATGGATAGAGCCCTGCTCAGACTGAGATCTTGGGGAAAAATAAAAGGCCATTTTCTCCTGCTGATCCCTGCAGCCCCAGCAGGCCCTGATCTTCATCAGGATTCCAGCTTCTGGCATAATTGAGTTACAGATTAATGTAAGGAATGCAGGATACTGGACTCCAGTTCAAGTGGAATATATTGTAATGCATTAAGCGTTCCTCTTCAGATAAATAACTGGAGAAGATGTGTTTCCATTATTTGTGCATACCCTCGTACAGAAATGGCAGAAGGCCTGGGAGAGAATTACATTCTTTTACAATTCAATAAACAAATGTGTAATGATATTTTCTGGAACCATCCTGCAGAAAAGAGCAGACATTTGCCTCCCTAAACTCCAATACTGTTAAGAAACACCCAGTAAGGGGCTCTTTTTTCTCCAGGCTTCAAGGCAAGAAGAGAGTTTTATTCTCACTCTCCTGAACAGCAGCTCTGGGCAAAGCCCAGCAGTCCCACTGGTCTGGGATCCTCCTATCGGGTCCAAATGCCTTTGCTCCAAGGACAGAGCAGAAGATCCCCATTTGAATTTGACCCCCCACCAGCTCTGGGCAGGCTGTGTTCTCAGCAGAGCAGCCCATGGTTAGGATCATGAAGAGGCAATAGGGACTGATTCCTGTACCAGGAGAATTGAATTAAGCCTGCTGCTTAACTATGCAACTCTGAACACTCTAAATATAGGTTGTGCTTTATGGCAGGAGAAGAGGCAGAGAGATCCTCTAGTGGGATACAGAGCAGAGATTTCAGCAGCACAGTCTCCGAAGCAGCAATACATCCAGCTGACAGAGGCATCTCCAGAACCAACTGCATCTTGGTGGGAGAGAACAACACAGTCAGCCACGATCATCTGCCTCGTGTCCAGTTATATTCATGAGCATCTGTCCCTTGTCTCTGGGGGAAAAGGCCTGTCTGGCTTCAGGAAAGAAGGAAAAACCCTGTTCATGATGCTCACATGGGAAATTGTGTGACATTTCAGTTTAAACTTCACGTTCTTGGGGTCTCCTGGAGAAAAACCTCACAGCATACCCTTGGTCTGCCCTTTTCTATTCCATACAGGAGCTTGGAGGTTCTGCCTGCCTCTTCCTGCAACAGAGGTGTGCATGTGACCTCCCCCAGTGCTCCCGGAGAAGATCAGAGCAGCAGCAGCATTGCCACAACTTTGAAATACCTCCTCTCTCATCCCAGGGCACCAGGGGCAGGAGGATGGCAGCACTGCCAAGGGGAAGCAGAGCAGTCCCTTCTTTTTTCCTTCCAGTCTTTCACCATAATAAAGTAATGCAGTTCAATAGAAACTAATTCATGGAAAATCACCAGCATTAGTAAAAAATGCTTAGCTGGGTACAGGGCGTTATGTCCAGGGGCTGATAACTGGCCACCAAGCCCATCAGGGTCCATACATTTCCATACATAGCTATCGAGAGAAGTGCTCCAGGAATTTGCAGCTCAAATTTACGGTTGCAATTTGGTGTCTGGCACCTGGCTGAAGGTAGCTGGAGTCTAAGTCTTTTAGTTGATTCACAAGCCCTGTGGCCATCACCCTCAGGTGCCAGCCAAGAACTGAACCATGCAGTGGACAAAGGACTTACCTGAGGTGATCAAGAGAGTTCTCAGCAGAGCATGAGTTTTTTTACCATGTTACCCTACTACAAAGGTTTGTGCTTTTATGCAACCAGCCCATCTCCGAGCACAGCTGCAGCCTTCCCTGATAGCTCATTTAGGAGCAGTAATTTTCCCCATCAACAAAAGACAGATGCATTTTCCTTGCGGTTATGATCACACGTGTAGGTGAAGGTAATAAAACAGCCGTAGCTGTATTTCAGCTGGCTGAGAATCAGGAGAAAGTACTCGAAATGAGGCGTATCTGCCTCTGGTGCAAGTCTTCTAGGAAGATGCTCCAGGTAAGAGAACAGCAAATTCTCACATCTGGCAGGTCCTTTGCTGACAGATGGGCTGGCCCTTTCCAAAGCATCCCATGAACAGAAACACTGGCTGTGGTGGTGAACTGGGGACCGCAGCAGAGTGATGGTTTCCAGTGCACGTACAGTCTCTGTGCTGAAGCTGGACAAACCAGTGGCAGCATCACCTTGGTAGAAATTAACTTCATACAGAACCTTAGCATTCCTCTGGGAGGGATGAGGGCAGCAAGGATGAAAGCTGGAGCCGTGCTAGATGCCTAGCACTAGGATTAACAAACTGTGGAAGGACAATAACCCATGCTCATAGAAAACTCCTTAGCACGCTGCTGAGATGCTGAGGGGTGGCAAAGCTGACCATCACACTCCTACCAGGGCATCACAACAGGCTCAAGGTCCCCATCCTTACCTCCCAGGCAATCCAGGTTACAAACGCTTAAAAGACCAGCTAACATCTGGGATGATGAATGGGGCTGACAGAGAACTCCTTGGTCCCACCAGTAAAGGCAGAGCATCTCTGGGAGGAAAACAAGTTTTCTCGGGGGAAGACAGGCTGAAAAACAAGCTCTCTGTCAACATGGGACCAATGCAGACTTCCCTTGACCCCAATCTGAGGAGAAGAGACATTCACCCAACACACTTTCTGTACTCCAAAGGTAGTACAACCACTACAGCTCAAATAAGCTACGAAAAAGCAACTCATAAAAAATGAAATAAAGCTTAAAAATGCCTGGAGAACAGCTCTGGAGAGACTTTACATGGTCCTCACCAGGGAAAAATGAGGAAACTTCTTCTTATGGCACTGAAGTGGTCCCTTTTTTTCTTTTTTTTTGACTCTCACAAATAATAAATCCTGCAAAGGAATGAATTTAGGAGAGAAGCAGTTTCCCTAAACTTTGTTCACTGAGCAATTGCGTCATTTCCACCACTGGAAGTGGTAACTGGAGAAGCAGAGCAGAAATCAGTGGAGCTGCAGTCACGTCCTGGCAGGGCAGGAAGAGCCACACGGTTGGGGTCCAGAGCTGCAGTGGACCTTGCCCACCACCACTGAGGACAGGCCACCCTTCCCACAGTGCATCCTCGGGACCAAAGGGGCTCTACAACAGCTGAGACAGTGACAGCTTCCAAAAGGGGGAAGGAAGCCCTCCCCGTAATCCCCCAGCTAAGCTGTCGCATCCAACCCTTCTAGCAAGGGCCATCTCCATGCCATCTGCCAGATGGCAGCTAAATCTGTGCCCAAACCCCCTCCTTTGCTTAGTCCTCAGAGGATTCAGGAGCTAGCAGGGGACTGAGAGGAGAAGCACGCTTCTGGTGCAAACCTTCAACCTTTCACCTTACCCCGAAGGGTGCTTGACAACATTTTAAAATAGATTCATCTGTGAAATTGGGACTATTTGGAGCAACCTCTGAGGCAGAACAGACTCCTTCTTTCCCTCTTTCTCAACCCTTTGTCTCTGCTGGGTAATGCCACGGACAGATCTGAGCAAGCTCTCATTGCTTCCTCCCTTTCTCAAGCTCTTGTTCGATCCACGGTTGAGATTTGCTCTGTCCCCAGAGCACAGCTCACCTAAAGAAGAGCCAGTGGCAGTGGCAGTCAGGGCACATCTCCCTCCTCCTGCCAAGGGCTGCATAGAAATCCTGTGTAGCAAAATACACAATGAGAGCCAGGAAAACTTCCTAGAGGAGCATCACTGTGCTTTAAGAGTGGGTTTGCTCTGATGTAAGTTATAGGAAGAAAACACACCACAACAAAACAGAGAAGAAGAGCAGGGATGCCTCAGTCAGGTCTCAGCACCCAAAGGGATCAATAATCCTCAAAGCAGGAGCCTCTCAGAATGAAGAATCCAAAATCAGGTTAAAAAAGCTCAGGGTTTGGCTTTTTATTCTGCTTGTCTTCCCTTCCCAAGCTTTGCCTGGTTTGACTCATGGGATATTGCACCTCTGACAGCCCAGACCCAGGTGCAAAAGAGCCAGTCCAGTGACATGCTCACAGGTTA
Source organism: Todiramphus chloris collaris (assembly GCA_025345505.1). NCBI lineage: Eukaryota > Metazoa > Chordata > Aves > Coraciiformes > Alcedinidae > Todiramphus > Todiramphus chloris. The sequence continues at coordinate 2,198,147 of JANVCC010000120.1, read as the reverse complement.
TGCCTTGGGCTAGATCATCATTAAAAGCATGTGAAGCCAAAATGTATTCTACTTTCCCAAGCAGCTGTGTGTCATGAATGACATCATGTTATCAGAGGACAATCTCCACCTTATTGGGAGAAACACGAGTGTTTTAAAGGTTGTCCCCCAGCTCATCATGAGCTAAAGGGTTGGGGTTGGAAGCTGAAAAAAATCTGGTATTTGACTTTATATCAATCTCACACATATTACCCATACTTAATGTCATCTGTCAGTGCAGGGTCATCAAACCCATAACAGCCTCCATTTTACTGAGCAATTTCCCTCTCCTGCTGCAAGTTCTCCCTGTGAAACCCAGAGAAGGTATGAACAGTACATTTAGGCTGAGGGATAGCCTTTTCCAGCCAAGGCTTAATCTCAGTGCAGGACACATAAGAAATAACATCAATAAAAGCAATTTTTCTCCCTTTCCGCATTACTGAAACAGCAGAGATTGCGCTATCAAATCGACATGACGACTCTGGCCAGAAAGTTGAGACAGGGAGAGAGGAGAAGGAGATTAAAAGGGAGAAAATCTGGAAGTATATCTGCTGAATTTGCTGGAAAAAATGCATCAAAGTAAATTGCGATGAGCCCACATCTTCACCACCTTTCAAATCCCACAAGGTCGCAGGCACCTCGACAGCCAGAAGCCAGACGGACATGAAAGATTTCATTAGAAAGCACAAAGCTGCTCCGTAGAAAGCCTGGGCTTGCTCCTGAAGTGAACCTGGACTATGCAATTAGTTTTATCAAGCTGAACTCCCTCTGCCTGTGTCATATCAGGTGCTGATGAGTTCCCTGGCCTGAGTCCTTGCCATGGGGTAGGTAGTGCCTTGGAGGAGCTCTGAAATGACGGCTCGATAGCTTCATGGCTAAAGGTATTTGCCCATGTACCCGCAATCAGAAGAACAGAACTTGCCCATCTTCAGATAATTAATCTCTTCTTTGTGTGTGTGCTTTCAACACTTGTTTTTTTCAGTTGCTTCATCTTTTACAGAAGAATCACTCTTCTCCTCTCTCCAGATTCTCAGTCTTCGAATTTTCTTGGATGTGATGGCCAGAGCTGGACACCATTTGGAGCAGCTGATTTCACTCACTACCATGTATTTCCAGTGTTTCTTTCCCTCCCTCTCAGAGTAAAACATGCCACCAGGCATTCCTGAGAGATGGGTCACCAAATACCTCTGTCCTGTTTATTCCTCACTAGGGATCCATTGCAAGATAAAATCATAGAATTGTCCTGGCTGGAAAAGAACTTTAAGATCCTTGAGTCCAACTGTTGATCCAGCACTGCCAGGTCACCTCTAAACCATGTCCCTTAGCATCACATCTCCACGGCTTGGAAACCCCCCCATGGATCATGGGGACTCCACCACTGCCCTGGGCAGCCTGGGACAGCCCTGGACAACCCTCAAGGGGAAGAAATTGGTCCTCAGAAACAACCTAAACCTCCCATGAGGCAATATGAGCCCAGTTCCTCTTGTCCTCTCACTTGTTCCTTGGGAGTAGAGCCTGATCCCAGCTGGCTCCAACCTCCTGTCAGGGAGCTGTCAAGAGTCAGAAGGTCTCCCCTGAGCCTCCTTTCCTCAGGTATATGCATTTGTCTGACTTAGTAGGAATCATCTTTGGTTATGTCAAAAAGACCATGGGAAAGAAGGGGAAGGCAATCAACAAGTAGGATGTCTCCTGTGGAAGGCAAGGTGCTCTATATCCCACTGCTTCATATCTGGTATAGACAGCTGCTCTCCGTGGAAAGAAAATGCCAAGTGCTGCATTGAACAGGCAGCTGAACCAGCAGCAGGCTTGAGGAAGGCTCAGGCATCCCCATGTGATGAACTGTGAGGTTCTCATCCTGGTTCTCTGCAGGATGGGCACACCTCAAACCCACTGTGCACACCTACCAACATGAGTTGACCTCCTTGAAAGATCCCCGGCAATGAGCCAAAGTGTTGTGGCACACTGACCCTAGTCAACAACAGCTATCCCTGCCCAGATCAGGGACAGGACCCCATTGCTGAAGGCAGTGGTTGCAGCTTCTGCTACTGGTTGCTCAAGTGACTGCAGGACTGCCACTCCAGGACATGTCCCAGGGAAGGCAGCACTGCAGACCCGACAAGGAGAGGGGATCCTGGGGCTGCTGCTGAATTCTGGCAGTAGCAGCAGAGAACAGATCTCAGCATGAGCATTCAAGGAACATTTCAAGGGCAGGGCTGCAGAAGACTTCCAAAAGCACAGCTGACGTAAGGCATCAGGCAGACGGTGGGCTCTGCCCACACCATCTGCCTGCTCCCTGCCTACCCAGGCCCAGCAACTTAGGCAGGAGAAACAACCCATCTTCTGCCGACTGGCACCTTAGGGTGCCAAAAGCATGGCTAGAGGCAACCATGACCTGAGCAGAGATGTCAACAGGCTGTGCTCCTGGTCCAGCAGGGAGAGGGGGGGAACCTCCCACCCCTCAGCCTCCACTGAGCTGATTTGTCAGAGGCAATTACAAATTCAAGCCGTCTTTATTGTGGGGGAAAGGGTGCCCAAGACACAGTGAACTGATCTGGGCATGGAAATATCGCTGTAATTATATCTGCAGAGGGAGCTGAAAGGCCACTAACAGCAAGCCCTTGTTCAAGTAGCTCTTCTGCCCTTCTAGAGCATGTTTGGTGCTTCCACGACCTGCAAAATCAAAGGCATGTCCTAAATCCAGTGACATCAGTGGGGGTCTTCTTCCAGCACTTCTCAGACTGAGGAATCCCATTGACCCCCACTTATTTCCATGCTGACATCCCCTAAAGCTAGGGCTGGGCCTGGGATCTGCAGCATATGAAACATTTTCTAGTTAAGTCAAGAAGCAATGCATCCTGTAAGGGAGTGGGAGAGGAAGAGTATGGTGTGAAAACCTGCCTGGGCTACATAGCACATCTGCAGCATGGCCAGGGATGGAGCCAGGCAACCTGGCATGAATGGACTGGCCGTTCCCTTGGCATCTGCTTGTGACCATTGCTGGTGACACATCTGGATGGGCTTCTGATCCTGTGTGGTTGTTTTCATAGTACACCTTGTGCACTTCAGGCAGCACATGAAGAAGGACCCAGAGGTCAAAATACATTCAAGGGGCAGAATAATTTAGGCCTGATGCCTTCCTTCCTTTCCCCAAGGAGTCTGGCCAACCAGACCCCTGCTGACCCCTAGGCAGGGCATTGCTAACCCCAACCAGCATTATATTGAGTATATTCCTGACAAGCCCCCAGAGCCACTGGTTTAGTTTACTGGCCAGAAACATTACTGTGGGATGCTTTATCCGTCCCACTTGGCCCCAGTTTGATCATTGTCACCAGCAGCCCGAAGTCCCCTCCACGTCACACCCACAGCGGGAGTTGTTATCTGACAAGTGCTCTCCAGAAAATGTAAAGCAGAAAGCCCCTGAGTTTCTCTAATTTTCTCCCCTGCTCCAGACTGGACAGATTTGTGTCATGTCGAAATCCAGTTAAGTCAGCCAGCATCACTAAACCCTCTGAGCCCAACTAATTGATGTCACCATCTCACTAAGCAACTCATCAGCTCTCTCCTCTGATTTCTCCACGGAGACCTGCTCCATGGGTTAGGACAGAGTGGCTATCAAAGCCCATGGTCTGCTTTCCTCCTCTGCTCTGGGGAAGCACAGCCTTGGATGTGCACCATCATGGGGACACCGTCACCGCGACTGACCCCGAGATCCCTGAAAAACCGTTTGAAGTGGGTAATTAGCTTTGATTAAAAGCCTTTTGCTGTGGCAGAGGCTCCTGTAATTTGCCTGGAGGGGACAGAAAACAAGCGGAAGGAGCAGATGTTTGGATTTGCTCCTCACAGACCGGGTGGGATTTCAGATGCTTTTGACTGCCTTGTCCCCCTCCCAGGTCCCAAGGCAACGCCGGCACGGCACTGCTTGCCTGGATCCTCTCCCCATCCCTCTGCAAAGGGCTGCAAGGAGAGGCAAGAGATGGAAAACAAAGCTGAGAGGGGCACCAATCACAGTGAGATAAGTAGTCCCACCCTGCCTAAGGTATTAGGCTGCTCATTGCATTGATCAGGGTCAATAATAGATCATAAAGGCCACAGAACCACTCCTGCCTGGTGTGGAAGAGCATCCATGTGGGGATGAACATTCAGCCCCTCATCCTCCTCTGCAACAATGGAGGGAAACTGAGGCAGAGTCTCTGGGGCTCTGTGCCACCGAATTTGATGTAACATTGGCAAGTAACTTATCTGTAAGGCAAAGGAAACCAACCTCATAAAATAATTTGATATCTATAGCTGCAAAAAGGGTATTATTTTTATTATTCCCATATTCTTCCCTTGTGAGGTGCAGCCATTGGAGTCCTCGATATATTTCCCTGGAATACAGACCGTAAAAGAATAGCTGCAGAAGGTAACAGCAAATCCAATTCTGTGGTGCTGCTGGGACCATCCCTGTGAGAGGAGATAATTCAGTCATTTCCCTGCTCTTGCTTCCAAATTAAAATGAATTGATTCCTCCAGCGTCAACTTGCTTATCATGTCTGCTGGCTGTCAATACAAGGCAAGTTCCTCAGGTCCTGTGAGTTCCTCCTACGTCGAGAAACTCCATCTATCTTGGACATAGCCTCATTACAACGGACAAAATAATCCCTCTGTGTTATGTATATATTCAAATTTCCCTTTGCAGGTGCATCCCAAAACTTAACGCTCCTGGAGGCTTTCTGACCTTGCCTCAAACCAGGTCCCAGCAAAAGACCAGGACATCCCCCAAGGAACACAAGCAGCCAAAAAGAATTTCAATTTATTGTGGTAAGGACCAATGGAGTGGTGAGGAACGGGGAGAGAGTGGGGAAGAGCATAGGTGGAGAAAGATGTGCTCTGCATCACAAGACATTACTTGGGGATGTTCTTATTAACGAGGTTTTGTTCACTTGGGTTTTTTCCATTTGAGAACACGGACTCACTGATGCTAAAACTTTTCATGGGAGCACACCAGCCTGGACAAAATCCTCGCCTGCAGACAATAAGCTGGTAAACCAAGAAGGTTCCTCCAGCTGTCGAAGAGCCTGGTTCAACCCTCAGCACTGCTCGAGCTGCAGCAGGGGGTCAAAGGGGCACTTTTATGCCCCACTGAGCAAACCATTGACTTGGAATATCAAGTTCTTCAGGAACAAAACACTTCAAAAGGATTTTGGGGTCATCCAGAGGCAGAACAGACCCAGGACAGTAGCACATTGAAGAGTAACTGGTAGATGTGACCGCTGGGCAGATTTGGAAGGGCACGTGATAGACAGACTCCTGCTGAACCCAGTGGGAGCTGCTGTCTCTTGCTGTGTATTTAACTTCTGTTTTGGGAAGAAAGAAAATGTTTTGCTCTGAGCAGGCTGCTCATCCCTATCATTTAGTTTGGGAAAAATGCTCCTGAGTGCCATCAAGCTGCCTGCAACCTACTCTGTTCCTGGAAATGGAGGAGACGACAAACCCTGAAATTTTCTCAAATGACCTTTTAAAATAAGATTTAGATTGGTAAAAAAGTAAAAGAAAAATTACCTTGGTTTAAAACCCTGACCCTCTTGAGAGCTACAAGATGTGTATGCTGCCTGCCAAGCCCCCTTCAGTCTTTCTCAGCCATTCTGAATCTTCATGAAAACAACAACAAAAAGCAAACAAAACAAAACAAAACAAAACAAAAAATAAACCCAAACACCAAAACAATCCCTTATATTCATTTAATAGAATCTTGGTAGAAGTTTCTCCCTATTCTCATGGTCATAGCTCCTCAAAGGGTGAACAATTCAGGTCCCCTGTGCCGCCAGACCTGCAAGCCTTGTCCTCAAAAGCACATCTGCTTCCTGCCCACTGCTGATAGGGGACCTGCTCTCCTCTGCAAGGACTTGCTAGCTTGGAGTGCTTCTCTAAAGCTACATTTTCATTTTTCACTCCACTTCTTGATTAAGAAGAAATGACCCCTGGCTGGACTCCTCAGGCTGAGAACATCAGCAGAGGCAGTTACTCCTTGCACTGCCAATTTAGTTGGACAAAGCCCATCCCTGTCTGCCTTCTCCCATCTCAGCAGAGGCAAAGCCGGGCACACAGAGCCGGCTCTCCCTGCAGGGCTCATCCCTGCTGCAGCCAAACCCTGCTCCAGCACTGGGCTTCCAGCACTGCTCGGGACCCACGCTCAGCCTCCACACCCCATCTGCCCGATGGCAGCTGTGGGCACTGCCAGTCCGTGGGTCTCAGCGTGCAGATCGCTGCTGGCAAAGCCATGCTAAGGACACTGTGGGCAGCAGGGGAGGGAGTGGGTTCTGCTCCTCTGCTTTGCTCACAGGAGATGCCCTTGCAGTGCTGGGGCCAGCTCAGGAGTGCTCAGCACAGCCGGGACAGGGACCTGGTGGAGCCCCAGCTATGCTGGGAGGGCTGGAACCCCTCTGCTGGGAGCCAGGCTGGGAGAGCTGGGGGGGTTCAGCCTGCAGAGGAGAAGGCTCCGGGGAGACCTTCTGGGGGACTCGCAGGACTTCAGGGGGCCTGGCAGAAAGATGGGGACAGGCTTTTGAGAAGGGTCTGTTGGGACAGGACAAGGGGTGATGGTTTAAACTAAAAGAGGGAGATTTGGACTGGAGAGAAGGAAGAGATCTTTGACCCTGAAGGTGGTGGGACCCTGGCCCAGGCTGCCCAGAGAGGTGGTGGCTGCCCCATCCCTGGCACCATTGCAGGGGAGGTTGGCAACCTGCTCCAGTTGCAGATGTCCCTAATCAGTGTAAGAGAGTTAGACTAGATGACTTATAGTCATCCCTTCCAACCCAAAACATTCTATGATTCAATGATTCTATGATATTAGGAAAAAGCCCAGAGGATGCTCTTGCCTCAGCCAGCACATCCTCCAGGGATGGCTCACCCATGGAAACAAAGCCCTCAGGGCTGAGCCCACAGAAAGCGTCTTTATTCCATGAGGAAAGAGACCTCGTTCCCTGTTTAAAGGAGCCTCTCTGTGCAGCAATTAAACGCAGATCTAACACTGGCAGGAAATGCCAACATGCCATTATTCACCATCAGTAAGAGCTGCCCAGAGGCTGAGGCATCCCATTAGTAAGGACAACTGTGAGGTGAAGTGCAACACCTTCAGAGTTCCCTAAGAAGGTCCCCAGCAGGACCCCCTTGGATGATTGGTGCCCAGGGTTTTTTCACCACGTGCTGTGTCCCTGGTTAAGAGGCACCAGCAGAAAGCTGTCCCTCCACAAATAATCACTGCCTCAGGGCATCCAGTAAATACTTCAAACACTTGTCCTTCTTCAGACCGGCTGCTGAGAAAACCTTTATTTACAGGTCCCTATTCCCATATTCCACTGGGAAGATGCCCTTGGGCACATCAAGGCTTTGTCTTCGTTTGACTTGCTTTCTCTTTCCTTCCTGAAGAATAAGAATCTCCTTTTATCTTCTCCCCCATGATACCCATCCAAGGTTTATGAGATACATCAGCCCCCAGCCTTCCGATTACTCCTGGAATTCCTGCCCAGCCTTCCCCCACCCCAAGGAAAAGCAGACAGGACTCTTCATAGACATACATTTTGCACACCAAGGAGACCAGCAACCTGTCCAGGGCAGCTCTGTTAAGATACAAATAGACAGGCGAGGAGATGGGCATGAGGAAATCATTGATAGGAGAAAGGTACTTAAAGCAGCATCTGGAAACAGCTGGTGGAGAGAGACAGATGCTGATGGGAGCAACCCAGCTAGGTCTGAATGACAGTACCAGGGCATTGGGTCAGACCTGTGATCCATCTGGCCTGATCCTGGTTCTCAGACTCACCCAGGGGTGTATGAACAGAGCACTTAAGGAGTCATGATCCTCTTCCAGAATAAATTAGACCCCCAGCACATATGAGAGACTTTTTTACAGTGGAAGCTGTGTTTTTATGTTTGAGCCCTTGAGGCTTTTCCCCCAGCACCTTATATGACTGGTTTTGAACTCAAAGAAATTTTCAGCCTCTGTAACATCCTGCGGCAAGGAGTTCCACCGGATAAGCACTTCTTGCATGAGGATCAGGCTCCTGTTCTGTGCCTGAATTTATTTCTTGTACTGGGAATGGACTGTGAACAACAGCCTCTTGTTCAGCTTCCCCTGTGCTCTGTCCCCTGCCCCAGCTCCTTTTCAATGCAGACTTTGCATGGCAATGCCAGAAAAGAGGGTCACAAATCCCATGCCAAGATGCCCCTTCTCAGAGCGAAATCCCATCCAATGACAATGAATTATTGATCTGGAAAAGGGAGAGGAGGTGATATTTAAACCCCACAGCCCTGCAGCACTTACAAAACCACCCACAGCCGCCAAGGTTTCCATTTACCCCGAGGTACCTGCTCCATCTCCGGATGGTTGCTTCCCCAGCAGCAGGTACAGAGGCTGCAGGCTGGAAAAGCAGCAAAAGGTCAAGTGCTGGGTTGTGTTGCGCCAGCCCGGCTGGCAGAGCCCATCCTCAGTTGCAAGGCTTCTTGCTTGAGCTCCGGGTTGTTCTTTCAGCCAGCTGAAAGGTTATTAAGGCTTTAGCAAAGATCAGAAATTAAGCTGCCAAGTTCTTGATCCAAAAGTGCCACATACAGCAGTATAAAAGGGTTAATTAAGCATTGGTGGCCACAGATAAATAGATACATGGTGGCTGTAGAGCTCATGGGGGCAAAAGGATTTTTCTGAACAGGATTTTTCTCAACATGGATCAGCACCACTTATTAAGGAAAAAAAAAAATAAAATCTCTCTCTTTTGCCCTGCCAGAAAATGTTTGCAATGAACAGAGAACTGGAGGGACTGGGAGGATCACTGCACCAAGTGCCTTTCACCACAGAGACGAGCAAAGCTCTGAAAAACCACCGGCGTTTTTCCTCTGGCCTAACACAGACAAATTGAAGCTGTGGATGCAAGAGCAAAATTGTTTCCATGCTTATTCTTCTGCTGTTAAGTCAAACTTGCAGGAGCCAGCAACTCAGCAACACATCCAGGGTCACTTCAGGCTATTCGGAGCCTGTCGATGAGGCATTCAGGTGCTGGTGTGGGGTTCAAGAGCTGGAGCTTGCTGACCCTTCCTCCAGCTGCCTGCGGTCCCCAGACGGCCCCGCTTCCTCCCCAGCTTTGTCTCTGAGCTGGGGGGACAGGAGCTCTGGGATGCCTGCCACATGCCCACGGCTCACAGCAGGACTTGCATCTCCTCTGTGACCAGAGGCTATCGAGCCCAGGGGCAAGGGGAATTTCTTGGGACAACAGGTTTCTTGACATTGAGCTCTTTGGGGACAAAGGAATACAACAGTGATTTTTGACTTTTCATAGGTAGAGAGTTCCAGGTAGTTCAGCAATGTTGGAGTGATTTATTGAAGCTTCACCATAGACGTACCATGGAAGTTATGCAAGTCATGGGTGCGTGCATTTGCATATGTCCATAACAAAAGGGATTTTGAAAGAATCGAGACGAAGTGATTGATGGTTGAAATGAAAATTACCATGTTATCTAAAGGAAATGTCTCGAGCAAGCCTGATCTCTTCTGCTCAAGTTTTTTTGGGAAAGTTGTGCTTCCTCTTAAAAACCTCAGTGCAAACCTGGGAAGTTCCAAAGCTTTTTCTGACCAGCTCCTTTGACACCTTGCAAAGGCAAATCCTTCGACTAACGGGGAAAATCTCCTTAGTGCACAGACAGGATGCTGCTCCTGCCACGAAACCCCACACATCACCAAACTTAAATCATCTTGACCGGTCCCACCCTGCACCCCCTGACCTCAGACACCCATCCCCAGCATTCTGCAAGACAAGGAGGTGGCTCTTGGTGGCGGGAGGTGCTGGTGTCACCAGGCTGACAGCTTTTCCACACAGCAGATGGCTGAGCCGCATGGATGAGGTTTGGAAAACAACCCATGGCTGGATGGATCTCCAGAGAAACTTCTTGCTCAGCACTTCATTAGAAAACCGATAAATAAAAGTAATTGTCGCACAATTAAGTTTCCCATCTCCAGCTTCTTAATCACATCAAGATTAATGATTGGCGCTCTTATTGTTTTGCTTTATGGGTTTCAGTTGTTTGTTCTTTTGGAGCTGCTCCGAGATGAGAAAGGCTTTGAAGAGACTTAAATATAGTTTTGGTAAAGCTGCTTCCTCCTAACAATCAGCTTCATTTTCTCACCGGGGCCGGATGTTCCAAAGCCATTTAATTGCAATTTAATCTTCCTACTTTCTCCTCTAATATATTTCAATGCAGTTCACCAGGTTATATTTGCCAATTCATTAGCAGCCTCTCTGATATTTGACATTTTGCTTTAGGGAAATGCAGGTATGTGATCTTTAATATTTTGAGGGTTTCTTAATGAGATTTAGGGGCTATGGGAGGGGAATTCTGATTTTTTTTAATTTAAATGTTTACTTCAGGGCAACTTTGGGGCATTTTTCTTGAATTCTCTGAAGATGTTTAGACCTGGGAGGAGGGGGAAAATAATCGAAAACAGCAGCAACATTTATAAGAGGAGAAAAACACAGCTACGTCTGAGCACACAAGGATTAAGAGTCAGGAAAGTTTCCTGCTTTAAAATCCCAAGCCTTTTTCCAGGATTTTGGTTGGATTTTTTCTCAGGAAGCATCCGAACGAGCCTGCCCGCGCATGGCACGTTGCATCCCTTTGTTAACAGAAGCAGCCTTGGCAAAGGCCAGGTTGGGATGCAGCTCCCTATGGTTTGTTCTCATTCCAAAAGTCCCGTAACGTTTGCCACGAGTGGAGCTGAGGGGTGGAAAACTGCCTTTTAATGACAGCTCACCCCTCCCCGTGTAACGCTGCTGGAATGAGCTCCAGCCTTTTTGCCTCGTGCTCCCTACTTCACCTTTTCTCCCCTCGCCTATAAAGGAAATCATAAATATCCCAAACGCACGTGCAGGAAAGTAACCACCAAGCCAGACTTTTAAAGACACTTAACAAAAATCCCAAGCTGCCTAAAGGCACTCGAGACTTTCTTTTTAATACCCAGGCCTCCTAGCTCTCCAGGATCAGCAGTCGGTGAGGAAACCTAGAGCCTGCCCAGGCAGAACCCATCAGATCCTGAAGGGAAAGAGCATCAACGTGGAGTTTGCTGACGTTTGGCACCAGCTTCGGCTCCGTTTCTTGCCTTGTTCTCTCTCTGGACAGTACAGAGTGCATCCTGGAGAGCCATTGGGGCGGGAGTTATTGCACGCACGCAGCATTATGTGATCATTATTTGAAATGCAGAGTCAAATATGCAAAAGTTTGGAAATACCAGAAATTAAGGCTGCCTTTACCTCCCTAATTAGGCCCCTGGTGAGCGTGCATCAACTCCCAGCATTAATTACCTCCCTACAGCACTCCAGCCTCCATTGCTATTGCAGCAGGGTGGGGTTTTTTTTTTTTTTAAATCACAAAATATTTATTTTCCTGTTAACCTTTGCAGAGCCCACGTCCCTTTCCCACACAGCAATCCCTGCATGTGCCTCTCTGGCTGCAGAAAGAGGACTGTGAGCTCCCGATGTTCTTTCTTGGGCAGGAGCCAGCTGATGAATCCAAACAGCCACTAAATGCCATCAGCACAACTGGCACCTGGAAGAGTATTTTGTCTGGCAGGAGGGCTGTTGCATTTATTTGTTCCAAAGCTGTTTCCAGATAAAGAATGTTTAATTTTGCTGTCTCTTTTTCACAGGCAGCATAGAGGAGAGGCTTCCCATACATCCCAGCTGTGCCCACTGCTCCATGCCACTCATGCACAGCTCCCCAAGCACCCACAGAACCGAGCACCCAACCCCCAGGAAGTTGCTGTAGGGGATCCTGTGGCTCTGCCAGTGCTTTTTGGATGGGAGAAACACCAGCAAGTCCAGAGATCCCAATAAAGACCCAATAAATAGAAGCAAACTTCCCAGTGTCCTGGTTTACTTGCTGGCTACAGCTTACCCTTCTTAAGCCAACGGGAGAAAAAGCACTGGCAGGATGCGATGGTGTGACTTTGTTTCTGGAGGGGCTGTCAGCAGGGGGAATTTGCCTTTGGGCAGGGTTGCAATGAGGTTTATTTGTTTCTTAGCATGAGGGATGAAAGGCAAAGCTGTTCTTGCAAGGACAGTGAAACTCTTCCATGCAAATCCAACCACACAGCAGAAGCAGGTTATGCTGAACTGCACCCACTGATCCGGGCTGGATGCGCCTGGCAGGGAGTGTTGTCTTCTGCATAGACTGAGGGATCCAGGTCCTCTCATCATCTCTATTCTCAACACTTGGTCGTAGGAGACCTATAAACCAGGCACCTTCTCTGTGCTTTAGTTAAAGCAGTATAAATCTTTTTTCTCCTTACGCATCAAGAGGTAGGATTAACCGCCGGCTGCAACGCACTCGAGCCACGGAGAAATGTAGCTCCAAATAATGCAGTAATTAAACTGGCCAGCTAACGACATTTATAACTGGATCGAACATGGCCCAGAGGTGACCTACCACATGGAGAGCTCAGATTCTGCCGTCTCTGACTGGTAACCAGCCCATGCTGGGGATGAGGTGGAGATGGTGGGATGGGTGATAGCAGGAGGGTCAACTCTCACTGGGATGGGGAGAGCCTGGGCCCCATCAGCGATGCCAGACTGAGCCCAGAGGGAGAAAACAGGAATATTTCTGCAAAAAGAAAATGCTACATCGTGGCTAATGAATCATTTCTAACTATAAATCCAGGCTCTGTGATGGTCTTGGTTCCCCACATACTCCCCCACCCTTAATAATAGTACCTAGTGCTATCCATATGCACTGGGTTATTGCCTCTGAAATGAAGCTTAACCTAATAACACTGTCAAAAGTGGAAACACTGTTTAGTCATTAATGGAATTCTAATCACAAAGTCATTAATTGAAAACCAATAACGCTTTTCCATCCCAGTGATTTACTGCAATTGCTTGTGCTGAAGAGGCCCAGGGTTGCATCTGCATCTCCTTTCCATGCTCAGCAGTGACCGGGACCTGTACATCATTTCATGTGCCTTTGGATCAGGGGATTTTCTGCTTGTTATTCCCTCTTAGGAAATTTAACAAGTCTGCACAGGCTCTTTAAAGCTAATGTTGCATGAAATGCAGGGATAAACCAGAGCAGACAGCTTCATAAGTACAAACATACTATCAAACTGGTCCCATCACCCAGCCTCTTCCTAATGGTTTTGCTACGTGAAATGGTTCAGTCTGGAGAAAACCTACCCCTGCCAATGCAGCAGGGCCAAGCAGGTATTTAATTCATTATTTAAATATGAAATTTATATGACACCACACTGGTTTCCAAACAAACTCCTAACAAGACTTGTTACCACCTAGTTCCCAGATTGAGGAATTGATGAAAACCGGATTTTTTTTTTTTATTTTTTTTTTTTATTACAAGAAGGATTCATTTACCCCAGGGGCTTCTCACCAATAGGAACTCACCAAGAGAACTGCCTATGGATTAACCCACAGGGAACAGTCCTTTTTATCAGCATTGGAGAGAGGCCTTTATAGCTACTGCACATGAAAAACTGTTAAGACACTGCACCATTAGTCCAGCTCCAGAGACAACATTTGCACTTTGCACTCTCCCCATTTCAAAAATCTACCCAGTGCAGAACAAGTTTCGATGCCATGAAAGTCTCGCCCAAACTGAATAGGCATCTTCCAAACAGCTTTGGTTTAAACTTCACCCTCTTGAGTTTATAGCTGGTGAAGCGTCTAGGGTGACAGAAATCTTGTTATGATCACAGAATCATACAATGGTTTGGGTTGGAAGGGACCTTGAAAGCTCCTGTAGGGAGCAGGTCCATCTGTACCTAGAGCAGGGTGCTCAGAGCCCTGGGCAACCTCCCCTGCAATGGTGCCAGGGATGGGGCAGCCACCACCTCTCTGGGCAACCTGTTCTGATCACATGTGGGTCCTTGTTTTCTAAACTTTCAATGTGTAAAGAAAATATTTCCACATTCATCACAGCCTGGAACCATCCTTGCTCCTACTCTAGGCTCTCCTGCTCTGCTGGGTGATGATCTCTGACCTGAGTCTTGCAATTTTTAAAATAAACCAGAGCAGAAAAGTACACATCTATCCCCGCAGAGGAAGGGAAAGGGCTTGATTAATTTTAGTGAAGCATCGTGAGGTCAAAAGTATATTGCTGTTAATTCATCTACATATTGAAGAGATGTCCAGGATTTTCCAGAGGACGCAGAGCACACCACTTTCAGCTTTAAAAAGCCAAGGTGCGTGCTGTCACAGCCCGTGTCCTTTAACCTTTGATGTCACTGGGTAATTTCAGCCAGGCTTGACATAGGGATAAAAGTCTCTAAACTATCAACACTTTACACCTTGCATCAGAAAAGGAGAGGTCTGGGCACTAAAAGAACAGATCCAGTTTTACCACTCTAAAAAATGTAAACGTTTACAATTCTTTCCATGTGGAAAAGTCATCTCGGTCCATAGATTTCTTTCATATAACATTACTCATCTCATAAATCCACTAACATGCCTCATATATCTTACACCTTGCGTTGCCAAACGCATTTACAGCTTGTTGTATGACACAGTGTGCCCTAAATCTGCTTAGAAGGCTGTGAAACTTCTGCAGTATGTACACGTAACATGAACATGCCTTAGCACCCCAGGAAGCAGCTCAGGAAACTCTTCTTGAAGACTAAACTGATGTCTCGAGATATCAGGGGAATTTCCTTGCAGCTTTGCGCCCAGACTTGTTTTGGCTGAGAAAGTGTCAAAGATTGTCATGTCCTTGTCTTTATAGATTAGATGCTTTTGATCTCCTCTGCTTTCATAAACTGTTTCTTGTGCTGCCAGCAGAGATAGAGCTTCTCAGAGAACCAGGGGACTGCAATTAAATTAGTGGAGGTTGTTGTTGTCGTCTTAAAGCCCAGAGCCTTTTTGACCCCCTGGCTCCTGACAGAGCCCCCCAAGCCACCCATGACCCTGTAACTCACACTCTGAGCAGAAGAGCTGTTGCAAGTCAGCTCCTTCTCACCCTTCTTCATCCTTTTTGGCTGAAAATACTAAAGAAATAAGTGTCTCCATGTAATAAAGTCACGCTGCAGAGGAAATCATCCACTGGGTCAGAGCAGTGGTCTTTCCAGACCACTACCATTTCCAGCAGTAAGAAGGAGGTGGTGTCGAAGGAGGACATCACCCTAAAACATCACCTACACCCTGTTTGCACAGGACAAGACTGGAGAGTGACAGAGGTCTGCTCTGCTTTAACTCTTGCACCATTCATGCCCACCAAGGTGGTAGGTGTCAGAGCAGCAGCTCTGCGCTTGTGCTGAACAGCCATGGAGAGTGACAAATTAACTCCAGTTGGGTCAGACAGCAAATCAAAGGAGGAGAAGATCTCCCCATCCACTCTTCTGTACTTCAGGGAATAGACCAGGCTCTTGAAAAGGAACTAGACCTCAGGGGTGGGATGGCTCCTGGGGCACACAGAGGGTGGGTCTTCTGAATGACGGGGTGGCTGTCGGCACGGCTGGGGCCACAGGAGCACGAGAGGAAGAGAGCTGTGTGTTCCCTCAGCCGAATCCTGAAGAGGCTGGGTTGTTGACAGGCAGGCACAACACCCCCACCCACGCGGGAGAGCCGTTGTTCATCGGAACATCTCACTCGTCAGTGCCAGAAAGCATCATTATGGGAAGGTTTGTCTACACCTCCGAACCCCAGAGCCAGCCTCACGTCCTCATTAGGGGCAGGTCTCCTCTCTGTGCTTTTACTTCTAGTTGGATGCACAATATTTTCCTAAATCTCACCTTGTTACTGACACACGACAAACCCAACCTTCCCTCCTCCCCCCTCCTCTCTGAGTTTACCATCCAGGTGCTGTTACTGAGGCTCCATTACTTTAACAAAACGCTCGACAGATCATCTCGCGGTACTCTCTCAAGTGCTATAAATAATTAAACTTCAACGAGACCTGTCAAAATAAATGAGCAGAGTAGACTCTGCTCTCTGGTGCCTTTGATTCTGTTTGGATAGGTTGCTCCTTTTATTTTGTTAACTGACAACAATGGGGAGGAACTGCCCTGGCTGGCCACGGCAGCCTGAGCTTCATCAACGGGCGGAGGGCATGAAGAAGAGCATCCAAGTGGGAACAGTAATGATGCTGGCTCCTGTATGGTCTCGTGCCCTGTCCTAAAGGACAGGGGGAAAAGGGAATTTTCTTAGAATGGACAGGAGCAGCAGAATTTGCCAGGGCAGCATCCCATGGCCAGGGCTGCAGCTGGGAGGAGTCCGGTGGACATCAGAGGGGCCTCAGGACATTCACTGCTGATGGGTCACCTCTGACCAGCCTCAACAGAGCTGACAGGAGTGGTGACACCTCTCACTCCTCCCCTCTCGTCTTCAGAGAGCTTTTCCTCACCTGGCTGGTTTAAAATAATTCTCTCCTCTTACAGGGTTCAGGTATTCAGAGAGGGACTGAAAGGAAGAGTCTAAACCTTTGTAAAAACAGGATTTAAAGGAGAATGACAGGAACACCTTCACCTTCAGAGGCAACTTGAGCCTGTGCCAGGAAGCTGGATCTGCGAAAGGGAAGGGTGAAGAGCAGGGATGTAGCCCGTGAGAGCAGACATACAAAGAGGAGATTCAGCCCGAGAAGGGATTCAAATGGATTTATCATTTTTAGTCGGCCAGAAGCACTTCAGTGAGTACTGAGCTGTCAGAGCTGCTGAAATTCCACCAGCGCTCACCCATCTCATGCTCCAGCTCTTGCTGTTGTCTGATTTTGAGGTGAGACCGTGGCTCCGTACCAGATGAGAAGAAACCTGCTTGGAACAAGTGAATTTCCAGAGCAGTGGGAACTGCAGAGGCTCTCAGAGAGCAGTGCCCCACCTCCTGCTCCCAGCAGAGGATGAACTCGGCTCAGGAGATGAACTGTGCTCTGAATGCGAGGCAGCGAGGCAGGTTGTTACACGTTATTAGCATTAATTACCCCACCTCCCCTCACGCAGGCACCTCCACCAGCAATCATCACACATCAGCCAAAGGGCCACCCTTGCTTTTCTCTACCTCTAATTTGGTAATTGGAGGGGAGGAAAGAGGGAAGAAAAATCAGCGCTGAAGCGTAAATCGCTACGCTAATCTTCCCAGCGCTAATTGCACCTTTGCTTTGAAGGGAGGGAAGGGTGGTGGGCGGCAGTGGGTACTGGCTCTCCAGCAGCCCATCAGCACAAGCAGCTCCTGCGAGGTGAGCAGGAGGACCTAACTGAGCCCCTGCTGCCTCTGGCAAGCAGGGTTAGTGCTCGCCGGTTGTGTGACCCACCCCCCATACCCTCAGCCCCTCTCCTCCCATGGGCTCAAGCCCATGGGGTTGGGAAATGAGGGTCTGCTTGTGTACCGAGAGGGTCAGGGACCACGGACCTGCCCTGTCCCCTTGGCCAGCCCTGCCCAGAGTCAGTCCCATGCAGCAGGGAGAGGGAGGGAGGGAAGAGCAGAGTAAAGCCCAGAGAAAAGCCCCTTTGTGCCAACGGGCTGGAGGAAAGGTTTGAATACACCAGCTCTATCAAAAGCTCTTTTTAGGAGCCATCTCAGTTCGCTGCCAGTTGTTTTTCAGTCCATTCACATCACTCTCCTCCAAGCATCTCCCAGCTATCCCTGAGCAGGAGACCTTTATTTCCAGGGGAGGTTGTTGTCACTGGACTTAGCCCAGCAGTGCCACATCCAGCATCAGGAAGTCTGAGCATCCCACCGTGTAGAAAGCCAGACCCCCAGGGGAGCCTGGAAGCTGGGGAGGGCAGCAGCCAGGATTTTCCCCCTGTAACTTGTTTCAGCTCTGATACACAAGCAAACAGACATCACCAAGCCCTTTACATCCTTGAGTAGCTTTTCTACCATTTTTAATAGTATTTATTGTCTCCTCTGGCTGCCTTTGCCTGCCTAGCAGCTGTGCCTCTGGACTGCCCGTGCTACCATCTCAGCAGACTAAGAGGGCACAGAAAATTTAGCAGTTTCTCTAAGCAGCTTCATCTCTGCTCTCAAGCACACAGCCCAAAGACCCAAACCACCTCTAGCACATAATCCCCCCTCCTGCCTGGCAGAGGGATTACCTTCCCCAGGGAGGACCATGGAGCGTGGCCAGAGAAGGGCAATGAAACTGGGGAAGGGTCTAAAGCATAAGTCTGGTGAGGAGAGGCTGAGGGACCTGGGATGGTTCAGCCTGGAGAGAAGGAGGCTGAGGGGAGACCTTCTGGCTCTGACAGCTCCTGACAGGAGGCTGGAGCCTGGGGGGGGGGGGGGGGGTTGTGCTCCCAAGGAACAAGTGACAGGACAAGAGGAACCGGCCTCAAGCTGCCCCAGGGGAGGTTTAGGTTGGAGCTGAGGAACAATTTCTTCCCCTCCAGGGTTGTCCAGGGCTGTCCCAGGCTGCCCAGGGCAGTGATGGAGTCCCCGTGATCCCTGGAGGGGTTTTAAAGCCGTGGAGATGTGGAGCTGAGGGACAGGGGTCAGTGGTGCCCTGGCAGTGCTGGGGGAACAGGTGGACTCAAGGATCTTAAAGGTCTTTTCCAACAGAAGCAGTTCTATGATTTTATGATTGCATGGTGCTGGAAAGTGGGGATCACCAGAAGGTTCCCTCCTGCTTGTTATCACCAGGGGAAGGCAGTGAGAGTTATGGGGAACCCTTCCCCTCTCCCCAGCAATGTTTCTGCCCTTGCTTTAGGACTGCACAAGGCATGGATCAGCATCTGCTCTGGTTTTTCCTCCTCTCCATTTCCCCCCGTGGTTGCAGCGATGCTCGCTGAGCCTACAAATATTTTCAAGTTTCAATACCCTGACTTGCTAGAGGCTTGTTTGTGCAGCTCGTTAGACCTCAGACTTGGAACCCCAGGTTTCTCTGTGCCTATTTTATTCATGGCAATTCAGCGCTATCAGCAACGCATTCTGATTTTTACCTTAAATCTCATATTCCCAACCAAAAGTCTGCAGGGGGAAGCACACACTTGACGTGCTCTAAGCAAACAATATTCACACTTTGCAGTCACCCACCTAGAGGAATGTGATCTTCTGGAGTACCCTGGTGAGATAAAGTAACCATTTTTTTTGTACACTGGTGACCTGAGCTCTCATTTATTCAGCTTAAATGTGATATCAGGATCTACAGAGTGACTTTCATGCTAAAAATAATTGTAGTTTTCTAAATGCATTGCAGAATTTCTTAGAAGACAGAAGTCCAGGGAGGATTCCCAAAGCCAGAATATAAGGCTAAAGAAATGAAAGAATAATTTAGAGCCTTAGAAATTGGATCATTTATATATATATTTTTATATATATACTTTTTTTTAATATTGCAAAATTCATAAAATCAATGATTCATGGAAATATCTGCCCGGCCATCGTCAGCTTTGTAATGGGGTAAATAACCGAGATGCATTTATTACATTATTTATCTGAAAACTCACAACATAAATAATTCAAAATCAGCTAATTATCTGAAAACTAAAGGCTAAAGGGAGGCAACCCAGTCCATTAGCTGCGGCCACCTGATGGAATTTAATTCCCCTTTCCTGGGTGCAGGAAGCCAGTTCTGGAAGGCAGCAGGGTCCCACTCGTGCTGTGAGCCAGCTCTAGGGCAGCCCCACGGGCACAGCACGAAATGACTTCTGCTGACCCTGAGATGCTGGCCCTGGTCCCCAGTTGCCAGCCACAGGGCACGGGCCAGGTGTAGGGTCCCCTCCCTGTCCTGGGGATCTCTGGGGCTCAGCACTGCAGATGCTGAACTGCTGGCAGAACAGCCCTGCTGCCTGGGCTGGGGGATTTAATGCCTTCGTGGAGCACTTGGACTTCTGCCTTTCTCCATGCCTGGTGTAGCCACCACACATGGTCCAGGTCTTCTACATTACAGCATCTTTCTAAAGCACCTTTTGGGGCCTGGGATGACTGGAGACACTTTTTCCCTTGGTCTGGGGCTCTGAAACTGTGGAAAATAAAGGGCTCAGCTCCACTTCAAAAACAGGTATTGCAGGCTCCTCAAGTGGCTGCTGGGGCAAGAAAGTGGGTGAGAAAGGACTTAACTGCAATTAAAAGGAGAGGATGGGACAGATCAGTGTCTGCTGTCCTCTCTCAGGGTCAGTTCTGGCTTGTAGCACAGAATCATAGAACGGTTTGGGTGGGAAGGGACCCTTAAAGATTTTCTACTGCCATGGTCAGGGCCATCTGCAACTAGAGCATATTGCTCAAAGCCCCATCCAACCTGCCCTGACAGGGATGGGGCAGCCACCACCTCTCTGGGCAGCCTGGCACAGGCTCTCCCCACCCTCAGCATCACCGATCTCTCCCTTCTCTCCAGGCTAAATCTCCCTCTTTTAGTTTAAACCCATCACCCCTTGTCCTGTCCCAACAGGCCCTGCTCAAAACTCTGTCCCCATCTTTCTTCCAGGCCCCTTCAAGTCCTGCAAGGCCCCCAGAAGGTCTCTCCAGAGCCTTCTCCTCTGCAGGCTGAACCCCCCCAGCTCTCCCAGCCTGGCTCCCAGCAGAGGGGTTCCAGCCCTCCCAGCATTGCTGGGGCTCCTCTGGCCCCGCTCCACCAGGTCCCTGTCTCTGCTGTGCTGAGCACTCCCGAGCTGCCCCAGCACTGCAGGGGGGTCTCTCTCTCTGCCCAGAGCCCTGGGAGCAGAGGGGCAGGATCCCCCCTCCCCTGCTGCCCACGCTGCTGGGGTGCAGCCCAGGGTGCCAGTGGCTCTGGGTGCCAGCGCACGGGGCCGGCTCAGCTCCAGCTCCTCACCCCCAGCACCCCCAGGTCCTTCTCCCCAGGGCTCTCAGGGCTGTTTGGTCCCACCAATGCCCGGGACCCCTGGTGCAAGACACTGCCCAGAGGTGACAGTCGTAGCCCCCGCAGCCCAGCCACAGGGTCTCGCTGCAGCACGGCGTGGGCTTCTTCCAAGGTGAGCTCTGTAGCCACCATTACCCCCTAAGAAACACATATTAAGAATAATCGCTGTTGCTGCTGCAATCTCTGCGTAATAAGGAACTCGTGCTTTGTATAACCAAGGTGCATAAGTCTTCATTTGCTCGTGTGGTGTTTCATAAAACAGAGGCATAATCTCATATTAGAATGCTCGTTTGCATCTGTACCCCAGACACTAACCTCTTCCTGAGCTGCAAAGCAGATCTGCTAGGAGGAAGATGCCTATTCCGGGATTCCTGATGAAGTTCAGAGTCTGAAGGCAGCAGCCATGTATCTGTCAGCCTGCTGATATTTCTGTAGCTTAGAAAAGGGGGGGTTGGGAGGAGGAAGGGAAGAGGCTGTACTTTTAATAATGAAACTTGTGCATTTCAAAAATTAACATCAGAAGAGGCAGAAAAAAATATTAAAAATCTTGTGTTTATAATATATTTTTACATAGTCAGCCTTTCCAGACAGTGATAAATGCATTTTGCAACATGCATCCAGCTAATGACAGCAGAAGTCTTGGCTGAAAATACCCATACCTCACTCTGATAAAGAAAAATGTGTGTGTTTGTGGGTGCTTTGTACTGATGAAGTTGCAAGTGGTCATGAGCTACCAGGGGACACAGTCCCTATAGAAGAGGAGCTGCTCCTCTGTGATCTGGAGGTGGGAGGGAGGTGTGATGATGGAAACATATGAATGGTTCAGGAGAGAGATCCGAGCCAGGTCTGCCTCTCTGGAGGAGTTTTTCTGGTGGGTTCCTTCTGGGATGCTCCCCCAGCAGCGTGGGCAGCAGGGGAGGGGGGCATCCTGCCCCTCTGCTCCCAGGGCTCTGGGCAGAGAGAGAGAGACCCCCCTGCAGTGCTGGGGCAGCTTGGGAGTGCTCAGCACAGCAGAGACAGAGACCTGGTGGAGCGGGGCCAGAGGAACCCCTCAGGGGCCAGAGGTGGTCCCCTGCATTGTGGGGAGCCCAGGCAGGCAGGATGGGAGGTGCTGGAGCCCCTGCACAGAGCAGCTGGGGCTGCCCTGATCTGCATTCCGCTGCCGTGCGATGCCACCCACCCCTGTGCGGGAGGGCAAAGGCTTTGGAGATATTTTTTCTTACAATACCTTTGAAATCTCTGCTCTGATCAGTATGCCGGGGTGTGCTCCATTCAGCACACATCCCCTTGTGCTGTCCTTTGCCAGAAGACTCATAGCTTCCCTCTCTCCGTTCACAGAGCTGCCTTTCAGTGCAAGTCCTGCTTTTGTTCCAGACTCGCCTCTCCCCGCAGGAGTCATCAGCTCCAAGTCCTGGCTGGTTTGCCACCAGTAGCACAAGTCCAGTGTGATGGACCCTCTTTGACGGGTGGGGAGTGGAGGTCCAGCCCTCAGCTTTGCAGCAGTCTCTTTTGGTGACATTGGCCATTGTTTTTAACTAAGTTATGTCCATGACTTGTCAGCCTTAGCAGCCCTTCCATCTGGATTCAATCTAGACCTCGTGTCACCCCTCCGAAGCTGAGAGGAAGCCACCGGTTCTGGCAAAGGAACAGCACAATCTGGGCAGTTTGTCTGGGCTATGCTCTGATGTTGTCCCCTCCTGGGAGCTGTGAGAGTCAGATCCTGGCTCTTAACTTGTCGCTGAAGTCACTGCAGATGTACTATACCCATCCACTAGCTTGTGCATCTCCCTAGGGCAAGACCCCACCAAGGTTCTTACCATTGACTCTCACCTTTCAACCTTTGACTCATAAATGTGTCTTTGTCAGGCAAAGGGGGTCCCCCTGTGCAGCCAGGAGAAAAAAAAACAACCCAAGATGTGCAAATCCTTGGGAAACATTATCTGGGTAAACTCATTTCTGCTCAAATAGACTGCTGGTCTTGTAGGTGTTGAGCAGCCCACGGTGTCCCTGAACCAGTAGGAATCGTCTTCACAGGGAGCGTTGGCTGCAGAGATGCCATAGGGCTTAGCCATCAAAACACAGCATCTGGAGAAGAGATCACGCTCTCCTCAGCCCAGGACTTGCTTGAGCAACCTCCTCAGCACTGGTGTCTCATCCAAGGATGCTGGGAACTAGAAAGGTGCTGGGTAAGAAGACATCAGTTGTCCCAGCTGGAGTAATGCTGAAAACACAGCTGAAGAACTGGGTTGTAAGTGGTTACTGACCTCCCTCCTGCCCTCCAGCCATCCCATCACAAGTCACCTCTGCAGAGGTTACAAGAAGATAAAAGAAATAGTGATTGTGCAGCAGATTTTTATGGCTGTCTGTGCCAAAGCCATTTACCCAGCCAGGTACAGGTCAGGCTCCTGCAATAACCCAGCCTGCTGTGGGGGAAGACTACGTCCAGCACTCTGCTCCTCACTGTGATCAGGAACTGGATGTTCATCCTCTCTGTGCCTTTGTCTAGCCATTAATTCAGGCTGAAATTCCTTCCAGACTGGGAAGGAACCAGAGGCACTTGCAGAAGAAACCCTTTTCTCCATGCAAGCCCATGCTTCATCACTACCCATCACTCACTCTCAAGAAGATCATAAATACATGTCAATTATCTCATCCAGGACACCCATCCTGGGCAGCAGTGGTTTTAATAAACTGTAATGTCATGCGAATTGGACCCGATGTGTGTTTCTCCTTCTGCATCTCTGAGACCTTTCCGTGTACCAGCAGACACAGGGATATTGCATGATCTCCCTCTTTGCTGTGACACTGGGGTTTCTAACTGTGATTTATTTGCCACTTGTAGTATCAGCCGAGCGTGTCTCATGCCCAGCTTACCAAAGATGCTGCAAGGTGCCTTTTTTCCTGCTTCCAGCAGAAATTCGTTATGAAGAAACCTCCCCCTTCCAAAAGAAGCCTGTCAACAGTTGATGGGATTTTCAGCACAGAGGGAAGTCTCTGCTGTGAGGTTCAGACCAAAATTGCTGATGTTTTTTTCCCTTCTGCTCTTTGCAGGCTTCAGGCCACACCTGTAGCTACTCATGCCAAGGTATTTTCAAGGAAATCACTAAGTTTGCTCCTATGCTCTAGGAAACCAGCAGTATTTCTGAGCTCCCACATCCTCATGACAATGCCTTTCTCCTACAGTACCAACAACAATACTGAACTGAATTCTGTAATTTTCCAGACACAAATCTCATCACATAATTCGTCTTAGAAGCAACACAACCAAAGACAAGTCATGGTTCCCCAGTTCATGAAAGGTAGCTTTAGGGTGCTTAATATCAAATCAAAACCATTGCAACTACATGATTCCAAGGACTGTATAAAACTCACTTGGCTGTTTCAAATGTGTTCAGAATTTTTGATTAGTTTTAACTCTGTGCCAGCAGCCTTCCTACCCACACAGGTATTCTATGTCCACACAATCCTGACTTTACTCCAGATCAGCTGGTGTCCGTCCTCTGCTGCTGAATTAAAATCACTAATATGGCAAAAAATTAATTTAACAAAAATACCATCATGTGCCTACACATGATCCACCTGCAGTAGCTAATGTGCTGGTCAGTGCTGCAGCACCACAGACTCAAAAACTGATGCTTCATTTTAACTCATGACTGGTCCATCTGATGGCAGAGCTCTCAGGACCCATCCGAGCTGGAAATATTGATGGAGCAACTAAAGGAGGAAGAGAAAGCTGAACTTTCAGGTGAGATGTAGGGCTGTGATTTCCTCCCAGATGAGACAGACCACGTGCCTTTGGACCATTTCATACGTTCTCAGCTGGAAAGGGTTGGAAGGTGTTCCCCGCTGTAGGAAAATGTCTGTGCACCTGAGAACATGAGGATGGAGAAGGCAAATGTTACCTGAATTTAGCCCAAGATGATTCAACCATCAGACCTTCACAGCCCCAGCCCAGAACACTCACAGTGCAGGGACTGCCTCTGCATTTCTATTGTGCTTGTTCTGCAGAGATCTGGATGTCCATACTTCCAACCAGAACACAACTGCATCTTCGAAAGCATTGGAGAAGGGGCTGGAGGAGTTTGTTTTGTGCATCACCTTACCCCCGGCACCCCAAAGCATTGCCCTCGTTGCTGAGGCAGGGGGGCTGCACACCACAAAGCCATCAGACTCAGCGCGCTCATGCTCAGCAATTGCTTCCCTGGAGCTGAGACCCAGCCAAGGGCTCAATCCAAGAAACATCCAAGATGACCTGTGAACTATTCCCAACAGCAAACTCAAGGCAAAAGGGGTCTTTCTCTTTATGCGACAGCCCCACGTGCTAATGAATCCTCTGATCTTCCTTGAATAGGGAGGGATTGTTCTGCTCCTCTCACCACAGATGGGGAAACTGAGGCACGGACCAAAGCGTTTGGTGCAACGAGTCAGACGCAGCCTCTCCAACCTCCCCTCCTGGAGAGCAGTTTGGAAACAAAAAAATAGAAAGAAAATAAAAATGGACAACACTGATTCATGATAATAAAGCAAGGAAGTTGAGCACCCCTCCCCAAATTTACAGCCAAAGCAGTACTCCTCCCAGTCGTTTTCTGAGCACAGTGTGACATTCTCCATAGAGATGGAAACGTTTATTTAGCCATACCCTGATGTGCCCTTGCCAAATGGTCTTCTCAGGCATTTTTCAAGCAGCCCTGATTTATACAAAGGCAGGGAGAGAGCTCAGCCTCCTTCACTCATGCAGAGGGACTTTTCTCCCCCAGGACTGGATGTTTGAACCGCAGCAGTGCTGGGAACCCTGCCCGGGGGTCGAGGAGCTTCTGTGAGCACCAGAACTCACTCAATTGAAAGGTCAAGAGATAGAAATGGAAACATGCCCTAAAAAAGAATTCCCGGGAGTGGGCTCTGGGCAGCCGGAGATTGTTCATCTCCGGCTGTTTACAGGAGGAAAAGCTGCTGAGGTTCCCAAACAACCCCAGCCAGGGCAGAGGCAGCGGCTGGTTTTATAGCCTGTTCTTTCAATCACCTTCTGGTTACTACCTGACCGTTAGGTTTAATGTCTCGGGGAGGCCTGGCTGATTTCCCCTCTCTCCATCACACTTCTCACCCCTTTCCACCTCGTAAGAGGCTGCGACTGCCGAGCGGCCGTGGCAAAGCTGCTGGGTGCTGGGGAGGCTGCAGCGGGGGGATGCTGGCTGTGACTGGTGAGAGCTGGGGAGGAGAGAGGGTAGGAGAGAGAAGCGTTTGCCTGAGATCCCACAGGCAACCCCAGCTCCAGGAGGAGGAATTCCTGCCTCCAGCCAAGGGTGAGCAGCCCTTGTGAGTGCAAATCAAGTTACGGGGGACAGTGCCCAGGGAGGGGTCTCAGTGAGGTTGAGGGAGGGGATTCTGCCCCTCTGCTCCACTCTGGTGAGACCTCACCTGGAGCACTGCGTCCAGTTCTGGAGCCCCTGTGACAGGAAGGCTATGGATGTGCTGGAACGTGTCCAGAGAAGGGCCACCAGGATGCTCAGAGGGCTGGAGCACCTCTGCTATGGGGACAGCCTGAGAGAGTTGGGGTTGTTCAGGCTGGAGAAGAGAAGGCTCTGGGGAGACCTTCTTGTGGCCTTCCAGCATCTGAAGGGGGCTACAGGAAAGCTGGGGAGGGGCTTTTTAGGCTGTGGGGCAGTGAGAGGACTGGAGGGAATGGATTAAAACTAGAGATGGGTCAATTCAGGTTGGACTGTAGGAAGAATTTCTTCCCCAGGAGGGTGGTGAGACACTGGCCCAGGCTGCCCAGAGAGGTGGTGGAAGCCCCATCCTTGGCAGTGCTCAAGCCCAGGCTGGCTGGGGCTGTGAGCAACCTGCTCTAGTGGGAGGTGTCCCTGCCCATGGCAGGGGGGTTGGAACTGGGTGAGCTTTAAGGTCCCTTCCAACCCTGACAGTTCTATGGTTCTATGATTTACTGTGATGCTTCAAAGTGACTCTGCCCTATACTGTACAGGGGGAGAGGTGGTCTGGCTCTCCTTGGCTCCAACCTGGCTCTGCAGCAGGACTTGCTCCACTTCCTGGAGTCCCTGCAAACACCCCAGGAGCAGCCTCCCATCCCAGCACTGCCTGCACACATACTGTTTGCTTCAGACGTGCAGGATTCAAACTCAAAGCAACCAGGGTTTGCCAGCTGTCTTCCAAGGTCAGACCTGCCTAGGGGTGAAAACCGATGCAAATGTACTTTCAGATGAGACAAAGGTTGAGCTCTGGAGTATCCATTGGGGAGCAAGGTCACAAAAGAGGGAAACGAAGCATTAAACCCCCATTGTGTGGACCAAGGAGGTTCCCCTTTGGTTGTTGTGATCCCTCTCCTCTCATATCCTTGAAAAACATTGAGCCCTTTGACATGGGACAACAAGCAACTCATATCCCAGCGGGGCTTTTTCCCCCCAAACATTTCATTTCAAAGCATGGATTTAATTCACAAGTGTGCAATGGACTGCAGCACCTTCCCTGAGGTGTTTCAGAGAACCCACAAGCTGGAAACATCCCCTGGATCAGTTTTTGCATCATCAGGTCTAAGGATGTGTGGGTCAAATCAAGATAACCAGCTTCTTCATCATGTGGAGCTCTGAGGGCCATAGGGCTACCAAAGAAAGTGGGGTTTATCCTAAGTCATCCATGCTGGAGCAGGCTGGGGGCAATGCTGGCATGAGGTCACACATGGAGGCATTGATGGGGCTCAGAGCTGACTCCAGCCACCAGCACCCTGGTAGGAAACTCTCCCCAGTTTGGGGAACCCTGTGCAAACCTTCACTTGGACTTTGAAACTATTCAGACCCCCCCACCCCACCCGTCTCCTCGACAACGCTCCCATCCATGCTGGTTCTGTTGCTTAGCTGGCCAAAATCTGGGGCTGTGACCTGCCAAGGGCTTTCAGGATGCTCAGCTGAAGTGCAAAAGGAGCGTTGCTTGGGGAGGAGGGGGGAAAGTCTCACTTTGGTGACACAGACATTCAATAAGGAGACACAGCAGAGGCTGACAGCCCACGCTCAGGGAACTCTGTCTCCCCTAATCCCCAAATTGTGTCTCCTGGGGATCGTTAACCAAATATCTTGTCCACAGCTTAATTGTAGCCAATTATGCCAGCAGGGAAAAGTGCACCTTCATTGTCTGGGCACAAAGAAAAGCTGAGCAGGAGAGCTCGGATCAATCTGCTCAGAGGAAATGTAACAAATGGGGCTTTGTGAATATCTTTGCTCCTGGGTTTGGGTTTTTGGTTTTTTTTTTCCCCTTCTTTTTATCTCTCTTCTTTTTTTGGTTTATTGCCAGACCAAAAAAAAACCCAAACTGGGGCAAGAGGTGATGAGAGGGACTGAATTTAGGTCAATCAGAGAAAAAAACACCAAGCAAATTAAAAAGGAATGGATTTTGTTCAGATTTTAAGTGTTCCTTTACACTCCTTAAAAATGAAATGAAGAAAAGCCCACCCTGAAAAGGTCACGCTGAACTGAAAAAGAAAATAGCAGGGTCTTTTTTTCACAGGTTTTAGCTGGGGGAGGAGGAAGGTGTGTAGGGAGAGCTTTGGTGTCTCAATCCAGGCTTTTCACTGCAAGGGAAACACCGCACCCAGGGATCTTCAGTATGGCAGAACAGCCTTCAGGCTGCCAGCTGCCTTGTGTCCCAGTACATCCCAGTGCATCCCAATACATCCCAGTGCCTGGTGGCAGACAGACCAACCCCTTCTGTATGTGCCCTTGCTTGCATTTCCCCAAGTCTTCAATGTGTGGGGAGCTGATTCCAGTTTGGCTGATGCCCACCTCACCTGCCCAGTGCAGCCAGGCACCCAACTGCAGGCAGGAGCCATGACTTTCTCGACCCTCAGTCAGCATTTTCCATCCCTTTCAGGTGCCACCAGCTCCTGGCAGCTCTGAACCAAGTGTTGGCTCCAGACACAGTGCCTGTGAGTCTCGGGTGCCACACTGGGAGCACTGGAGGGTATATCTCATCTGGGGATAAGAGCAGCAGTGGATTGTCCACGGTACATACTGCTGGAGGAGGAAGACTCTCAGTGTGATCCATCCAACCTGTCCTCCTGGGAGAGGAACCAGTTCTTCTGAACCTACAGGGTCTCATCCTAAAGCAGGGAGATATTGTGGGCATGCAGGTCACCAGGGTTTGTCCCAGGCACTCTTAGCTAGTTTGCAAAATGTCTGGGAATTGCTGGTGTGGCCTCAGACCTCCTGGATGACTAAAGGGATGGCAGGGCAAATACAGAGGAAAGCTGATGATACAGGATGAGCAAGAGCAAAAGAAATACCAAAGCATATGGCTAGAGAGAGGAAAAGCAGACACAGGGCCAGCACAGCTAGAGAACAGTCTGGGGGAGGGAGGGAAGGAAGCACCGAAGAACGAATCTCTGTATTTGCTCTTAAAGTGCTCTGAAAGGCAGACAATTCATTGTGTGCCTGCCTCATCTCCTACACCAATTAATTCAGTAATAGACAAATCTCATGCAGCCTCATCAGCCACGCTCTTCCTTTCATGACTGCTTTCCATCAGCTTATACATATTTAACATACCCTCAGTCCTCCATGTGCAGCCCTGAGAGACAAAGCCTGAAAAAGTCTCTGACCAACAGAGCCCATCACTTAAGACCATGACAAAGGACAATCAGATGGTGACTTGCAGGATACAGAGCTGGGTTCACATCCAGCCCATGTTGGAGGCAGCCAAGAATCATCACTTTCTTACGGTGTTTTTAAGAGCTTTCCATAAAAGGTTTGAGGACTAGAGTCAGATATTTACTTCACAGAAGTCGCCATCACCCATGGACCAGTTGATGTTCCTACAGTGAGTTTTGGATCACAAGAACCTGCTCAGACAGGCATGGAAAGGAATTTTTGCAAAGCACATCTGGGAGGTGATGCCAAGGGAGCACCTCGTGCCTGGCAGGACACACACAACAGGACAGGACACACACAACAGGACAGGACACACACAACAGAACAGCCTTCTTGCCCCGAGGCTTCCAGGCTCCACAGATTTCCAAGTAAAACAGCAAAGAAGTGAAGCCACCCATCAGGACAGGAGCTTTTCGAGCCTGCACAGGCAGCCCCATGTCATTCCAGGACTGAATCTGACTCTGTGTATGGCCAGGTCTCGGTCAGGGACCTTCACTGAAAATCCAGGGAGCTGCAGGGAGGGGATGTCAGCAGATGGTGCTCTTCACCTGGGATCAGTGCCCCAGTTCCTAGAATCAGGGGAAGCTCCTGTCGCTTGGGGCATCCTTCTTAATGGGGAGATAGAAAATGGAGGTCTTGACCACTCATGACCATTAAACTGCTCGGAGGAGTGACTGTAAAAATAGCATCACATTCAACAGCTCCAGTCCCTGCAACACTTTCCAGCCCTGAACAGAGGCTGTGTTGCTTTAAACGCCTGCACAGAGAGGCTGCTGATGCCTACAGAGAGAGCTGGTGGGATGGATCTGGTGCTCTCCTGCATGCTGTCAGCAGAAAAATTAATGGTCCTGTCCAGAAAGCGGAGTTTAGGTGTCTCCCTATCCTCCTAAGTGGTTACATATTAGGATCCCAGTTTGGTGATGGGCCAGTGCTGGCTTCCCGTCATCCTTCAGCTGGTCGTGTTTCTGGAAGGCGGTGGCAATTTGCAGGGCTCGGGGTTGGTGAGTGTTTGTCTGCGGGGGATTCAGCACGAGCAAGGATGTAAGGAGCGGGCTGCTCCTGGCGCGGCTGTCAGATTGCTGGTGTCAGGAGCATCAGTGATGCTGACAGCTGGGGACCGGGGAAAACCAGCACTACAAACTGAGCCTAATTGCTCTGGAGCTCTTGGAGAGCAAACAGAGACGCTGGGATGCCCCAGTCTGGCAGCTGGAGTGGTGGCATTTCCCTGGGAAAACCCCAGAGCCCTGCTCTC
The DNA here is from genome assembly GCA_025345505.1 of Todiramphus chloris collaris. Lineage (NCBI taxonomy): Eukaryota > Metazoa > Chordata > Aves > Coraciiformes > Alcedinidae > Todiramphus > Todiramphus chloris. The sequence goes on along the minus strand of JANVCC010000120.1, from coordinate 2,167,463 downwards.
TGAGCACCTGGGGGGATAGCACTGGAGCTCTGATCTCTCCAGCTGGTCTTTGCAAGAGTGTCCTCTACAGCCCCAAGATCTAATTTTGATGTTTCTGCAGACAAATCCTCAGCCAGCACAGCTGGGTCTGAAACCACGTGAAATGTGCCTGCTTTTTGCCAGATTCCCTGACCCACTGATATTTCTGGCACGCTTTTTCAGCTCTTCTGGCCGGCTGACCTCTTTTATTCCTGGGCAGTGTTCAGACATGTCTGAAGTCACTTTTCCTCCATCCCAGGGGCTGCCGAACCTCCTCCCACCTGCCCTGATAGGAAAAGCTGCTACTTGGACAGAGCAAAGAATCCAGTCTCACTCTCCAAACCACTCCTAAGCCTGATGATGAGAGGAGCAGGGCACAAGGGTTTGCATTAACAGCCAATATTGACCAAAAAATGTCATACCTTAAAAAAAAAAGTCTTTGGGAAGCTCAATTAATCCGTTCAGGCTGCGTGCAACAAGCATCTAGCCAAGAAATACAACATACCCTGGGTGCAGGAGCCAGCAGACAGCACCATTTGTATGCACTGCTGGTCCTTGGTAAAACTGCTTGGCTGGGCAGACCTTGCTCAAAAGGAAGAACTGTTGGGGAGGTGTTTGTTCAAAGCTCTGTGGTCACCCTCAGAGCAACACTCCGGAAGAACCAGGAGTCGCTACGTCTTCTTTGGGGGGAGAAGTGTGGTGCAGGGGGGGTGGCACCAAGCACCTGAGGATGTGTAGGAAGCTTCTACCAGGAAAAAATAAGACCAACGGGAGCAGCGGACATAGTAAAAGCTCTGCTTTTTGCCTGCTCTCCCTCCACCCCCAAAATAACTCTGTACAGTGACTCCACTTAGCAAAAAAAAAATAAAAAGAGGCAATTTCCAATAAGTCTTGATTGCATTTCTAATTAAGCGGCACCACTATTTCCTCCCAGCTGAATTGCTTTGGTAGATCAGGGCTTGGAAGGGGTTTGCTTTGAAGCAAGGACTATTCCTGTTCAATTGGTTATTGATTATTAGCCCGTTCTCATTCCTCAGTAAAAGCAGATGTCAGGACAGAAATGCTCTGCCTGAGATCTAAGACCTTGTGGCACCTCTTAGAAAAAGGGGGATTATTTATTGAAGCTCTGATCCAGCAACAGCAAATGTGAGGGTGTCTATTGATATTTGATTAGGGTTTTGCCAAGAGGCCCGAAAGACATTATTAAATAAAACTACTTCCTGTTATTTCAAAGGGAAAAAAAGAAATCATACTCGGTGTTCCATACGTTGTCTGTCTCCATCTGGGGTTCCTCACTGCACTCTTCAACTGTTCAGCTCTTTGTGGGGGAGAAACCATCTCTTTCATCATGGGTGTCAAACATCCAGCACAACTGGGCTCGATCTTGGGCTGAGGTGTCTGTGTCACACTAATAATAACAAACACCAGTGACTGTGAGGAATTGTGGCGTGTTGCAAACACCAGGGGAGGACAGGGAAAAGACAGAAACAACCCAAGAGATTAGGGCAATGGGCAAGAAATCAGGGGGAGGCTTGGCTTGGGGATGAACACCGCTGTAATTGCTCAGCAGATGAGGTGGGGAGGAGAGGGACAGTCTTTTATTGGAGGTGTAATCGTTCTTATTTCCCTTTATAACCCAAAATTAGGTGTCTAGTTTCAGGTCTCTGAATGGAATGGAGCAAACACTGCAGGTATGATCTGGTTGCTTAAAAACCCCAGATGTCTGTGCCAGTTCAGGTGTGTAAGAGCATCCAGGGCATCCCTGCAGGGCTGATATGGGACCTTTGAGAAACTTCCAAACCACAGCAGCTGAAGGCTGTGGGATCCTCCTGCACACCTGGAGACCCAAATCCTACCCACCCCACAGTAACCCAGTCCCATGGAGAGGAGGGTGACATGGCATGAGTTGCTGATGGGGAGGCCTGTTTGTCCCCATGGCTCTTGGGGCACCTTGCTGGCCAGAACACACCTTGCTTTGGATGGATAGAGATACAAGGGATGAACACTGTCCTTCCAGACCTCGTGGGATAGCTGTGGGATTTCATTGCTCTGGTATGCAGTGCACAAAAAAATGCAGACTTTGGCCCTTTTTTGTGTGTTTTTAGGTCTGATTCAGGCCATGAAAAGTGAGGTGACAGCGCCAACATGAAGGGGAGCTGTCAGCATCTCAGGAGACCTCTGAAGAAGGCAGCACTCATTTCAGTGCAGGGCTTCCCAAGAGAAGTGCTTCTGAAGCAGTACTGGTAAAGAATAAAAATGATGGTTAATGGGGAGATGCTACAGTAGCTCTCCATCTCCTTTCCCCCTCATGGCACCTCTCCTTTTCCTTTGCCAGCTTGTTCTTCTCTCACATGGTCTAACCAGAGAGGTAGTACAACCCAGCTAAACTGAGACTGTCCTGGACATTGGAGGGTGATGTTCCTGATTTGGGTAGAAGAACAGCCCTAAAACCAGTTTAGTTTCTTCTCACTGTATCTGTTGGCTTAAGAAAATCATGCCTTTGTGCTGGAAACCTCGCCTAGGATTTTCAAGGTGGCGAGACGTGCACATGTGCAGATAAGCACAAACCCATGGGGAGCCCAGCTCTTCTTTGCTGATCTGTGGTGTCAAGTCAGGGCACTTGTGTGCTTGGTATGCCCGGAAACCTGGCAGTGGACAACTAGGTATGTGAATGGGAAGAATGCACACAGCCTCCTGAGAAAGCCAGCTTTGCTCGGCCAAAAAGATCCAGAGAAAGCTGTAGAACTCCTCAAATATCTCCATCCAGCAGAGCAGAGGATGTACTGCTGGGAAGCAGCGTTGAAAGGCAGTAGGACAGGACAGTTCTGACACAGCAGCAGCTCTCCAGCCTGGCTGGCAGGGGGAAGGAGCAGGCTGGAAGATTTCTGGCCCATCCCACCTCTTCAGTATTCATGGCTACCAATGAATATTTTACAAGGCTTGAAATATTTACGGTTGGAGTTGACCTTTTTTTGTTGCTGATACATCACGCATGGTTAGATGTGATCATTTCACGGTGACATTCACTGAGCCATGAAACAGGCACGAATGCCACCAAAGACACTCCCATGCTCAGCTCAAAACCAAGGAGGGACGACCCTGAACGGATCCAGCAGGTTAGCCATTCCCTGTCCCCCCCTGAGCAGGAGATAACCGTGTTGTGGGTTATCACAAGGACTTGAGAAGTGCTACAGCTGAGATGGGGTGACCCATTCAGTGCTCAAAGCTGTCCCTCTGTCCAAGACCTTTATGGGTATTTTAAGTTTCAAGGATTTTATCAATTCCCAGACTGTGGTAGGTCCTGAAGCAGGACATCCTGAAGCATGGGGATGTTATGGGAAGCATGCCATCCTAAAACACATGGTCAAGACACGGCAGTTTAACACACTACAGTGCATCAGCTGGGCCACAGGACCTGCTGAACACCCAGCTTGGTATCTACAATCATAGAATTGTATGTATCCCAGTCTTGATATCAGGAGGAATGCCCCCTTCATCCAAAAAAAACCAAAGCGATGAAGATAAGGGGCCTGGATGCTCCCCCATATGACAGGAATGGCCTCCTCCACAGAAAAGTGATGCAATAACCAACTGCAGGCAGTTAAAGACCTGTCACATCCCTCACTTTTTGGACAGACTTCAAGTGTTCAGGCAGTGATGATACTCTGATCTCCACTTCTTCTGCCCCTTTTTGTAGGTGTCCCAGTGCAAACTGCCATCAGAAGGGGCCGTGAGAAGAGCCTGCCCCACTATATGTACTGTCCTCAGATGGACCTGAGGAACATTTCCATTTCACGTTATGTTTTTCAGCTGAGCAGCCCTCAGTGCCAGCTAATCACAAAGATGAAAGAGGTTCACAGCCTCCTTCTGGGACCAAGAAAGGTTTGGAAGCCAGGAACAGGAGCCTGTCTACCAGCAAAGCAGCTGGTGCTGGTCTCTCCCAGCTTGCATGAGGGTGAAGGAGCACACCATCCCACCTCAGCCCTAGCCTGTGGGTTCCCATCAAGGGTTGGGTCCTCAGACCAGCTCCAGCACAGCCCCAGAGGAGCTCAGCTCATCACAGCTAGACCAAAACGGCTCTGCCTTTCCAAAGCTGCTCTCATCTCTTCTCCCATCTGCTGCTCTTTGGCAGCAACAAGGCAAAGCTTTGGGTATCTGCCACCCAGGTCCACTTGGCATTCAAAGACATCCCACATGTCTTGAGCTCCCACTCAGCCCAGAACAGCTGCAGTTCCTAAAATAAATAAAAAAATAGATAAAAATGTGTCAGAAGATGCCACTTAAAGCAGCGTTAAGCACAAGTGTACCAGCAAAGGCTCCCAGTTGTACGGTCAGGACTCAACCACTCTGTTATGGTTTTGAGAGAGAAGCTGCTAACCCTGAGCTGCCTTTGAGCTCATTTCAATCAAGTGTTAATAACTCCACTGCATTTTCCCCCTCTGGTACTTCTTCCCCTTCTTCTCCCCTTTCCAGCCCATTTCTTCTTCTCCCTCTGTTTACTCTTTCCCTTTCCCCACCCCTGCCCTTTTCTTGTAAAGAAATGAACTAAAAATGAAAAGTATCTGATTTCTGTTTGCTTTGTGACTGTTAGTACTGTTGCCCATGCCTCTGCTGTCTGAATTCTGGAGACTGGGTGCAGTAAATGGGTTGTTTAATCTGGCTGTCAGGGCCATACATCACTCCCCAAGCTCCTTCTGGGGTAACAAGAGCTGCTCAATTGACAAAACAAGCCAAGGAATGAATAAACCAACAGAAAACATTCAGCTCATGCTATTAATCCGCTCAGGGACAAAATTAGATACAAGAAGGGAGAAACACACAGCATCTCCTGGTCACTGATCCATCCTGGAAGAGTTTTGGCCATGAGGAGTGTGAGCTGCTCTGGGCACACGTGCCTTTCCCACAGCATCACCCCACAAACATACTGGTCCATGAATCTAACCAGCTTGCCACAGCCACGGGAAGCAGCAGCACTTTCTCCTCCTCCCACGAGTTTAATTTCCAGGGTGAAATGGACTTAATTTGTATCTCCTCCAGGGCAGGCGGTGGCTTCCGCCGCATCTTGCAAGCGCCTGACGTGTTATGAGGTGCGGCTGTCAGCGGGAGCGAGGATTCATTAAGGTGATGGAGGGCTGAGTGGAAGTGGCAAGCGAGGGTTGCACTTTGGGAGCAGCCTTTCTGGGCACGCTGCCCGCGGCGTTTTGCTGCCAGCCCTGCTGCACACCCAGTACATCAGTCTGTGGGCTGCGAGCAGAGGGGTGCTTTCAGGGACCAACGTGTCCCGGGTGGCAGCAGTTCACTCGGACACCGGCAGGATATTTGTCTCTGTGTTTTCAAGCAGAAAACAAGCCGTCAAACTAAACTCCTCTGTTAGGAGCTGAACCATGATTTCTTCCTACGTCCCTTTCTGAAACAACCAGTACTGGCCATTTTAAAGACCTCCTGCAGGGATGCTGAGGGCAATGCAAAGACTGGAGGTCTGGAGTCACCTGGCCCTTTCACCATCCCTAGCCATGGAAACACCCCAAGCATGGATCCAAACACGGGTCCAAACACATCACCTACTTCCAAGCCTCAGATACAGTCCTCAGAGACCTTGGCTTGGCCATGGCAATGCCTTGTCCATGATGAGGCATAAGGAGATGGACAAGAAAATGCTGGCCTAGAAAGGACGGGGTGAAAGGTGTTTTGCATCGTCCTCATGCCTGACATGTTCTCGATGCAATAGTCCAACAAAAATCGGAGCGGCAGAGCTCAATGACACGGTGTGCTCAAGGTCACAGAGCTGGGCTCTGGTAGAGGCACTTTGCCATGAAATATTCAGCCAGGTCTCAGCACATCTGTGTGATAAATGCTTGTTGTGTGTAACACGCAGCGCATGGGACAGACCTGCTGCTGGGAGCGGGGTGGGGGAGCAGCCCTCCGCCAGGCACCGGGGAGGGAGCGGGAAACGCTGCGCTAATGGCAGTGTTATTTTGAGACTCCTGGACAGATTATTACTGATAGGAGAAGTCCGTGTGTTCAGGGGAGGCTTTCTGTCCTCTCCACGGGGGGAGGACGGGAGCATCTCCAGGAGTCACGTGCCTTGTAGGCCATTACAGCGTTCAGGATGATGAAGATGTTTGTTAATGGAGCTGAGGTAAAAGGCTAGACTCATCCAACTGCGAGAAGTTTCTGGAGGTGCCCACCGGAATAATAATTGCAGCATTAAGCGTTTGGAGGGTACTTAGCAATGCTATCATATCAGGCAGGACTATCAGACAGCCCATAATGCATGCACACAGCTCCCCGATCAGAGGCAGTGGAGCAGTGGCGGGGGGAGAGATGGGAGAGGGAATTTAAAGCACGTCCAACTGCTCGAGCCGTGGGGGTGGGGGACAAGAGTTAGAGAGATTATTTCAGAGGTGAAAGGAAATGCTTTTAAGCATCAACAAATGAAGCATCTGAGATCCCAGATCATGACAGGAATGGATGTCGATCTCAGCGTTATACCTCTGCACACTTCAGTGGGGAGCTTCTGCCAAGCCTGTGTGGTCGGTGAAAGATGGAGGCTTTCAGGGAATCGCTTTCCTTCACCTGCAGGACTTGAGAGGCCTTGGCTTGGGCAGCTCACATCTCCCTCCTGCCAGACTCCCAGGTGCCCAAAGCCTGGCAGGAGCTTACAGCTGTGGTCTGGGTGGAAGGAGAGCTCATGTCCATGTATGCACTGGATGATGGGACATCTCCAGTAGAGCCCCAGGAGCAATTTTCAATGTCAATCAGCTTTGCAGAAGCAGAAAGATTCATCTTATTGTGCACAAGGACTTTACCAACCCGTGAGACAGCTGGGAGGTCACACCACCCAGGAGATCTCTATTTCAGCCCCACCTCTGACACTAAGTTCATAGCCAATGACGTTAATACATCCAAAGCTGGTTCCTTCGCTCTACCTCAGCTTCCCCTGCCTGGAAATGGCAACGTCACATCTTTATGTCTTTGAACAGATAGTTTGAAATAGGTGGGGGGGGATGGGGGGGGAGGGTGTCAGCTCTGAGTGGTGCAGAGCAAGGCAAACTTGGGGTGCTAGCCAAAGCTAATGGGTGTTCACATCCATAAAGCTGCAGTGGAGCACATGGGGCACTCAGGACACCAGGATGCAACCCAAAGGATGTCAAGCACTCACTGCCAGTCTAATTTATACGACCACTGGGTCAATGGCCTCATACTGACTGTGAAAGGCAGAGCAAGGAATGCAGGACATGGGGAAATTAAAGAGAAAACATCTCTGTTTGGAGCCATTATTTAGAAATGACATTCAGTTGACCAGGAACTGAACCACAAACCCTGAGCTTGCTCTGCACTGCCACGGGATGGGCATGGGGCTTGCAAGGTCAGCTCTGCAGTAGTGTGGGATTAAAAAAAAACAAAACAAAGCAACCCCAAAAAAGTAAAGAAAAGCATTAAAAATGCAGCCATTACTTCCCTTAAGAAGACATTCTGTCCGCGTTGCCTTTCTCCACACCTACACAAGCAGCAGCGTGTTTGAACAGGACCGTGGCACCCTCCTGAACAAAGATCAGTAATACCTCCAAAAGATTAAAAAAACAACACAAACAACCCTCCTTCTCACAACCCAGATAGGGATCTGCTGTCACTTCCAATCAGAACACTCATCAGCATCCTATTTTCCCCCAAACTGTCACCAGCGCTGCAGCGTTCCAGCTGCCCCCTCTCCACGCTCCCTGTTGGCAGCAGGAAGGTGAAGGATGTCAGCTCCTCCTCTTCAGGTTTCCCAGAGCTCCAATCCTGCCACCAAGAGCCCACCAGCTCTTGGTCTGGGCAAACTGCACCAGTGAAGCTCCCCCAGTTCTCTGCCTCTCCGATGTGGGATCTCCCAGTCTAGGTTCTTGTTGGTCTGCTACAGTCAAAGCTTCAAAAGCAACGATGAAAGAATGTCTGTAAAGTTTCAGAACTGAGCACCAAGGGAGGAGGGATTACCAAATTTTGCCACCTCTTCACCTAGACCTGGCTGCAAAGTGACCCAATCAGCAAAGTGCCAGCAGCCTGGGGCTCCTGCTCCCCTCCCTGGGGAACTGCACGAGGCTAATGGAAAGATTCCTTTCAATTCCCACCCCTGAGATACTGAGGGGGTTGAGGTGGCTCTGGCACCACCAGAGCATCAGAGATGCATCCTCCATTCCAAAACACATCTCTGAAATGACTAGAATGATTCTCTACTTCCTTTGGTGAGAGGACCCAGGGTGGAACCCAACTTTGATGGCTAGTGTCGCTAGTATCATTCCTGAGTAATCTAACTCAGAAAATAAAGGAGAGAAAAAGTGACTCTGGACCCTATTTAAAGAGCAGCTGAACAAAACTGAAGAGGAGCCTGGGAATATCCACTATCAGGGGTGTCCTAGAGCTAAGAAATACACGGCACACAAGGTCTGGATGAAGACAGGTGAAAAGAAAAGAACTTTCCCCTGGATTTTTTTCCTTTCTCTGAAGAACCACATCTTGACATGTGTGAAAGCCACTAGACAATCAGTCTGGATTAGCGAGACATCTGATTAAAATGAGTGCCAAGAACAATGGTTGCTGATGATGAGTAAGATTGGATTTAGGTCACATTAAAACACTGTGAATAAATCATCCCACTGAAGACCAATTACACCAGATTCTTTGATTGACGGATGGAAAGGAAAAAAAAAAAATCTTCTGATGATTTCTAGGCTGCCCTTTAACCATTCTCTGCCCAGAACTAAGTACCACGCTCCTCTAACAAAGGGCTGCAAGCAACTTTCTTGCTCCCTGAGGCTTTTGAAGGAGTGATGTGGGATAGAAAAACAGACTCAAATGTGCTTTTCCCAGTTTAACCTAAAGCCAGTGAGATTGTGGCTGTGGCTGTCTGTGGCCTGGTGGAATAAGGACCAGACCATCTCCTTGTGCAGGGAAGATGAACTGTGCCCTGACCCTCACTTTACATTACTCAGCCTAGCTCACCTTTTAAAAGTTCCCTCTTAAAACCCATGACAAAGGTTTCCCCCTGCAGAAAGTGCATTAGGTAGTCTGACTGGAGTCTTCTGAGAGCTTCTCCAAGGTCCTTTTCAGCTTGTGTTTCTCCTTTTCTAGGATGCTTCTGTTCTTCCCTGCCTCTCATCCTTTCTCTATCCTATCTTCTCTAAAATAAGGAGGAAGTACAAAGATCTCTAAGCTGGCCAATACATGATCAGCTTGGCTTATTTTACTAGATGTACAACTTCCTCTAGCCAACAGCCTTTATCCATCTCCTACATCAAGTGCCTTTTCATTTGCCACCAGTTATTGTTGCTTGATCCATGTTCACTGAGCTCTTAAATTATTATTAAAAAAAATAATCTCCCTATTGTCTCTCTTGAAGACACAAAAGACCAGTCCAGGAACAAAAGGAAATTCCTCCTCTTAACCGCTGATTGAGTTGGATGCAAAGCTCAGCCTTACAAAGCCTAAGTCGGTTGCAGAGATTTCTACCTGCTTCTAGCAAATGGTTCATCCTAGATGTAACCAGTGGCCCTCCCTCCCACCAGTCTCTCACCCACCATTGTCCAGAGCTCCAGCACCACAAATCTCCTATGAACTGTTGCACCTTTGAGGGCACCTTCAAAATCCAGGCTTAGACAGTACAGAACCTCTCCTGCAAACGCACATTGCAAACGCTGGACCTGCTACGGGCTGTTGGGCAGCAACTCTCCTTTTGGAGCCTGGTCCTTAAATCCTTGAGCTCTACAAAATTTCTCCTGGACCTTTCTTTACCTCGGGGAGTGGGTGCTGGAATGGCTACGTTGGCAGCTGGGCAGTGAAGCTGCAGAGAGAGCTGCCCTGTTCACGTGATGGCTTTAATGATTTCCCAAACTGATGCAGAAACATTCCTGTTCTGTAATAAATACGCCTGGACTGCCTCCAAGGTGAAGGGGAAAGGATTAGTTACTAATCTTTTCTGGTAGAGAAAACCAAGTTAACACGTTTATTGATTGTGGTAAACAAAGCTCTTTATGTTGCTGTCTCGTTTATGTAAACAAAAACATATATTTAGATAAAGTGCAAATCACCAACCCTGTGTGCTGCGACTCAGCAGCATCCCTGAAACACACTGGGCCACACCACCCTGGGGATTTCTTGAATTCAGATCCCTTGCTCACACCAAAAATATTGCTGGAATAGGCCATGCCTTTGCTAAATGCCTGGGAAGCATTTATTGGGTTTTATTTTCATTTCCAGCATTAAAAAAAAGTAAGTATATATATATATATATATATGTGCAAAGCTCAGATGCAGCTTGCTCTAACCTGCCTCGCCATGGGGGATGTGCTTGCTGGGAATCAATGGCATAATCCATTTTGCTCTGCCTTGCAATACACTCTTACAGTTAATCCACATGGGCACTGTAGATCTGGTGCCAAATCGGCGCTGGAACAGAATACGTGCATCACCTGCACCCGGGAAATCACCTTTACAAATTCCTGACTCGATTGCATTTGGCATCTTTTACAACACAGAGGTTACACAGAGTTTAGTTACAGTTTTGACATCAGTGCTGAGGCACCACAGGAATTTGGTTCACAGCCTGACCTTCCTTCCTATAAAGAGATGAATTACGGTAGATCTTTAAATATATATATTATTAGCCACCATAATGCAAGAATACATACGATTAATCATGTGATGGGTACGTGCATATTTCTATATTTGTGTGACAGCCCCGGTACCGTTTGAAGAGACTGGAAAATTTCACATCCTGATGTAAAAAGTATTCTTGATTAACAACGTTCTTTATTATCCATGTAATCTGTCAATCACCGATCTCTGTTCCATCAACTGGTGACGAGATAAGGTTAGGGAGAACGCAGCATTTAAAAGAATAAACAGAGGATAAGGGAAATCAATAAAAAGATGAAGACATTTCTATAAGCCACCTAAATGAGACAACTACAAAAGGGAAAAAAAAAAAATTAAAAAGCATTTGTCATTAGAATGTAAACAGAAGCGGAGACTGTTGCATGAAATACCTTTTATTCTTTTCCCCAATCCTGCCTACCTAAAATTCTTTGAACAATGAACTCACTAGAGGAGCCCAGACATTAAAGCCTCTCTCCCAACAGACGTATTAGAAGACCAGCAGGGCTTCGAGCAAAACCAGACTCGACTTTCCTGCTCGTTCGAGAGCAACCGTCAACCGTAAACTAACACAAATATTTAAAAATCTTTCAGGGTTTCCTTTATATGTTGCAAAGAAATCCACAGCACGACAGAATTTGCTTTCTAAAAGACATCCTTTGAAGGTCACCTTAAAAAAAAAAAATCCCAGGAGAATGCAAAGCATGGAGCAAAGACCAAAACGCCTTAAAAGGAGCTCACCCAGCCATCAATTCAGCCCTTGCTATTGCTGGCAGCCACATAATAAGACCTATTCATAAAGTTCCATTTTAAACTACGTGGGCTTCTTGCCGCCACCGCTCCTGCTGGAACCTGTTCCAGGACCTCACTCCTCCAAGCTTCAAGACCTTCTCATTTCCGGACTCGGTTTATTGATGGCCATTTTGTAACTATTTGGTCATGGGCCAGCCTCATCCCTCGGTTCTCCTCCCTGCACGGCACGGCCCTGCACTGTGCTGCTCCGCTCCGGGAGAGCCATCGCATCTGCTCCTGCACTTCCCTGGGAAGGCCAGGGTGGGATCTTGGGTGTACTTGCAGCAGAAGGTCTCCCCATGGCCCCTCTGCAGTCGGTGAGGCAAGAAGTGGCTTTCCTGGATGGGGATGTGGAGCAGCTGCCTTGGCTTCTGCCTCTGAATCACCTACTGAAGGAGCCCTGCAGACTTTAAAGGAATGAGGCTGAGGAATGGCTGTCACCCCCACTGCTTTTGGGTGTCCCCTTCCCCAACCCTCCCAGAAACTCTTATTCTGACCCAGCCTGAGGTCCTCATTCAGACAACTTGCAAAAGGGGCAGCAAACACCTCATAAAAGCCATGAATTAGTTTTGGCATCAGGAAGGGAAAAAATTTCTCTGGTAGGCAAGCTCCAGGGTATCCCAACCTCCCTCCTGGTACTGCAGCAGTGCACATCTTCCTGCCCTCAAAGGGAGAAGATGCCCTGACATGGTGAACAGAGCCAGCTGTCACGCAGGGAGCTGGAGAGGAAACAAGACCTTGTAGGTTTTACCTGGATATTCCTCCCTACCCAGGTTCTACATCAGGCAGAGGTGTACAGCTGGAGAGAACAGTCTTCATCTCCAGGAATATCAAAGCAAAATCTACGTTTTACGGGTGTCCCGTAGGGTTTTACAGCAAGACAGGTACTTGGCAGCACAGGAGCTGACGGGCTCCACGACATCTCTGCTGCTATGGTCTGAACAGCATTGTCAAAATCTCCAGGAGCAGGAAGTAATTGAAGTGGAGACAAAGATCTTCAGGAAATTCTAGCGGCTTCAATAGCAATTCTTGTGTAAACAAAACTGAATTAATTTTATGTAAGAAAACGTTGGGTTTTGCTTTGTTGGTTTTTTTGGTTGCTTGCTTTTCTTTCTCTTTTTTTTTTTTTTTTTTAAATAATGGATTTTTTTTCGCCCCAGGATCATTTTAATTCTGTGTGGGTTTTCTTATGTTTCCAGTGTTTAATGACATGACTTCAGTGACAGTACATAACACGACTCCACGTTAGTGGTGACAGAAAGAACATGATGCATGAGCTGCTACTCTTGCCGTGCCGCAGTGTGATGGAGAGTGTCATACTGGAAATGCAGGATCCAACGCAGACCGCGCTTTTATTTTGACCATTTCTCACTTTTTTGAACAATTAAGCCCTTTCCCACTTGCTACTAATTGAGAGGAAATTTTCTAAGGAGTCGTCTGTTTGTTCTGTAATGAAAATCTGACACTTCAAACGAGAGAAGACAAGTACTTAGCACACTAATTAGAGCAGAAACTATTTTTGATATGTGAGGAAGGTGATTCCACTCTAGCACTGAGCAACGCTACAGCGAGCTCCTGCCACGCAGCCCCGCGTGCTCACCTCCTTTTGAAGATCTCAAAGCCCTTTGCAAACACTAATAAATTAAAGTGGTTTTTGTTTTCTCTCTCCATTTCAAAGGCAGGTGTAAAGGGAGGGAGGAGAAGGATAGGGGCAAAGAGACTACGACTGTGAAGGAGCTGAAACGGTTTTTCCACAAGATGCCACATAGAACCCTGAGCCAGAGAGAACCTGCGGCTTCTGCCATCTAAACCCCACTGCTGAATTCACCAGGGGCTAGAAGCTGGGAATCATAGAATCAATCATAGAATCATGGAATAGCTTTGGCTGGAAGAGACCTTCAAGATCATCAAGTCCAACCTGACTCCCAGCCCTATCAAACCCACTAAACCCTGTCCTTGAGCACAACATCTGCCCATCTCTTAAACCCCTCCAGGGATGGGGACTCCACCACCTCCCTGGGCAGCCCATTCCAGTGCCTGACAACCCTTTCTGGAAAGAAATGCTTCCTGAGATCCAGGCTGAACCTCCCCTGCTTCAACTTCAGGCCATTTCCTCTTCTGTCCCTTGTCCCCAGGGAGAACAGCCCAACTTCCACCTCGCTACAACTCCCTTCAGGGAGCTGGAGAGGGCAATGAGGTCTCCCCTCAGCCTTCTCTTCTCAAGGCTAAACAGCCCCAGATTCCTCAGACTCTCCTCATAAGAGACATGCTCCAAACCCTTGACTAGCTTTGTAGCCTGCCTCTGGACCCTCTCCAGCACCAGGAAATGGCATCAAAACCAAGGAACGGGTGAAAAATAGAATATATTATCCAGAGCCCAACTCACTCTATCCCAACTTTCCTCACCCAACAACCTCTGCTGTTCAAAAAAAAGAACAACCTCCACAAATGCTCCAAATGTTCCCCTTCTTTGGTCAACTGCTTCAGAAAATGCATGATTATGCCACTTCTGGTGACAAATTTAGCCTGCTAAGGAGGGGTTACACGACTGTTTACTGGAGTAAATCACTGTTGCCGTTTTTGAAGCTCTCAGGCAGTATTTTATGTGCTACAATATTTTCTTCTGCGTGGGCAGGGCAATCCTTTAGCACCTTGCATGGCTGGAATTGTTTTAAATGCAGATCTGAGGTCAATCCTCTCCCAGGCACAATCAGAAATAGTAAAAGAGCTGCTAATAATGAGGATTTCTCCTGCATTCCTGTGTCAAGAGCTTGTGGCTTTCCAGGAAGGAAAATCCAAGCTTCTCTCGAAATCCCGCATCTTCCAAAGGGTCTCTCTGCCCATGACACACAAGAAAGGCACAAGGAGAAAATCCTCGATTGCCATGGATACAGAACTGGCTCTGTGAAGGGCTTTGAGAAAAACCAGGACAGGGAGAGCAAGCACTTGCAAAGTCAGAGTTGCAGGCACAACCCCAGCATCCCCTGCCGTGAATTGCCCTGGCATTAGGGATGGAGCCTGGGTCCAAGCAAACCCTTCTGTGTCCCATGGGTGCTGGTGTGAAAGCCATGTGTGCAGCTCTGACCTGCAGTTCTTTCCTTACTTCCCACCTCTTGGCTGACAGGCCCTAAATTCTTCAGATCAAAATCCCATTTCCTACCCTGAAACTTCTAGAAGATCATCACAGGCTCCCCTCATTCCATGCTTGAGTAGCAGGAGGCTGCATGGAGCACAGACCCCAGCAAGGCTCCATGAACAACCTTCAGCAGAAGTCACTTCCACAGCTCTCAGGGCCTCTGGTCAATGCAGAAATTGTATTGGCATCATCAACACATTTCAACCCTCCTTCAGACCTCTAGATCATACCATTATAACCCCATGAGAATCACAGCACTCACTGCCAGGCTGGAGGGTTGAGCCTGTCTTCAGTGGGAAGTTCCCAGACCAGTGACACCAGTCTTCTCTGTATGCCCACCTTCCCTTTTCTTTCTCTAGAAAGCTTCACAGCTCACCTCTGCCCAGGACACAGCTCTGGTCCATCACTCTGTTAATCCAGCTGCACACACTAGAACGCCCCAGACTGAAGCCATGAGCCACACCTCCCCATCTCTACCCTCTTTACCCATGGCTGCATGCTGGGGGAATCACTGCCTCCTGTCCTTTCACCTTCAGGGCTTTCATGGGGACATGAAGAATGCTCAGTATAAGGGAATTTGCTCCCAATGGCATCTGACCCTCACCAGGTCCTTACGACAGCCAGAGCCTTAGAGGTAAAGGCAGGAGTGAGAACAGGGCAGGCTGGCTTGGTCTGAGGAGAGCTGGGATTCTGCTTGTCTTCTGTGTCACTCCAGAAAACAGTCTGCTTTTCCCAGGTCCAGGCTCTGTGGAGTGGGACAAAAGTGCTTTACTCTTAGAAGGACATCAGGCAGCAGGAATGAAAGCTGAGGAAGTACCAGAGCCTGAGAGAGTCCTCCCTCCACATTGATTTCCTTTTATCTTTTCCCATGAATCAGTCTCTTCAACTCTTAGGTCCTTTTCTGTTGCTTTTCTCTTCACACTCTCAAATCCATCAACTTCTCCATGGTGCCAATTGCCCACAAATGAACATCCTGAGCCATTCCTAACTCAGCACAGCAGTAGAAGAAAAGGATTAAATTCCCCAGCAGATTTTGCATTGGGTGACATTTCTGAACACTTGACAATGGAAAACCCCCAGTTCTTCCCGTGTATACTCTGGGACTAAACCAAAGCTGATGGGGACTCTTCAGTCTACACCAGGCAGACAAGGCTCAACGCACCAGCACGTGCTCCATAAATCCAGACATCACCAACATCATTTTCAAACACCCCTTCACCCTAAATAATTCAACAGATGTAAATGAAGCCTGATGTGTTGATATACCAACATTTTACACAGACATCTGATCTGCATATTTGCAGTCACAACAGATCCAAAGCTCGATACCACTTCCCAGTATGGTTCTTTGATATCTATTGAATGTATTACCCACTCCAGCAGGAAGCTCGATGTGACAGTGGGTTCTCTCCTGAACCAGTGCGAGCAGGGCTGGGAGTGGGGGAGGTCATTTAGAAAGAGTGCTCTAAATGTCAAGTCTGTCGTCTGTGTTATTAATATGTCATGAGTGGACTCGAGGTGCTGCTTGCTGTGAGATGAATGTTATGAATGGAACGAGATGTGTGTACAATTAATATTCCTCTTGATATAGCATTTCTAAGTGCTTTGGAGAGGCTGTAAACAAAAAAAAGCTTGCTTAGAGATGAATGGATTGAGGGGAAGGGGAACGGGAGGAAGGGAGGAAGGGAGGGAGGAAGGGAGGAAGGGAGGGAGGAAGGGAGGAAGGGAGGAAGGAAGGAAGGAAGGAAGGAAGGAAGGAAGGAAGGAAGGAAGGAAGGAAGGAAGGAAGGAAGGAAGGAAGGAA